>CM037777.1:63368395-63418395 GCA_021229015.1 Solen grandis
CATTGCATATCAGAACACTAAAATGATTTTATACAATGATTGAAAATGTTTCTTTTGAAACTGTTGCCCAAAACAAACCAACTAAAAGCTATCACTTGTGATGATTCGAAAAAAAAATCAATCAAATACACACGTAAATAGGACTCCACTAATTTTAAACATTAACAAATTTTGAATAGCATAATTATTAATTATTTTTCTATAGAATTGTGACTTTTTTTATTTTAAGCACACGTCTCTGTTCTTCTAAAACGTCAAGCTTTCATACTTAGATATTTGCTATTTTGTAATTTTAATTGATAATGCTGCAAGCTTTAAGTCGGTTTACGAAAAAGTTGTAAGAAAGAGAGAATGGGTGAGTTAGTGAGTGAATGCATGGGTAAGTGTGTGGTAGAGTGAATGTATGGGTTAGTGTGTGGTAGAGTGAATGTATGGGTTAGTGTGTAGTAGAGTGAATGTATGGGTTAGTGTGTGGTAGAGTGAATGTATGGGTTAGTGTGTGGTAGAGTGAATGTATGGGTTAGTGTGTGGTAGAGTGAATGTATGGGTTAGTGTGTGGTAGAGTGAATGTATTCTGTTATGAGCTATAATTTTTGTCACGTGGTATATTTTGTATAATTATAATGGTTGACGATGTACTTATTGTATAAGTCAAAAATGGAAATAAACTGATAAACTGTAATGTGCCATGTTTCCTTTTACTTATTTTTACTTATTTACTTTACACCAGGCTTATCAGTTTTAGGTCGGACATACAAGCTCACTTGTCCCATAGGTAATCAGTATCCAAACAGATAGTGTAGCATAGGCTGTCCGTCAATAAACAACCACTGGTCAAACATGTCACATGAATTAAGTTTGAGTTAATCAATGAGTTCCAACAAAGGGCCACATGTCCATCAAATGGTAAAAAACGTCGACAGTTCTCTGTTCCACGAGTATGTTAAGTATACGAATTTATTAGTATTTGGTAAATTATTGTTATTTCTGTAAATTGTTTTGCTAATTTTAAGTTGAATCTTGTTAAAAATGTTTATTATTAAGACATCCAAGTTCTCACATGGCATATAAGCAAGCGTTCTATTATTTCACAGAGAGAGAGAGAGAGAGAGAGAGAGGGGTAGCCCAGATAGCAAGGGTATATGGGACCCATATGGGCTGTATCTGGGTATGCCTATATGGGCTAAACTATGTGGGACCCATGTAGTATATGGCTGTATCTGGGTATGCCAATATGGGCTAAACTATGTGGGACCCATGTGGGTCCCACATATAGAGTTTTTCACCTTTAAGGGACCCATATGGGCTGTATCTGGGTATGCCTATATGGGTTCGACTATGTGGGACCCATGTGGGTCCAATATATAGAGTTTTTTTTATCCCATACTGGACCCATATGGGCTGTATCTTGGTATGCCTATATGGGTTCGACGATGTGGGACCCATGTGGGTCCCACATATATAGGTTTTTCCCCATACTGGATCCATATAACTAGAGAGAGAGAGAGTTATGATTGACACTTCTGTTTCTTCTTCTTCTATTTATCTGTATTTCTAAATTGAGTATTTGTGTAATTGCTCATTAGATTAAGTGTACTTAGTATTGATGTACTACTATTCAAAATGATAATGTTAGGTTAAGATACTAAATATAACGGAATATTAGATATTAATATCTTGTTTCTCCTATTCTTCATTCTTTCTATCTTGCTGTTCTCTTTGAGAGAAAATGGTGTGGGAGCGTACTTCGTCGTATACTTAATTTTAGGTTATTGAATATAATTAATTTGCAAATAATCAACTGCATTGCACATCGTGATCTCTGTGAATTAAAAAGTTAATCTCTGTTCTACAGTAGTGCTCCTAAAATACTTAAAGAAAGACATACCCTATTATGATAAACATATATAACAAAATAATAAATATAAAAGTACATGTATAACCTTAGGACAGATTTTTGTAGGCATATCACGCGGTCCAAATGCCAGCTATATACATGCATATATATATCAGATATAGCAATTTAATTACAGTAGTCTATATATTTCGTTCTTAATTGAACAATTTCTCTGTTGATGATAGATCGACTGAATATCCGACGGGACACTAGATATGAAATACTACGTACATATTGGATGTCCTTATTAATCAACTTATGCGGGCTCTTCTCGCCGCTATGGGCCACCGCTCGGCTTTTATTATTTATCTACGTGATTTCCATCTATTCGCGGTATAGTCCGATTTACTAGAGAAACTGTGTAGTTATGTATGTATACATGCCTGTAGCGTACACATACAAAGGACTTTACTGTATTGCATATGCATATTGTGTTGAAATATTTAACGGTAAACATTATAGGTGAATTATTATTGTGACAGGACTCATTCATTTTACTGCAAGTGTAGCATATAAAACCTACAACAGCAAAGTGGATCTTTAACATTATACCGTTAAAAACACATTGGCAGTGCTCAGTTTTACGCACTAGGAGATAACAACATTGCATGCGTTTGTATTGATAAGCTGAAGAAGTGCTCTCATGCACATTGACATCTGAAAATGAAAAACAGGATGTGATCAATACTTATAGTTATTTTTATATCACTGACTGCGGCGATAAACAGTTGCAATTTTGAACTTCGGGTGTGGGGAAGTGGTTCTGACGAGCTTTCTAAATTACTGGATTTATCTATTCATAAATGATTTAACCTTAATTAAATCGTTTGCAGATAAAGCATTTGGTGACATTTTCAAGAATTTACAGGTACGTTATCACACACTATATATAGTAACATGAACATATCAAAGTTTAGCATATGTGTTTTATACGTGAAGAAGACCTCTGTAACATATTAACAATGTCTCTACGGTTTTGTAGACTACATTGCAATTTTCGTTATGACTGGATACTTTACAATATTAGATTTTAAAATTTGGCTCTCTGCACTCTGTACTTGTCTCGTTCAACTAAACTGAAACTTCATAGATACATGAACACAGTTATTGTTATGTTTATGACAAAGTTGACACTGTGTTTATGAAGGAACTAAAAAGCAATGAAGACACTCGAGTTAACCGGGGAAATGTCAGTGGTTCGGTGAGAATATTCAGTAGGGATCTAGTGCCACTCTAATGCCATCTGGAGTAGCTAATCTTGACGTATATTCATATTAATCGGTAGAACAGAAATACAAAAAAAAAAAAAAAAAAAAAATCGTATTCAGCATTCCAGTGAAATTGTCATTTTTGCGGTTCTAGTGCTGGTGCCCTGTCTAGAGATATAACATTTAAATGGTGTGTGTGTGAGGGTGGGATAATGGTATTTGTCTCAATGTTCTGTGTTTTTTCCTTCTTTCTGTAAACACTAATACACACGCGCGATCTAACACACCCATTAATGGTACTATTCTCGATTGACAAACCTTTGATTATCAGATATTTTTTCCTTTGTGGCCTAACATTTTATTTAATACAGAGTGACATAATCATTTAAAAATATGATATGGATACGAATTTCTGCACTTACCGGCAAATATATGTAGTTGTATACGTGTGTGTCTCATGCATCCATGCACTCGCCCCTCATTAAAACATGCCAAATACTATGTCATAAACTTGATATTAATCAAATTGCCGATTTTGCCAATTATTGCAAAATGTTTTGTTTTTGAAACACAACACTATGGAGACAGGAATTCTATTACGAATATTTTACGGCAGATCGGTGTTTTGGTGCAAGAAACAGACGATAATTCGATTTGTGAAGTGGTTTTATAGGCTATAATGCCAACTTTATGTCGTTATATACATGGAGTCGCAATTTATCACTGCGAAAATTATTTTGGGAACTAACATATTTTCAGGAAGAAGGAACTTAGTAGGTAGCTCTGTGACCTTTTGCTTTAAATAATTAAGAATAGATAACAATAATTTGATTTATTTTATCAGCAAACATCAATAATTATTCTCGATGGAATTTGAATTTTGGATGAGTATTCACCAAGGCGTACCTGTCTTTATGGCAAAATGTCCGTTTCGAAGATGGGATTCGGCACTCGACCACAACATACCAAGGTTGTTAAAATGCCCTGTGCTTGGCACTTAACATATATAAGGAAATTTCAAAGACTGGTTTGCACAGTGTCGGGATAATGTGACTTGGTGTGAAATCATATCACTTGCCTACGGTATGATATCGCAGTGGGATAGCACTATATCTGTCTCGTCCCCAAATGACTGAATATTGTTGGTAGGACGTAAAACTCGAACAAACATCAAGGGCATAGTACCCGTTAGTTACGCTGAATACACATATACGTATTCAATCGTAGAGCAAACATCCGGGAGCGTGTGGTTCACCAGTGTGGATCTACAGGAACACGTTAAGAAGAAGTAAACAATTCTCTAACGGTTAATTATATCACTTCTGTGAATAATTAATTCAATTGTTCTAATAAAGATGATAATGTTGAAAGAAAGTGTACTGTAAAAGGACTTTGATTTTTTTGTTAGATAAAGCATTTTTGATCAAATTTCAATAGTTTGGGCAGAATTTCATTTGTTTTGTTAATTATATTGGGACATTTCGGTAATTGAGTCCAAGCGATGCGGTCTCAAGTGAATAACGTTGTAAATGAAATCAATACCAGGAATGGATCTGGGGATCGTGTCTAGGGTGCGGATCGGCAGGGGATGATGCCTATATTTGTGGAGACTAAAGTCAATTATATCTGTTTTTCAATTTTCATTAATGATATATGTAATGTATATAGAATTATGCACCCAAAGCAAATGGTTTTTGAGCACGAAAGGTAGATCACTGTGTATAATACGAATTATGATGGATGGGTGTATGGGCATGCGGCTCCAATGTTGACTGTGGTTGGTGGGGCGTATGGATGTAGGGGCATGTGGCTCCAATGTTAAATTCGGTTGGTGAGGTAGGCGTGTGTAGGGCATGCGTCTCTTATGTTTACTGTGGTTGATGGGGTAGGCGGGTGTATGAGGGCCAATTATTGGGGGGCCGTGTTAACTGTGGTTGGTGGGTAGGCGGGTTTCGGGGCATGGGGCTCCAATGTTAACTGTGGTTGGTTGGGTAGGCGGGTATAAGCGCATGCGGTTCCAATGTTAACTTTGGTTGGTGGGGCGGATTGGTGTATGAGCATGCGGATCCAATTTTAACTGTGATTTGTATATGGTGGACGTGTGTAGGGGCATGTGGATCCAGTTTATACTGTTATCGTCCTTGAATCCTCTGTGGAATCTGTTACAATGCAGAGACATCAGTCTCATCTGCCATAAGTGATATCTCCTTTCAGCTTCCAAGTTATTGTCTCCTCTACTATCGACGTTTTGATCCTAATGTATTGTATTCCACGGGTTACCGAGAAGTTTGTGAAATGTATCACTCTGTTCCTCAGATTTTTACAGAGTTAAGACCGGAAGTTGCATTTTTTTATATTCAGGAAAAATGTGTAAACCGTATCGTCTGGTACGATACATATGTTCGTTTTTTTTTTGTTATTTAAAGCTCCGCTAGAATAGGCTAACATCTATCACATTTAATGAAAAACATCTGAGGAAGCATGCTTAAAGAAAAGGCAAGTATTTTGTTAAGATCCATGTTAAATACTATACGAAGATTTTATCGAAAATCTATCATCGTTATTTTGAATTATAGTAAGTCAAAGGTTCAAATATAAAAAATGTTAAGGACAATTCGTTGTTAGCTATGGTTATGAAACAAAACTTTCTGTTACGCAATTTAAGCGGCTTTATGATACTTCTGCCATCGTTTAATTTTTGCTCCATTCTTCCGCTGATGTTGGTTGCCCCAGATTACGTGCCATCTGTCCTACGTCGGTGGAACAACACTGAATCTTTCTCACGTAAACACGATCTTTCAAAATGACTGAAATACCGGTGTTGGGTCGTTAAATCCAAATAAAAATACCAATGTACGCATTGATAAACTCCGTGTTAAATCATCACGCCTTTTAACACCTTCCCTTTAACGATCAAAATTGTTTTATTGATTTTTCTGTTGTATTCTTCACATCGAGCGCACTTTCTTACTTCCTCTTCAGATATGTAAGAAAACATGAAAATTGCGCTGTGGAAAACATTTACATACATTTTTATATGAAATTTTGCTTTAATTTCCATGCCTGTTTGTAATGGGAAGTACGCATGTATAAAAAGTCTCTGAATCTCTTAATCTAGACTGGAAGTTGTTGTTTTAAATATCGATTACGAGTCCCTATAATTATGGTTAATCAACTGGTATATTATCACCCATGTACTTAGCGCTCATCTCATATGGGTAATTGCAGAATTGGTTGCCCGTGTCAAGATTAAGTTAATGGCTCATTTTTATCTTTACTATTTGTCTAGGTGCCATATCGCAGTGAGGCGGCACCATATAGTTTGTTATGTAGAGAAAAGTAACGAATTGATTGAAACTGTCACTGTGGCATGAAACCCCAGCAAACAGACAAACATTGAACCATTGTCGTGGGCTTCAAACAGACAAACATTGAACTATTGTCGTGGGCTTCAAACAGACAAACATTGAACTACTGTCGTGGGCTTCAAACAGACGAACATTGAACTACTGTCGTGGGCTGAAATGTGGAAGGAAGATCTACGTACAAAACATTAACAGCTGGTTCGAATTTCATCACATGACTAACATTGTGATATATCATCTTAAAAACTAACATTATTTCTTAAGAAATGACACATACTGGTATGTTGTTAGAGAAACAAGAAGGATGAAATTCGCTCCTAAGCATGTAAGTGTTATTTAGCACTCAGTACGGCTGGTGAAATTCAGGCCATGTAATCTAATTTTCATCACCTGAAAACCTTATACAAGAGACCACAACCTTAAACATTTTTCATTTTAAACGTAGTATACTAGATTAGATTTGAGTAGACAAGCATATAATATAATTATCCATTATTTGTGCGTAACTAAATATATTTGGGAAGAGAGAGAGATTTCAGATCATATACTTTCTCTTTCCAGCACGATTTCTTTATATGTCAAGCGTGTAATGTCTCAAATTGCATTGCAAAAATTTGTATTCCTCCGTCTCTTGAAAAGTGATCTTTCAATGTCAACATTTATCATTAAAGCACATGTCATATTGTTACTGTATCAATTATTCATAATTCATTGTTTTTGTTGATGTTGTTTTTCATCGGAATTATTTTAATGCGTAAAACACTAAATAGGCATTGCTATTGCTGGTAGAAAATGAAATGTAGGTCTGTTACAAAATAAAAAAAGACCATCATGGTTACCTCATATCTACGGAATTCGGTTAGTGCCACGTTGAATGTCGGGTGTCGCGTTATGAGGACGACGCACTACAATTTGAAACGACGCAACGATGCACGACATTTCGAAACGAACGCGACGTACAAATCAGATCCTAAACTGTTCATTACACAAAATGTACTTTTTAAAGTTCAAGTAATTTACTAGATGCTTGTTGCCTGAAAGTAAGCACCTGTGTCCAACACTTAAGTTCTACATCATCTGGCTTCATGGTTACAGGAAGAAATTTAATTAGAATCGAAAAAAATAAGATCCATATAATTAGGAAAGATTTCAGGAAGATTTTGTCTGAAGATAACATTAGACTCGAGATCCAGGGAATCGACAGGTGTTTATACTTAGTTTTTCGTCTGTCTCGGTTTCTAGAGGAAAATAAATTTGCCAAAACCTTTTAGTAAACATTATTGAAACTATTCTAGAAACAATGTATTGATAGAGTTCTAACAGAAAAGTAATTCCCACAATACTTGATGATTGGGGTGTTGCAAGAAATTTTCAATACTTTGGTATTTTCAATAGCTAGAATATTCCCGGTTTTGACTATTGTGGTTCTAAATATGAATACAGTACCTGGCTAATCTTCATGTTGATAATAATGATACGCATGTGATCAAAATGTATATATGTGCAGTTTTTAGTACACCTGTGCACGAAGTGCTCGATGTGAGTTCTTGTGGTCTGACATTGTCCGTCGCAGGTCCGTCCGTTTACAGTTTCTTGTGTAGTCTAGCATCTTCAATTCTTCATCAATCTTCTCCATACTTTATATTAAGGAGCATAGCCACAAGCCCTTGGCTAAGGTTGATTATGGCTGATATTTGCCTATTAGGCGTACACTCTTGCATCTTCATTTCTTAAGCAATCTTCTTCAAATTGTATGACAATGTTTATAGCTGAGTTCGATTATGACTGATATCTGTAAGTTATACCCTTGTATAATATAAAAATGCCAGATGTCACTTTGTGTACACTCTTGCATCTCCTTTTCTTCAAACTTTATGATAGTGTTTGTAGTCATTATCGCTTAGCTAGTTTTAATTTTAGCTGACATAGGCCCATTCAAACTCCGCGCACCGGTTACATCACGCTATGCTACTTTCACCACGGCCACCACACAAGTCACGTGAAAACGCCATCCAAATTAACCACAACATATTTTCCTTCAAAAATGTGTAAAAAACACTTTCTCTGCTTTGTTTTTAATTGGATTAAATTCTCTCGCATAATCGAAAATCAGTTGCCGTTCACATTCACCAGCCATCTGCAATGTTGTCTAGTTACCGGTGTTGAAGTAAAATACACTCATAATTTTATAAATTAATATTAATCGATTTTATTTTTTACTTTTTACATAATCATGAATTTTATTTTTGTGAAATATAACGAAACTGATATGATATATATAAAACTAAAATCAAAAGTGAAACAAGTAAATCCGGCCTATGTTAGCCGAATCTACTTGTTAGTGGCAGTGGTTATCGACAACTGTAAGGGGAGATAAATACTGCGGCGGAGTTTGCTGCCCATTATGTCTTGTGTCATAACCCTGAAGTGATGAAAATTGCCAGATTTCACTAAGTGTACACTATAGCATCTTCATTTCTCAAGCAGTCTTCTTCAAACCCTATGGCAATGTTCATAGCCGTTAGCTTTTCGATTGTGGCTGGTATCTGCTCATTAGGTTTAGGGTAGGCTCTTAAATGATAAAAAAATACCAGATTTCACGGTGTGCACACTCCAGTTACACATCTTTATATAGGGAGCTATGGCCTTCAGTTTTGGAGTATAGCTACAATTATATCTATGAAATTTTGACTCTGATGACGTTAATCATGACCCAGTGACATACTTTTGAATTTTGAAGCTATTGCCTTCAAATTTGGATCAAAGGTAACTTTTGGTGTGTGGAATTGAACTTTGGCCTTTAATGACCTAAACCATTGCCTAGTGATCTACTTATAATTTTTAAACTACAACATTCAAATAAGGACAACATGTACTGATTGGTGTGTGAACTTGAAATGAGCTTGCTGCATTTCTGCATGGACTATGTACTCAATAGGACTCTGCTATTGTATTGCTTAAATCAGAAGAAAAATTTGTAATTTTGCAAACGAAACATGATTTTCTTCTTCTAGCGATTCGAAAAAGTAAATTTAATTTAAAAAAAAAACTTGAATAAATAAATCAACTTTAAAACAAACAAAAAACAAAAAAAAGTTAAAAAAAAACAACACACACACACTTATGAAAGAAGGAAGACACAACGGTGCCGACACTTCAAAGGTATTTCAAAGATGTGGCAACTTGGCCATTGTTCCCTATAGAATAATTTAGTGATTGTTGAAAACTCTCTGTCCATATTGATAAAATCATTCTCGTTCAATAAATTATGACGTGCTGATGTGAGGTTTCTGATCCCAGACAAATGCTTAACATATTTCCATCCTCTGGTTAGCTAGCTCTCAAGAGTTTTATGAACATTTGAGACATTGTAAAATAGTAGAAAATAACTCATAATTCTTCCTCTGTGTTTTCTCTCTGTTATAAGACAATACAATATCCCAAAATATTACACTATATTATGTGCTTTTTGTTTTTCAGTAAACAGTTATTTTAATGACACACAATGTGTATATAAATGTCTGTTTTAAGTATGAAATGTACCCTCCTCTAATCCAAATCACTTGAAATTATTCAGATGTATATGCTGAAAATAATTCATGGTGTCTTTTATTATACCTTACAGAATCAAATACAGTAACAAATTTTGGTTGCCAGAGTATAAAACATTTAACTATATACTCCGACTTTTAAAGGATGTTAAAACAGACTCTTGAAGAACCGTGATAATTATTAAGGCTATACAGTATTATTAAACGTATTCTTATAAAAGTATGCGAACTAAGATTGTATTATTGTAAAAAAAAAATGTGAACTTAGGTTTTAGTTCATTTTAATGTATTCTTGTAACAAAATGTGTACTTAGGTTTTTGATCATTGCAATTCATTCTTGTAAAAGAAGGTGCATTCATTAAAATGCAGTCTTGTAAAATAATGTTCACTTATTTCTTGTAAATTAAAATGCATTCTTGTAAAAAAGGGTTTTGGTCCTTGAAATGCATACATGTAAATGAATAAGTTTAAGTTGTTAGTTTATAATCATATACATATTTCGTGAAACAGAAACGGTGAAATGCATTTCTAATTAATTGAAAAAAAATATGAAAAACTTAGCGCTTAGTGGTCCCAACTTGCGGACCCCCCACTCAGCCGCTCTGAAATATATTAGTTTGTCTTTCTCCATATGAATCTAGCTCTCTCGCCTTATTCGAAGGGAAATTTTCATTTTTTTGTATTTAGGTCAAAATTAGACATTTTGAACTATCATTGATCAGTGTCGTAAAAAAAGCAAAGCCGATCGATTTCATCGAAAAAAAAAAAAAAAACATCCAGAGGAAAAAAAATTGTGGTCTTGATGCGTCACGTCGCAGTTAAACACTTTTACTTTGGCATTAACTTCAAAATTACTCTTACGTATATTTGACCAAATTAAATTACCTCATTGAAAAATGCATTAAACACTTAAGATCTCCCTTATAAAACGCGGTGAAAAAAATTTACGTTGGCCATAACCTCTAAACTATAAAACCTTTTGTCATCATGTACTTTATCACTATCACAAGGGCTACATTCCCTTCAAGGATCGTAACTCTTAGGTCCATTTGGACCAGATTTAGCCCCCCCCCCCCCCCCCCCCCCATCTCCAACTCTTTAAACACACACACACACACACACACACACACACACAGACGAGCGTTGGCATCCGCATGAAAAGCTCTTCTTTGTGACGGGTAGTGTTATAAGCCTGGTAAAACTTATTTTGAGACGTAATTGTATCCATGCAGGTACACATGAGCTCGTTAACCTTTTTTTATGTAACAGTTTCTCATTCTGATATGCTTTGTGGTTCCGAGGTAATGATAATGGGAGTTTTATCCTAGAAGAGGAATGTCCAAATCCCTATCAAGTGCAATGCCTTGGAGCTGAATATAACTTGATGTTACATACATGTATATATTTTTCAAATGATATGAATACTTAATTAAACACGAGTTTTACAATAATAGTGAATACTTCTTTTGAAATATTATGTATATTTATTCACATATAATCATAAGGTCATTATTACCCCCCCCCCCCCCCTATTTATATGGGAGAGGGGGGATATATTGTTATGTCAGAGTTGTCTGCCTGTCAGTCTGTCAAACATTTTTTCTTCTTATGCTATTGAAGTGAAAATTCATTTATGGAAAGAAGTGTCACGTACAAGTTCAATTACACAGGCATAGGTATTGTTAGTGTCATTCACCCTTTTTCATAAAATCGTGTCCTAGAGATAACTCCTTTCCTACTAATGCTGTTGAAGTGAAATTTCATTGATGAGAGAAAGTGTTATGCACAAGGCCCATAACTCTGGCCTCATTTTCCCCTCTTTTCACAATTTCTTGACCGCAAGGGAACTCCTGGCTGGTTTACTTACCCTATTGAAACAAAATTTCAGTTATGGAAAGAAATTGATGAGAGGAAGTGACAAACACAAGGTCTGTAACTCTGGGCGGAGCTTGATCAATATAGTCAGCCCTTTAACTTTTTACTCCACGAATACTGATGGCGAAAATCAAGACTCAGTGAATATTAAACATTATGGATTTAAACAATGGGATTTTTGCCATAAAGTTGGATCAGCCACGTGTTCAATTCCCGCAAATACCTACAAACGTTAAACGTTTTGTACACTAGCCACACAGGCCTTCCCATTGACTGTCATCCTAATTATTCTTTTTCATGTGAAAAATAACAGTACATTGTTATTTCAAGTCACTGTTTGCAAAAGTGAACTAATGTTTTGGTAACTAAAAACATGGTGGATCTACTACTTTTTTAAAGCAAATAGTGCAGACCCTAATGGGAGGGCTCTTGTACGCACCAGTGTATGTAGGGTCGGGGGACATCAGTTTTCTACAAAATCAAATATGGACGACAATGAAAATAAATAATATAAAAAAGTAATTGATCAGATGCTAAAATGTTGGCATTCCCAAGACGTTGCCATATCCCAGATGTGCGTCAATATTGTTTTAAATTGTAGTTTTACAGACAATTAAGTCGAATTGAAATTAAACAAATTAAATGTAATTGTCAGACTGTCGTTATTGATTTAACTTCCCCTCGGAATATTTATTACTTTATTCACTTAATTTCAATATCAGCATTTGGATTCATTGTACAGGCAAGAAGAACCAATAAATGTGAAAATATAAAGTTCTATATAATTGCAATAACTACGCCAGAGTGTAATTACTTAGTCCCTGGATGTATACTGCGAAGCAATAAAGACCTACAAATAATTGCTCAAATAATGTATACTGAGAACGCGATAATTACATATAATCCACGAAGTTACGATGCAAGCAAATATTATTGTATCAATTTTAGGCTACATGGCACAAACTCAGTGCGGTCTCACTGTGTTATCCCGCCGTATACAAGTGGTATGGTACCACTCTAGTTCACTGGACCCTGTCTTCGAACTACACTTAACTGATGATTATACCGTCCCCGGTGGCCAAGTCGTTAAAATTTATACTGGTAGTTGCCTGCTTGGCGCTCGGCATATAGGGTACTTCCAAGACTAGATAGCCCGTTGTCAGGGTAATGTGACTGGGTGTGGTATCATGCGTGGTACTTCAGGGTGGCAGCACTGTATCTGTCTCAAGAAGGGACTGAAATACTATCGGTTAAACACCATTCGGAACACCTCGCCCATTTCCTAGCCCAACATTTTAAGCGCCAGTAGACTGTACCGGCACAAATGGCGGATACTGTACCACCAATCCATTTTTAGATGGATTTAGTTAAACTGGTTTTATTCAGGAAACGATCTAGGGTATCTATGACTCTATTTTTAAATACACAAAGATATTAGATTATTAGATTAAAAGATTGCCACCTGGTCCAAAGGACGTGGACTCGAGGGCCGCGTGGGGCAAGATTCCTTCACATCCCCGCTATGTAAAGATTCAACTCAGCCTCTATCTTAATGGAGTTTTTGCGAAATAACAAAAATGAGTTTTACTTGTCTAAAATTACCCTCGAATTTCGTTCTACAACAAAAATGAAGAAGTTTAAGATTATTTTGTAGAAGAGCAGTATTGCAAAATATTTGAATAGCGAAAATTTCTAGTCTCTAGGTCAATAAATAAGGGTAAAGTTTAGAGTTGAAGATAATCTCAATTCGCGATCTTCCGTGAACAGAGTGCCTTAGTGTATGTAAGATCTCAATTCCTAATCAACGTAAAATGATCAATTAACAGCTACTGTGAAATCATAATGAAACAGTCAAAATATGACTTTTTAATTAAAATTTAAAAGAAGAATAATTGGTTTGGTTTTATACTGTTCACTTCACGTTAATCGATTAGACAGTAGGAGGCAATAATTCAGCTGCAATAACTATTGCACGATGTTGTCCTGGGCCTCACATCCTACATGTAGTAGATAGACGTGATTCTGTAAAAGCACATTTTCGATAAGCAATGAAGCAAAATTTCGTGACCAATGCTGCAGACTGCATACAACTTCCTCGATTTTATGTCATGCACTACTCATTGTAATCAATCAAATTCATCTATCTGGCAAAGCTTGATTTATATGTTACATCAGCATTTTGGTGCACATCATCAATACTGTGTAACAACGGCTTCAAATCGTACAACACAGTCCAAGTACAGGAACCTTGAGATGCTAACAATTTCAATAACAAACTGGATCTTGTAATTACAAGACAAATGTGAAGAATTTGAGAACACCTAATCGAGTTTGCAGAAAGAGAAATTCAATGTAGTTCAAATGAGGCTGGAAAATATCCAAGAATGGAGAAAAGCAAGAGAAGATTTCTTCTTTTGATTTTTATTCTTGAAAAACACCAACTACGAGTGTAATGCAATCATCTATCGGCCAGTACTTTAATCATGTTTCCAAACCAAAATGTATTTGTGCATAACAAAGTATTACATAAACATGTCACCGTTTAATTATTATTTAGTTCATGCGATATAATAAAAGTTATGTTTGATAATTTCATTTCACTTAATCATAAAAAATAATTTAACTCTTTCTTTTTCCAAAGAAAATAAAAAAAATAGTGTGTGTGTGTGTGTGTTGTGTGTGTGTGTGTGTGTGATATTTTCATCTCTCGAATTTTTCACTCATGGCTACGTCACTCATGAGAATACAAGAATTCATTAATGAAATAAAATTGCATCTTCAACAAAAAAGAACAAATAACATTGTATTCTCTTTCATTAGTTTGGTGTTTTCGATTATGACATATCAAAATGATTTTCATGTTTTGATATTGGTTTCATCTGGAATATGTTTTTTTCCCTTTTTTATATATTGTTAGTTGACTACGGATCAGAAAGCCGAAAGATGGATTATTTCTGGGTGCAATAATTTTCTAAGACCTTCTTGAGCGCTAAAATAGTTTTAACTCTAGGGCTCATTGAGTCATTTAGAAGGATTTATATTAAGTTAAAATTTTACGTAATATGCTGGCAATTTCCACGTATATATATATATATATATATATATATGAGCCGCGTCATGGAAAAACCTGCCTTAATGACATTGATGACGTTATCGGGAAATCCCTTTTGAAATGACGTCACTATATTTGTCACATGTTGACACAGATATTTCATTTTTGTTTTCAAAATCAAATTTATTTGTGAATGAATTTGGTTCAAGATGGATGAGGAGTTAGAGGTAAGTTCATTTCAAATAATTAAAATAGTCTTGTTATGTTTATTTGTTTTGAAACATCTCCGAAGATATAAAAAATTGTGAGTGAATTTCCATGCTGTTGGACAGTTATTTTTTTTCTTTACCGGAAAAAATGGCTACCGGTACTACACTAAACTCGTTTTAACCTGATTTAAAAAACTCACAAAGAGCCGTTCAGAAGTATTACATCTACAAACACATGTAAAATAGCCTTCAACAATTATATTACATTTACGATGCAGCAGATTTTAGTCTTTGAAAATCTTGCAAATCGATCTATCAAGATTTATATGAAAATATTTTTGTTTCACTCTCTATGTAGTTCTATTGTAATCTATATCTAAAGAGTATAAAGTAATATTCAAATATCTTGAATTATTTCCATATTTTTCAATAAAAATTTTGATCTAAATCGACTGCAGAAGTTAAAAGCGCGTCAGTGTAAAACGTTAAAGTGTTTATGTAATAAATGAAACCCGCCGTCAACGACGGCCTCTGTGGCGGAGAGGGTAAAACAGCCTAAACTAAATCTTGCAAGTCAGCGTTCGAACCTCGGAATAACCTTTTTATTATTATTTTTTTTAATCTCCAAAAATAAGTACATATATTCATATCTATTATTATTATTATTTTTACGGATTTAAATAATTCTACAATGTTACAAAACTAAATAAGAATCTTGATTAAAAAATGAATAAATAAATATATAATTAAATCTATAATTGAGTATGATTTTTTTATACATTTATTCTTTCAGGAGCTAGAAAGTATTATCTCTGACCACTTTGGAAGGACGCCACTGAATACTCCTCTTTGTTCACAAAACTCGGAGCAGAACGAAGATGTGACAGACCTTCATGATGAGGACCATAATGATGACAACCTTAATGTAGAAGATGTGATTGATGGCAGAGCACGGGAATATCTACATAGGACTGAAGATGACACTAGTAGTTCTGAGGAAGAGGTCAGTGAAAACTCAGTTACACTGAGAAACATCGACAGTGACTTTCAAATAGTACAATCCTTCTGTCGACGTGGTTGTGCCTGTACAAGGAAATGCAGTACAAAGTTTTCTGTGGAGGAGATATACGACCATATCCTGAACGTGAGAGAGATGACAAAGGATGAAAAGGAACTTTACATCATGGGTGTTGTGGGAGAAACGGCAAATATTGACAAAACTAATCGTGGTAAAAAACGGAAGAGAATGAGACATATATTCCGGTTCCATGGACAGGTGGTTTGAAAAGGGACATTTCTTGTATGTTAAGATATAAGAAGAACATCTTTGCAGAACATTATACACACATAGATGAACATGGATTAACACCACGGCGTCATGGAAACAAAGGAAAAACAAAACTACATAGTTTGAAATTTGAAGATATACAGAGGGTTGTGCGTTTCATTTGTAACCAGATGAAAAGGGACTTCCCCAACCAGCTGCTCCCAGAGGAAGAGACAACATACCCCCAATATACCTTAGTGCAGAAACTACTAAGAAATCACTACATGAGGAGTACATGACCGCCTCTGCACAAGTGACCCCGCCGATTAGAATTGTTAAATTGAGTGCTTTTAAAACTATCTGGCTCACCTGTCTCCCTCACATCAAAATAGCTTCACCCAAGGATGATGTCTGTGCTACATGCGAAAAGATCCGGAAGATGATCTTAGATGCTGTGGATGAGGAAAATAAATTGGCAGCCAGTACAGACATGAGGAATCATGTCCTTCAGGCACAAAAGGTAATGATACCTTCACACATATTTTATGTACATACCCTCCTTTTTAAAGATATAATGAAAATGCTATGAGGTTTTATTGATTCTCACCTTTTCTACAATCCATTTATACATGATAAAGTTTCGACATATGTCTAAGCGTTTCACAGCACGTTGACAACCCATACACTTATATGATATTAAAGAAACTGGTATGACAAAAACTTACTGTGTAAGCATCATTTTTACTTCTTTTTATTGACATTTACAGGAGCGAGAGCTGTACAATGACTGCATAGGGAGAAGCAGGGAATCTCACCGTAGACCGGTTGATGGTTATACCCACTACACTTTCGACTTCAGTCAAAACATAAACCTTCCGCATTTCTCACGTCAGATGGGACCTCTCTATTTCCTGTCATTACTTAAGGTACAGCTGTTCGGATTCCGTATAGATGGTGAGCCTAAGCAGCTGAACTTCCTGATCAATGAGGATGAAACAATAGGTATAGATGGAAGTGAAACCCATGGACCGAACGCTGTCATTTCAATGGTAGACTGGGCACTACAGACCTATGGAAATGGTGTAACAACATGTGCAATACATGCAGACAACTGTCCAGGTAACTATTAAACATATGGTTGATATCGCCGTGTAGCATCAACAGTTCTCAATTCATCCAAGTAACTTAAAATAATAATTCTCATCTTTGATGATTCAATTGAAAACAAACAAACAAACACACACACCAAAAAAAAAAAGAAAAAAAAAAAAAGAAAAGAAAAAAGAAGTCATTTATCTCATTTGGTTATTCTGTATTTAATGGAAGAACTAATTCAGGGTCAAGTCTTCTCATAGTTAGGTGCACACACGTACTAAATCTGATATCTTATATAAATCCTACATTAATACTATTGCAAATACACATTCCAAGACCATTTCCCATTATTTATATTTTAACAACTGAAGGAAATAAGACCACCGCAATAAACGGTATAATTAGTTGTCTTATTATAGATGTTTCGATATACATGTACTTAAAATGCAGATGAATATTTAGTTTTCACTGTCTGGCTAGTGCTTTACAAATACACTAACTTGTATATATTAATTTTGAAGGGCAAAACAAGAACAAGTTTGTACTGGGCTACTTCATGTGGAGAACCATGACCGGACAACATGATAAGATCGAGTATCACATGCAAGTTCCTGGTAAGTGATCCAGCGCTTTTCTATAGTGATGTTGTTACAGTTCTTAGTAAATGTCTATGAGATAGCTAATTTGCATTATTTCAAATGTTTATATCATGTATAAAATAGATTAACTGGATTACATTCCAAATTAAATTAAAATTGTGAGTTCACAATAAACAATATAGGAAGGAGACACATATTAAAATGCAGTAATATATTCAGGGCATGCAAGATGTTTGATAGACGGAGGATTTGGCCTAGAGAAGAAACTCTATCGGCGATCTGACTGTGAGACCATGGATCAGTTAGAGACCATTGTCAACAAATCATCTGGAACAAATCTGGCTGTCCGGTATCCACAATGGAATTGGAGAAACTGGAAAACTTTCCTCTATCGGTATTTCAAGCCTCTGACTGGAATAAGGTGAGATTGGTGAGATAACCATTATGTTGCAATAATTTACCCCCCCTCCCTCACCAACCATCACACATACACAAATAAAAAAAAAGAAAACGTGGCACAATGAATTACACACGTTAGATTAAACCTGGTCAAATTTAAGATATGAA
Organism: Solen grandis; assembly: GCA_021229015.1. Taxonomy (NCBI): domain Eukaryota; kingdom Metazoa; phylum Mollusca; class Bivalvia; order Adapedonta; family Solenidae; genus Solen; species Solen grandis. The sequence continues at coordinate 63,387,082 of CM037777.1, forward strand.
TATAATGTATATCTTTCTTTCCTCCCGTTATAGAAGATTTACATGATATATTAGTTTTCAGGGGTAAAACAATGCCATGATACATGATAAACACATTTCAAATTCTAGTGTTTTGTGGATTTGCTTAATATATTTCTTCATTTTAACTTTTCAGACAGTATCAATACTTCAGATTTACGTCAGAGGAGCCAGGCATTGTAACTGTGAGAGGCCTCAGTGAAGATGAGAAGAAAATTTGCATCTTGAAAAATCCAACATTTCGATTCCAGACTTCAGAGCGACCGGTTCCACTCCGGTCTCAAGGTTTCAGCCATGCAAGGAAAGCATACCTGTACAAGACAGTTCGACCTTATGTTCGTCCAGCAAATCAGAATGACTTTTGTCAAACCCCAGAAAACAACCATCAATTAAATGTTTCCAAATAATGTGTAACGGCGGTGTCAAATCGGCGTGTTAAATAATAAAAAAGAAAAGATTCATGGTTGCTAGGCAACAGTTTAAAATCTAAAACATTGTTTAAAACATATACCTAGTTTGAATATTGATTTGGTAATATACATTACCAAAATGAATCATAATGTTTTCCATGTTCATAGCATATCAGATGTAACGCATTTGTTCAATACATGTTTATTTTGCTTTTGACGTCCTGCAACGTCAAATTATAAATACACCTGTGCTCGTTGAAGTGTCATATCTCAATAAATATTTATGATATTGACCTCATTTTTTTACTAGTTTGCTAAGCAAAGTCCAATCTGTATGAAAATGTAAAAAAGTAAAAATCGATTTTTTGGTCATTAAGGCAGGTTTTTCCATGACGCGGCCCATATATATATTGCTTTGCATTATAATCCCTCCAGAAAAAATTATATTCGGAAACTGTAGAAATTTACGTTTCCCTCTTGAGAATTTGAATGTAATGAAACAGGATATTATTTTCCTACATGTACTTGCATTGCTACATGAAGTCTGTCAACCGCAGCAGGAAAATGCATTTATACAGTACAATACTTTATGTGCACATTAAAATGTGTATTGTAATATCACAATTCCATTAGTTGTTAAAATATAACATTAGTTGGATAGCATCGTAACCATGTTTTCCAACATAAATATCTAGTTATAAGTTTGACGAGAGTTAGCACGTGAGCGGTTGGATGCTCGTACTATTACTTTGTATTGCTATGGATTATCATAGAATTACTGGAACAGTTGATTAGTTGCTCCCGTGCGATTGGCCCAGGTTTAAAGCTTAGAATAAGTCGTATAATAGATAATTTAACATGTTCATGCTTCAAATGAAGTTCAACATGATAAGACAGAATGCAGACGATTGACTATGGTCTGTCACCCCAAATGTCAAGTCCACGCTTAAAGGTTGAAGTTCAAATCGGTATAATCCAGTCCGTGTTGTTTACTGTTCATCAAACATTATTAAAATTGCAAAACCTGTTGTTGTTTTTCATTATTTTGTGTGTGTGTGTGTGTTGTTTTTTTTTGTTGTTGTTGTTGTTGTTGTTTTGTTTTTTTGTTGCTTTTATTCTTTAGTTCCCACATCTGTTTTTATAGTCTGTAATATACTATTCACAAGAGTTTTCTTTCGAACGGACGGACGAACGACGGAGAAGTGATCCCTATATGTCACCTCTGCTTACAGCAGGTAACACAATAAAAACAAATGCCGGAACATAAATTGGGTGTTATTTTAAGTCAGTTTGCGACTGGAGAAACACGTGTACTAGTTCATCGTCAAGCCTTCGTTCCAGAAACATTGCTTACAAATATCAATACTTATAATGATCCTTTTTCTGAAGAAAATATTTAATTTGATAAGGAGCAAACAAAAATACGAATTCTTAACAACAATTGTGTAAAGTCAGATGGTTACGGTACCGCCTATGTCAATGTAGCATCTGACCCGTCTGGTAATTTTGAATGCGACTTAACATTATGTACCGGTTGTTGAATTGTGTCCAAAAATATTTATTTAATTGCTGTTTTATATATATTCTATTCTTCGGTGCATGAATTCTAAACATTCAGTTGCAGTTGTTGAATATTGCTGTAATCTTACAAGAGATAATTAAAGGTTAAACAACGGCACAAATTTTATGTAACTGTGAATATTTTCCCCATTAACGGCATCGTGATATTTCATCCATGATGAGCTCAAATTTATTGGGATGTTTAAATTATAGCGTTTAACTTTGGGGAATTTAACGTCAATGCTGGTTTCGACTAATTTGTAAAAACATTATAGCTTGATATTATAATTAATGGTATTTTACACCTCGAAACCTTTCAGGCTAAACACATTAAATATGTTTTATGCAAAAAAAAAATGGTTTACATGCTATATTAGATTAGTGATTTATGAATGTTTATAACTTAGAGAGTTTAAGACCATCGTAGAAATATCATTTTCACATAAAGACGACTATAAAGTGATATGACCGATAGTGAAATATAGCATTTAGTTGTTTCATTTGATTCACTTCGTTAATGCATATTTACCTCAATGCAAACAAAAACAACAACAAAAACATTTGTCTTGACTGATTCGTACGACAGATCAAATCAAAGAAAAATATCTCTTTCATCTTGAGTTTTCCAGGATAAAGTTGAATCTCTCTGTATGTCCATTGTGTGTAGGATGATGGAAACATTTAGCAGATGCAATCAGATGCAGCTCTCGTCTGAAGTATTTATCGATAAATTTGTTGTTCAGGCCCCTCTGCCGTGCCGTACGTGATCATTGTTTGGCGGACAAGCATGGAGGAAGAACATAAGATTGCAGATGAATTCTGGGGGATATACGAGCGGGAGTGGAAGTTTGCCAGGGATAGTCTGAAGGCCAGCAAACATGACGAGGAAATCATCTATTTTCTAATGAGAATTGTCCGTGTAAGTATGCAGATTGCCTAGATGTAAAATAGGTTTTGCCTTATGTTTTTCAGTGTTAAGTTACTATATATATTTATGTTTTATATCTATTATTTCGTTACATTTTAAGATTAATCTTGAAAAGCTATCTCAGACTTTCAAAGTTGTTAGAAATAACTTACAAGCAAATGACTGACCCGATAGGTTGGTGAAATATCGGTGGTTCTACCCGGGTGACTCTTTGCACCCGGGGCCTTCCTCCACCAGTAATTAGCTGGACGTTGACATATGACTGATATACCGTCGCACCGACGGTAAACTTCATCAGTACAGGAACAAAAAATGACCCGATAGTGCATGTGTTTCTATGCAAAATTCCAGTCTTTTTATTTTTCATACCTTTACTCTTATGAATATATCTGTGCAAAATCATTTAATATCTTGCTGGTCGTCATCCGCATGCATTTAATGTTAAAGAGATAAACTATTTTGTTTTTGTTTCTTCTACCTTCTGCTATTCAAAATGTGATTACATACTTTATTTTATGCTAACTGATGAAATGCTGTATGTTGTCAGTGAGATAAAATCCATATCATCCACACTGTGAGTGATATAGGTCTACCGGAACTACTTTTTTATAACGGGATTTTATTTGGGTACATGTCTGTAGATATGTGGCATTTCAGTTTTAACTAGTTGCCTCCCGTTGTTCCCTTATATGGCAAACATTCACACGAATTCACAAACGGTTGAACAGGATCGAGTGCACAAAATAGTACACTTCTTTTGTCATACGTTAGTATGAGATAAGAGGAAACTTTGTTTGTTTTCAGTGAATATGGAATATATGTCATTCCAGTAACAGTTCCGGGTGCTGAACAGTGTTAGCGATTTTCCGTACCTGTCTTTAAACGATGCAATTTTGTAAAGGAAATATAATAGATATGGATCTCTATTCTTGAAATTGTCTTTGATAATTAGTTTGACAGATGTCATTATTTTTATTTATTTTTTTTTATTTTTTTTTTTTTTGTATTTAAATTTTAGTTTAACCTTTTAGGTTTTATCTGCAGTGTGTTATATTGTACTCACACAAAATCAAGTATACACTTGCCATTTTCGTATTCACTTTTTCTGTTAACACAAATAACAGCATTTTTGTTTGGGAACACAGATTGTTTAAACTATTTTGTATTACCAGTCACTTTCTAGAGATGTAGATGCTGAAATTACCTTCACCAGCCATTACGAAAAGCAGTAGATGCATACGTCATTGATAGTGACCATCCTTAGGCCCGTCGCGTCAAAAGTTTTCTTGTCTTTAAGATACAATTTCAACATTTTCACTCGCTCCACACGCTCGTATTCCATTCCATTTTCCACTCAGACTCAACTCTGTAAGCAATAATACATTCATTAGCTCTCTAAAATGTGCTTACGCATGTCATACATATACAAACGATAACAAATCTAATCCAACAAATGAAAGACCGATATAAATACTTCATGTACTATCAAAACGACACGTAGCAAAACATATTTTGGCCTTTCTTAAGAGATATAATTTAAGTCACGAGGGCCAGTCTGGTTTTAGACATTTTCATTCATGCCATACAGCTCTTGTTAAAATCATTGATATCTTGATAGGAAATGTGAATGCGGGAGAGTTTTATATCAGAGGACTGAATCTGAAAAAAATAAGGAAATATATTCGTTGCAATTTTCCTTATAAAATATATATATATATATATATATATTTCTTAGTTTTTGGGTAGTTTTTGCATATATTTTAGTCCAGACACAATGGCTTTTTTTGCTCGCAGTGTATTTCCCATGCATAATTGACAGTATTTTAACCTTTAACTTATAATACACATTATAAGTTACAAATTATCATAAAAAATCTGAAATATTATTTTGATATGTTATTTAAGTATTGATATTAAAGTATTAGAATGCAGTCTTTCCAAATTTAGATGCTTTGATTTTTCAGCAATTTTTAGCAAACAGTGATGTTTAAACTAAATCTCTAAAAATCTCTAAAACGAGCATGGTGCTCTTTTTAATTCATATATCTTTTAGTTAAAGTCTAAATATGTAAAATTTTAGAAAAATCTGTCCGATACACAAGACCGCTGAAACACCTTAAATGTATCTTACGGTAATCAGAGGCATCTAAGATAAGTATCTTATGGAAACTTAAAACAGTTTCTAAATCTTATAGCTTATCATACATTTTGTTGTTGTTGTTTTTTTTGTTTTTTTTTTTGCAGTTGTTGCCCCAAAGCAATGGAACTCGCTTCCATTGAAAATAAAGAAATGCGAGTCGATTGTGTCTTTCAAGAGATGTTTGAAAATGTACTTATTAGAACATAGGTAGTACGTAGCCTATTATGTATGACTTTAATATGCTACTCTAGTTAAACATCTGTTTTTGATACATTTCATACTTCTGTTTTCGACAGTTTTCCAATTAAATATTGTTTTTGAATCATATATTCGTATTGTATCATCAGAATCATTTATAAATTGTTTAAAAATGATTCTGCAAAAACAAAATAAAATAATAATACCATTTTGATAAGATACATCCATTTGTTGACGATAATTAGAATAATTTCTATCATCATTTATCGTATGTTAGTGATATAAAACTTTTTTGTTTGCTCTTTTAATACATACAAATTGTATTATATTTTTGTTAAGAGGACCATAATATGGAAGAATGACATTGCCAAATATGCTATCCTCTAAAAATGTATTATTATTATTATTATTATTATTTTATTGTAATTATATAAAGGATATTTGTTTGTTTTGAGTAGATATGGAATATATCTCATCGAGTAGTGATACACTTAACAGTTTCACGAGCTTGTAGCGCGAGTTAAAATGTAAGAACTTTATCACTTCGATATGGGTTTTAAGTTCACTAATGATACCCAGATTCCAGAATCTTCGGCTGCAACAAAAATAGTTTTTATATTTATTAAGTTCAATAGGAGAACAATTTATATCATTTGTGAAAAAGAAAGAAGAAATATATATGTGTATGTTTTCACAATTCATAATTGAAATATGAGTTCTCTGATATACTGTTGTAAAGAAATTTGATCAAGGAAAAATATATCTTTACTCGGAATAGTCCTTTCTTTGTAAGAGAAAACTCCTAAACGCCAGTGAATTTATCACTATAGTAACGTCTGTTACCAACTGCATTTTGTAACTGATCTTGTACTGGAACGCTAATTTGTTTCGAACATGTTGAGAGTTAAATTGTTTGAAATCATGTGGTGGATTAAGTTGCATTGATTTGTTAATGGTACATGTATTGCACTCATTTAACGATATTTAATTGAAAGTAAAAATGTAAGAAAACAGAGAATTCATGGATTTCTTCGAAGTCGACGTTGACACTTGAAATTGAAAATTGTTGTCGTCACGGCACGAATAATGTTTATGATCTGGTAGGAAAGTAGCAGGTCTCACGCAGTGAAGTCTTGTTTTACGGCAGCTTCTGTATTGAGAATAATGACACATTTACAACTTCTAACCATCGCTAATGATAATGTAAAGCTAATCACCAGATATTTTGGCTGAAATAAATTATAAGGACATTTTCTCATTTCCGGCACTTTTGAATAATTGACTTTATCGATTTTAAGTAACATAGGTGGTCATTATACTGGGATGATTCAGAATTATCCGGCATTACTCCATATTTTGATCAATATTTATTTCACAAAGATAACACTTATATCGTCATCAAGCCGAATATGTATATAAATAATTACCGATAATATTTCAGTCAGCCTTTGAATTCTGTGGTGAAGCTGTCAAAAGAAGTAAGAAACGATTAATACCGGAACAAGTGGTGAGGGTAAGTATGTTAAAGACCAGGCGGCCCCGAATCTCGAAAAATACAACATCTCAAACTAATATAATACTCAAAATATAGATTACTACTACACAAGTCCCCGAAAGGTCATATTCGAGTTGCGGCATTAAAATTGTACTGACGTATTTTAAAAACAACAATTATCGTGAATGTCTTGGAGGGGTTTATCCACGAATATTTATCACCACGAAAATCTGTTCTTTATATAGACCCTGCATTTCCAGAAGATCAATCCACGAATAAGGATACCCACGAAATACCTTAAAATATAATAAACGAAATGTTATGTCAATGAAAATTAATGATTTTTCAGTGTAGTATTAATTTTTAGAATACGGATTGACTGATTGATTTTTAGCTCACCTGAGCACTTGTGTTCAGGGTGAGCTTTTGTGACCGCCTTTTGTCCGTCGTGCGTCGTCAACGATTGTGTGTGAATACTCTAGAGGCCACAGTTTTGGCCCAATCGTCATGAAAGTTGGTTAGGATGATCTTGGATAAGTTCGAAAATGGATCACATGGGGTCAAAAACTAGGTCACCAGGTCAAATCTTAGAAAAACATTGTAAACATGCTTGAGGCCACATTTTTGGCCCAATCTTCATGAAACTTTGTTAGGATGTTTGTCTTTATGCTATGTCGGATGAGTCTTTTGGGTCATGTTTAGTCAAAAACTAGGTCACTAGGTCAAATCTTTGAAAAACTTTGTGAACACTCTAGAGGCCACAGTTTTAGCCTAACCTTAATGTAACTTGGTCAGAATGTTTGTTTACATCAAATCTCGGATGAATTAAAAACTGGGCCACATTGGGTCAAAAAGTAGGTCACCAGGGCAAATTTTAGAAAATTTTGTGAACACTCTAGAGGCCTACATTTTTGTCCCAGTCTTCATTAAACTTGATAAGAATGATGACCACATGAATTCCAAGTTGAGTGCAAATTCAGGTAGGATCAAAATCTAGATCACTAAGTCAAATGTTAGAAAAACACTTTAGATGCTACATTTTTTGTCATCATGCTGAGTTAACCGTCGCTGCGACTGTATTTCAGTCATATGTAACAACGTCCAGCTAATTACAAGTGGAGGAAGACCCCGAATGCACAGAGGCATCCGGTTAGAACCACCGACCTATCAGCTGGAAGGCTTCCTCACATGAAAATTCGAATGACCCTGTCGGTATTCGAACCCACGCGGTGAGGGGCTGAGTGAGTGTTAAAGTTAGAAGAGACTTTACCCTCTCGGTCACTGTCGTTAAATATCCTTTGTACATGGCGTTCAGCATATACGGGCAGTTCCAAAAGGTGTTAACCTGGTGTTATGAGATAATCTACGGCGAAATATTGCAGTGAGGCAGTAATATATCTGTATCACACATAGTCTTCCCAAAACACTTACCAAATTATTAAATATGCACGTGGAACGTTAAAACTGAGTAAACAAACCAGTACATAATTGCAATCTCGTTATAAAGAAATATATTAGACTAGTTTACGGCTTCATGTCTCAACCTAGACATGTCTTTACGCGGGATACACCTTTAGCTTTATGTATAGACACTATGGGAAAGGAATCTGTAGTATACGGTTATGCTATATATGATTATTACTAGAGAGGTGAAGCAAAACAGTAAATAAATCCGTGTGTATATTGCCTCAATGACATATCTAGTTTACTACCTATGTAAACGAAATAGGTTATTATTGACTTTACCAAGAAATCAAACGGTACATATTTGATAATATAAGTTTTGATAACCAACATTTTTTATAGTATAATCGTTCATTCTCCAAAATATTGAATTGTATGAATGTCTTTTTCCTTTTTAATTCATAATTATGTTTTTTTTTGGAAGCTACATGTATACACTCATTATCTTGTATAACTGTTGTCACGTGATTGAATTTTGTATGTATGACTTTTGTATGTAACGAGATACTTAATGTATAAGTTACAAATTGGAAATAAAATCATATCTATCTATGTAAACAATACATCACTACAGCACTGGCGATGGACACTATATTAAGCTTTAGTTGCTGTGATATTGCTTCATGTTTTACCCGATGATATCGGAGCGTTTGAATCATTATTTGAAAATGATTTCATCGTGAATATGAAAGAATATTTTGAAAGATTTTCTAATATGAATTGCTGTGTTATGATTTATTCATTTATTGAACATCGTATTTCAGCTATATAATTAGCATAGTCAAGTGCATCAAACTGTGTTATATACTTGGATTGCAATATACACATGTAGCATTTTCGGGTCGTTAATTTATGTTGCAATGTGAAATCAGTTCTATAATAATTTAGAGTACAGTGATTTATTTGTTTGCCAGGCGTGGTTTTTAAGGTAATTTGGGAACTCTTTCTCCTGGAGATATATAGAGAGCTGAGTTATTTTGCTGTTACCCTTTAGACAGATGGAATGATATCACATTCATCAACATTACCCAGTGACCATACTGTTCCTAAGTACAGAGGGGTTTTTTTTTGTTTGTTTTTTCGAGAACATAGGACCTTGTGCCACCCTTATATACTTTGTACTGCGGATTAATACTTATAATGACCTTTTAAATTAGCTTAAGTCATCGAATCTGCGATCTCCGTCTCCCGAGGGTGGCGCATTAATAACCTGTCCTCATGAACTGGTTTAATAGTATACATGTGCAGTAAAATCATCGGATATAGATATCAGCGATTTACTCAGTAAGGTGGAATGAAAATCGTAAATATAATCAGTGAAAGTGTTTGGAATTTTGTGATATTTTCGGCTTATATTTAGATTTATCTAGCTTAAAATACAGTTAAGATTGGCGACAAATTCATTTTTAAATCTCTATAACGAAAATTATTTATTCAGTTTGAGTAATTGTCTCCTATATACGCATGGACACGCCTCATATACATTCGATATTTCATGTCGTCAAGTTGACCCTACACGTCATCAGACTGACCACACACGTCTTCGGGTTGACCTCACACGTAATCAGGTTGACCCCACACGTCTTCAGCTTGACCCCACACGTTATCAGGTTGACCCTCACGTCGTCTGGTTGACTCCACACGTCTACTGGTTGACTCAGACGTCATCTGGTTGACCCCACACGTCATCTGATTGACCCCACACGTCATCTGGTTGACCCCACATGTCATCTGGTTGATCCCCACACGTGATCAGGTTGACTCCCTCACGTCATCTGGATGACCCCCACATGTCATCAGGTTGACCCCACACATCATCTGGTTGACCCCCAAACGTGATCAGGTTGACCCCCACACGTCATCTGTTGACCCCACACGTCATCTGGTTGACCTCCACACGTCATCAGGTTGACCCCACACGTCATCTGGTTGATCCCCACACATCATCTGGTTGACCCCCACACGTGATCAGATTGAACCCACACGTCATCTAGTTGACCCAGCACGTCATCTGGTTGACACCACACGTCATCTGGTTGACCCCACACGTCTTCTGGTTGACCCGACACATCATCTGGTTGACCCCCACACGTCATTTGGTTGACCCCACACGTCATCTGGTTGATCCCCACACGTCATCTGGTTGACCCCCACACGTCATTAGGTTGACCCCACACGTCATCTGGTTGACCCCCACACGTCATCAGGTTGACCCACACACGTCATCTAGTTGACCCCCACACGTCATCAGATTTACCCCACACGTCATCTGGTTGATCCCCACACGTCATCAGGTTGACTTATCTTTAAATACGTATTAACTTTAGTGATAAGATAAAAGTAGGACTTCACTAAATAATCTAAACCTTTGAAAAACACGCTATCAAATATTCAACAGTTTTCTAAGATGGAATGTTTATCTTTTTAAAGGATGAGTATACATGTACATTGTATATGGTTATGCATGAGCTAGTCATTATTTGCCGGTCGATTTCATTTTTTCCTTTGACTCATTTTAGGACTTCATCGACCAGGACCTTCACATGTCGATACACAAGGAACACATAACAGAAGATCAAGTCAGCTCTTTCGTGCAGCACGTGATTTCATGCCTACTAGAAATGTGTTCTGTGAAACATAACCTTTCCATCAGATGGACTCCTAAAGGTGACGTCATTGACCCGGAAGCATTCATTTGCAAAGGTCAAGAGCAAGGTCATGTATGTGAATGGACTGTATGGCCGGCTGTTGTTACAGACGACAATCATTGTTTGCGAAAGGGAGTCATTATTCCTGTTTAGTTATGTATCTAAGTGAACCAGTCTCCTTTGATATAATATACAGAGAATGCAACATTTCATGCAAGAAACGCACCATCCAGCACAAATAAAACACTTTTTGCAAGGCACATATGTTTTGGCGCCTGTTCCGCCACCTTTACTTAGCGCTAAGTGATAATGGGAATATTGCCGGACCTTCTCGTCTGTTGAGCATTTCATTCACGGAATGTAAGCTACATGATAATTTTCTTCCTTTATGGAATACGCTGAGAAACGTTTCGAATAGGTTGAAAATATAGCTGCTATACAAAACGCTCTTCTTATTCATATCAAAAGCAAAACAACCGAACCAGTTTTTGATCTGTTACTTGACCATGATACCTGTCATTCTATTTATGTTTTTCTTTTCATGAAAAAGGAGAACAATAATAAGTATTTCACATATTTCTTAAGAAACCGGGTTTTAATTCATCATCATATTCAAATACGACAACAGCAAATTAAACTATGCACTTCTTCTATTCACGTCTTGAACCATTTAACCCCTACCAGAATAACCATGGTATCCTAATGAAACGTTAGGAAACCTTGGTTTTCTCCGTAAAAGGCCATGAGGTCCGAAATGTAGCGGAACCATTACAGGGGCTTTACCTTTACCTGGGTATTACGGATATTTTATTTTCAGAGGATCTAACATGGCTGTGATCATCAATTACCTAATGTATTAAACGACTTGAGTGAAATTAAACGAAGAACTGTCGAGTGTCGCCGTATTATTCCAGCCGAAGTTATAATATTTCCAGTATGCAATGACCACGACTGATATATCCTCTTTATCAAATAACACATGGTACTTGCTGGGGTTCTTCGTCACTGCATCGACCCAGTTTCATAAACTGACGGCTGTTATTAGGTTGAATTTAATACGCCAAATAAATAATTTTCCCAAAACACAAAGTGGTTAACTTCATTGCAAAACAATGAAACTGACATTGCTAAGCATTATGTGTTTTAACACATTTGTGACTGTTGATTAAAATAATTTAAGAGCCTCCGGGGTAACATACACAGGACTGTGGATCGTGTAACTTTTTCACTATTTTCTAACCAAATTATATTTCAATTTCCATTGTTTTGTTGATTTTTTTTTTTTTGAAACTTTTTATTAAATGTAAATCAACAGAAACGATTTTATTAGTAAACGCCGTATTTTTGAAGATGATCTCGAATTTCTCAGGATAAACTATTGTGACCACACAAAGACTTTCATCCCTCGTCAATGATATCATGCAGCTTTAAGGAGACTCCCTTTTAAAGTTGAATAAATCGACTCCATGCTGGAATCTGGTCGCCATGGCAAAGATAAGAGAAATTGGTATATGTATGTACATGTAGTGATCTCTATTAAACGCTTATTGTCTAAAGGATAGGTCTGAAAATAAAAGTTTGGCATAGTTGCTCCTTGGGGAAACCTCTACCAGGATTATTGAAATCAGTTGGCTTCTTGAAAAAAAAAACAAAAAAAACATTGGCTGCATTTGGCAAATGTTTTCGATGTGAGCGATTCGGAGCCTTAATGTTCCTCTTATTAAATTGTCTTGCTTCTTTTCATCACGTTTGAAAGAAATAAGTGTTTAAATGCGCCTTATGCGTGAAATTTGTATTTTTGAGGCAACGTAATTTGATTAAAATTGAGATGATAATCGGGCTCTGCAGGTGTACCACTAGGAAGCTGAAGTGATCCGTGCTTTTGTATTCATTTTTACGAGTGATCGGAATACTGCTTTAATGTATGTATGATAAGGATAGGCAACATTGTAAAGTCTATCTGTATTACTGGTTATACCTTGTCTCCCAATCGACGTAAAATAAATAAGTTTGTATTAACACACACACACACAAGCAAAAATGTAAAAATGTAAAGTATACTAGCGTATGCGTGGTAAGAATGAACGTAGCTGCCAAAATGTGTGTTTACGTATTTGTATTTTTTATATTTGTAATTATAGTACTTTGAAGAAAATACGCGCACGATAATAGTAATAAAAGAAGTAATTGGATTTATATTCTATATTTGTCTTTAATTGATCATTTTATATTCTATAACATGAATTAATGGATGCATATTGTAAACTCCTTTTTTGTAGTGTACGTATTTGTTACATTATTTACATTACAGTAAAGATTTGATATCCCGAGGAGCAATTTTTCGAATACTGTGCCTATTTCGAGATCTTTTCCAAGGCTCCACTACCATTACATCACTTTTTCCTTGACAGCCATGTGATAGTTTTTTTTATCATACCGAAATTCTAATGCCTAGAATATCAGCTGTTAAAATGGTTATAAGAACAAAAGTATTGCACATCACCGGTTTTACATATATTTCATTGCTGTTTGTTGTAATATTGGTCAATTAACACTTGGCATACACAAAACAATTGGTTAAAATAAAGCGCCTGATAACTTAGGGGAGTTAACTCTTAAATTGTGTACGCGTTACGTGCTCTTGGGTGATATAAATTTCAACCGGGAATATTCTCTGTCAGGGAGAGAAAGAAAATGTTGGCCTATAGAAATTTTACAAGGCAAACATATTGAGGTATAACCTGTTTATATTAGAGAAACAGATTGGGAAATGACAAGCTCAAGAGGAACACTATTCTTGTTCTTTCGAGCCTCGTGATTCTCTGAGCCGTAGTACTGATTTATAGCATGTATACTGTATTCCGAATGACTGCATATCACAAATTTGATGTCAAACTATATTCATTCGAGAATCAAGGATATATTTAGACATAATATTAAATTTAACGGTCTATTAATTAGCTGTTTGTGTAAGTTATATTTTTAAATAAAAGAATACATGTATTTTCTCAAATTTTTTTATTTTATTGTTGCAAGTTTAATTAAACACATTCATTTTTTTGACCGTTAACTAAGATAGATATGTTTTTACGCCTTTGGAAACAAAGCAGATCATGGAAAGAATTATCTGATCAATGTCTCCTCTATTTGTTCATATAATATTATAGCTCAGATACGTAGTACAAATAAAAGGCCATAAACAAAAGGACATAGTTTTGTCACCAGTTTGTATGTTGTTCTTAGCTTCTTTAACACCTTGGATTTATTGAATTTAGTCCTAATTATGTGTATTATATTAAAAAGGGTTCAATCATAATATCCAAATCAGAAACAATAAATTGCATTTCAGTTATAAATACATAGGGACAAGGAAAATAAAAGAACACAAGCTACTGTTATTGGGATAGGTTTGTTCTTATAACGTTTCGAGCGATTATAACTGAAATATGTTGTTTAATAGATACAATTTTACCATATCCATGTATATCATTCAATATTTTCATATTTACCATTTATTATCTTCTTTATGTGCTATGTATATTTTATGTTTCATAACCTGTATAGTTTTGATACTTAAGGGATAATAAAGTACATAAAATTGAAATCATGATTTTCAAGGTTCCCTGAAAAATATATTACAGAGAGAGAGAGAGAGATAGAGAGAGAGAGGGGGGGGGGGCGTGCAACCAATTAAGATGATACGGATATTACAATCAGAAGTATCTCCTCTAACAGCTGAAGATAGTTTAGGTTGAAACCTTGTCTTGTTATTTCTGTCCACTTTTCGTGTACAATACTTGTGTTTTGAATTATTATCAGGACGTAATCAACATTTATGATATTTAAGCACGTGTGGAAACTATTTTATGGTGGATCATTGCTGTGTCCATTTTAATACATACTTTTGATGGGCGGGGCCGCCGTGGCCGAGCGGTTACAGTCGTGGACTACAAATCTCTCAGCCCCTCACCGCTGTGGGTTCGAATCCTGGTAGGGACTTCGGATTTTTCATGTGAGGAAGCTTTCCAGCTGGCTTGCGGTAGGTCGGTGGTTCTACCCGGGTACCTCTGTGTACTCGGGGTCTTCCTCCACCTGTAATTAGCTGGACGTCGCTATATGATTGAAATACTATCGCAGCGACGGTAAACCCCAATATAACAACAACATACTTCTGATGACATCCAGAACACTGATGTATCTTATAATTAGATATTGCAGGAAAGAGTACATGTCAAAATTTCCTTATGGTAATAAATGATATGAACGTTCGGTGTGGCTATCTATGTACACGTTTCTTGTACGATACTCTCCTATTCTAGGAGGTGAACTACAAGTATATATTATTCCTTGAGAAGCTTCAATCCAAACCCTTGACGGAAATTCCCTGTCCAGTTTTTGTTTGATAAGTCTACAGTCAATATAGTTGTGTATGTGTACACGTGAAATTTTAAGGAATTATTGCTTTCCTATTTAAAGTTATGTGACATAACTTTGTGAACACAGCTCTTCTTGCAGTACTGGGAGTATTTGGTTCGAACCATAATGAATGTAGCTGTGGATGAAGGGTGGATAAATTTTTAAGAATTATGTCCCATTGTTACTTTTTCTTATATAGGGCAAAATTGTGAATACGACTTATCTTACATTACAGGAGGGTACCCACAATACTCGTATGTAGTTGTGCATGAAGGCTGGAAATTGTGCTCACACAAACCTTTAAACATATGGTTCTTTGCCAAATCTTCTTTTATAAAGTTATATTATCAGAACCTTGTGAATACATGTACACAACAAGTGGGGTTATGTTATAACTTTCCAGTTAAACTTGTCTTTATATGTGGTTTGCACTCCGAAGTTATGGCCCTTGATCACTTTTCCTATACTGGGCTCTGTTTTCAAAATCTTGTGAACGCAACCTTTCTTTATTGCAAGGATTTGTTTCAAATTTAGCCATTACATTTACATGTAGGACAGAATGTTTGCACACATATTTTTTCCAGTAGTTAAGGCCATATAAATAAGGTTCAGCCGCAAGTATTTTTTCTTCGTTCCAAGCTACTTTGTGTTTGTGTTCTCTTTTGTGTTTGTGTCCTCTTGTGTTTTTAATCAATGACCTATTAAAAAAATTCATGAAACGGTACGAAATAACGCTTCCTAGTGACGAAAAATGGCGAGCAAAATAAAAGTTACTTTTACTTTGTTGTTGATGAGGTAAATTTGCAGAAGAGACAAGGGAGTACGGGCGCGATACCCTTGATCATATTACGGATAGATTCCTTGGTTCTTTTACGTGCCCGGTGTATATCACCGATATACGGAAGACAAGTTCCTGGGTAAAATCAGTACTGAATAATCCGAGTTCCCATAGAAACCCCATTTTGCTGAGAGCCAGGCAAAGGTGCATCTGATACCAAATTTATACGCCTTTCAGGTTGACTTGGTCACCGGAGGAAAGTGTCCTGGCTATGATTTGAAACACCTCTCCTACTCAGCTATTTAGGAAAATAAGGACAAAATTATGTTGAAATATTGTGTACAGTGTTCATTTTGAATGCCTTTCGGCCACAAAGATTGCAATCTGCTGACATGCTATCAGCATGTTCTTGAACATTAATATAACGGTAACAAACGGATGAGTTAGTGTGGTGCAAGGATCATGCCGGCGCTTACTGGTATATTCTTCAAATCTTCAGCTTAGTGCCGAGACTATGCGTCTTATTTGGCTTCCCCATTTACTTTCGAATCACAGGGTTTCCAAGTTGCATGGGGCGAATCATTTCGTACTTAATGGTAGCATTAAAAATAGAAAGGGAGGACACTATTTTCGGCTGTTTTATTAATATCACATTTTCGGCAAATAACGATCAATTAAATGGTTCAAATGCATTTGAAATGAATAGAAATATAGAATTGTGACGTTTCCCGTGTTGTATTTACTCTTATAAACGACTAACAAGTGTTTTTAATGTCTCAATCGAGCTTGACAACAGCCGGGACCGGCTACTTCCGGTTTCTTTTCTAATGACTAAAATGTAAGCAGATATGACTTCCCTGTACCTTCTTGTCCAGTACTTATTTTTATTACTTTGTTTTTCTGCGGTCGGGGATCGAATCCACGACTTCCATATTCCGGGGTGAATGCTGTTATCCTAGATATATTCATCAAGGACAGTAAAGCACAATTTGTATGCTCCCCGAAAAGCAGGAATATAGTTGCCACTTTGTCCGTCCGTCCGTTTGTTCGCTCGACATAATTTTGTCCGGAGCATAACACAAAAACAATAAGAGGTATCAACATGAAATTTCATAAGTTGATATATCTCAGTGAAGAGAAGTGCATTGTACAAGAACCATAACTCTTGGTTGCATAATTTAGGAGTTATTGCCCTTTGTTATTTTTCATGCTTAAATTTTGTCCAGAGAATAACTCGAAAACTATAAGAGGTATCAACATGAAACTTCATAGGTAGATAGATCTCATTGACAAGAAGTGCAGTGCGAAAGAACTCGCATTAATTTGAGTTATTGCCCTTTGTTATTTTTCATACTTAAATTTTGTCCGGAGTTCATATAGTATAAGAAAAGTTCTCAACAAGTGACAAAGCGCAGTTCGGGGAGCATCCACCGGTTCTACCGGCACTTGTATTTTCTTGTGTAACTTGTTAGCAAACCCACTATAACCGCCCCCTCATTTAATGACCATGTTGTCAATCAAGCCCTCGACCATCGCCAGATATCGACGCTTGATCAATCGATATCATCGTGGGGTGCATGCCTGTATTCAGTTTATTGTGTCGCTTTAGGTCATTCTATTGGTTCATGTTTATTTAACCAATCTTAAAGTTCGATTTACTCAGCTGTTCAAAACATTTTTATTAATTTGAAGCCTCCACACCGAAGAGTTTTTCTTTTATAAGTCGCATTTTCATTGATCGACATATAAGTCAACGATTGCTTCAAAACGATGTTTGCTTGCCATGGATGTCATGAATTCGACGATGGCTCTCAACATGCACATATATATGTCTGATAATACATATGCTGTCTTTTGTAAATATGTAGCCGATGTTATGTTCGTGTTTAACGTGTTTAAATTAGATCGGTTCTTCCACACACAGTGAACCTTATACAGACGAATAATAGAACATAGCAGATTTGTTGACAGTAGACACTAACACTAAATTAAGCCTTAATTATAATCTAAATTACAAGTCTACGTTAAGAAGATTTAACAATTTACCTCATTAATATTCACGAGCATATTTTTAACTTGTTAAATGGTATATGAAACTTGAGGTTTAACAACGTGCTTCGGGATCTATAATACTCGCCAGTGTAAAATAAACATGAAGTTCAAAAGCAATATTTTCCTAAAATTTACATTCATAGTAAAACAGTTTAAAAGGAAGAGAAATATTTCCGATTTCGTCAAATTTATAAATACAAAATGAAAATATTTCAAACAAAATGGAGATTATATCAGCTAAACCTAACCCTCTAAACCTAACCCTCTGCAATATTAAGAAATTGTCACTGAAGTTAAAGATTAAATGAAAGAGAAAGGGACGTTCAATGTGTGTGTGGGGGTTGGGGGGTGTGTTTAGTTTTTGGGGTGAGAAAATAGTTAGGTTCACTGGTGACTGTATCATTCCAAATATCTACGACATGATTCTAAAGTGAAGCACATCATCATCATCATCATCATCTTCTTCTTCTTCTTTTTCTTCTACGTGCAATCTAAACAAAGAAATAATAAATAATATTAAATAAGACATTATAATATTATCAGCATCAAAGCAGTAACAATCACTACATAAATTGCACAACGCAAATTGCAAATGTTAAGATAAGGCCCGAAATATTGATTTTGAGTTTGTTGAAAAGTATCTGTCCACATCATGATAAAATCAAATTCATAGGCTACATTTTCGTGTCCGCTTTATAACTTCAATATCTATGAATGGATTGTCACTAAATTTCATAAAAGTGTTAGGCTACACCCCTTCGAAGATGGATTTTTGCATAAAAATGTATTTTGGTTAACTTTTTCAAATTTCTAACCCTGAATCATATCTTCTTCTTGTTCCTAATAATGAGAAGATTTGAATAGTATTTCTTTGGTGTCCACCGAGGTCAAAAACTGTTCAGATTCCCACTCTTAAACCATATATATTCTTGTTCCTCGTGATGAGATGGATTGAATGGTACTTCTTTAGTGTCCGCGGGTCACAAAGGGTTCTGGCCCCAACCCGTCAATTTTACTTCTGACCTTTATTTCAAAAAACATTTAGATCCCCACTTACAAGCAATATATATTTTTGTTCTTCAAGATCAGATGGATTGATAGGTAATTATTTGATATTCACATGGGTCACCAAGGGGTCAGGCCCCAACCCCTCAATTTTACTTATGACCTTATTTCTTAAACTTCGTTTGGGAGACTTAGTAACAGTTCACTGTTACAATTATTACTCGTTTTTGAATGTTTCTGAGTGGACATGGAACATATTTTATCGTGAAGTGATACAATTTGATTTAAACGAGAGCTTCAAAATTGTATCATTTTTAGATGCGATATATCCCATTACCACTCACAAGATCATTTTCTTTTTATTTTATGCAAACTAAGGAGGAAAGAACGGACGAATTTTGTGTCACGCGCGGATGAATTCATTCAAGTAAACAATTATAGGGAGACGACTAGTTAATACTGGAATGCAACCTTTTCGTATGAATATATATATATATATATATATATATATATATATATATATATATATATACCCCAAATATTTTATACAGAGCCATATTAGTCATAGTATGAATTATATAAATGGATTATAATTATGGATTTTTTTCACTGATTGAACATAGTATTTCGTCACGAGTTTTTTTTTTCACTGATAGAACACAGTATTTTGTCATGAGTTTCCAGTCCTGCTATATAGGTTTTCTCTATATTTTCTCGTCGTAATTATGTACATATGAAAGTAAATTCTATGTAGGAAGCTGTTTAAATAAAAAGAAATCTTGCAAAATTAAAAAAAATAAATAAATGCAGAACTATTTCAATCTCAAAGTTTATATATCAACACATGTCAACGATAGACGTCATTTCAGTATTGTTATATATGTATCAACACTTGTCGACAATAGACGTCATTTCAGTATCATTATATATGTATCAACACATGTCAACGATAGACATCATTTCAGTATTATTATACGAGTAAATGTATCAATACATGTCAACAGTAGACGTCATTTCAGTATCATTATATATGTATCAACACATATCAACGATAGACATCATTTCAGTTTTGTTATACGAGCAAATGTATCAACACTTGTCGACAATAGACGTCATTTCAGTATCATATATGTATCAACACATGTCAACGATAGACATCATTTCAGTATTGTTATACGAGTAAATGTATCAATACATGTCAACAGTAGACGTCATTTCAGTATCGTTATATATGTATCAACACATATCAACAGTAGACGTCATTTCAGTATCATTATATATGTATCAACACATGTCAACGATAGACACCATTTCAGTATTGTTATACGAGTAAATGTATCAATACATGTCAATAGTAGACGTCATTTCAGTATCATTATATATGTATCAATACATATCAACGATAGACATCATTTCAATATTGTTATACGAGTAAATGTATCAACACTTGTCGACAATAGACGTCATTTCAGTATCATTATATATGTATCAACACATATCAACGATAGACATCATTTCAGTATTGTTATACGAGTAAATGTATCAATACATGTCAACAGTAAACGTCATTTCAGTATCATTATATATGTATCAACACATATCAACAGTAGACGTCATTTCAGTATCATTATATATGTATCAACACATGTCAACAGTAGACGTCATTTCAGTATCATTATATATGTATCAACACATATCAACAGTAGACGTCATTTCAGTATCATTATATATGTATCAACACATATCAACGACAACTATAGACATCATTTCAGTATTGTTATACGAGTAAATGTATCAACACATGTCAACAGTAGACGTCATTTCAGTATCATTATATATGTATCAACACTACAAAGACGTCATTTCGTATTTATAATGTATCAACACATCAACAGTAGACGTCATTTCAGTATCATTATATATGTATCAACACTATGTCGACAAACTAGTGACGTCATTTCAGTAATTTGTTATAACGAGTCAAATGTCATCAAATACATGTTCAACAGTAGACGTCATTTCAGTATCATTATATATGTATCAACAATCAACGTAACTCATTTCAGTAAACATAATATGATAAACATGTCAACAGTAGAGTCATTTCAGTATCATTATATATGTATCAACACATGTCAACATAGACGCATTTCAGTATTATCGTATTTCAACACATGTCAACATAGACTCATTCAGTATCATTATATATGTACAACACATGTCAACATAATACACATTCAGTATCTTAGTACATATGTATCAACAATGTCAACATAACTCATTCAGTATCTTATAATGTATCAACACATGTCAACAGTAACGTCATTTCAGTATCATTATATATGTATCAACACATGTCAACAGTAGACGTCATTTCAGTATATTATATGTACAACAATGTAACATAATTCATATCTTAGTATCAACACATGTCAACGATAACATCATTTCGTATCATTATTAATGTATCAACACATGTCAACAGTAGACTCATTTCAGTATCATTATATATGTCAATGGTTCAGTATCGATATAACAATGTCAACAGTAGACGTCATTTCAGTATCATTAATTGCATTATACCATTTACGTATCGATAGACAACACATGTCAACAGAGACGTATTCAGAAATGTCAACAAGTCAACGTACATCATTCAGTATCATTATATATGTATCAACACATGTCAACAGTAGACGCATTCAGTATCATTATATGTATACACATGTCACGATAACAGTCATTTCAGTATCGTTATATATGTATCAACACATGTCAAATAGACGCATTAGATTAATGTTACAATTCAAGTTAACATATTGATCGTATGTTTAATATGTACACACAGTCACGTAGACGCCATTCAGTTCATATATCACATGCACAAGCACATGTTTTATTCAACACATGTCGAATAATGCAACAGATTCAATCTGTTTCGAAACATCTTAGATGTGCATAATTGCAAGACTTTTCAAGACTCGCATAGCAGACTGTACGAGTCAAATGTCTCTGACCTGCGTGTAAATCGTCCGCCCCATACCCAGGAGGTTATGGAATTGACCCTTGGTCGCGACACACCAGACATTTAAACGATACTGCTTTGCCTCCCTTATGCTTGGTGCTGGACTGGTTGGCTCAGAAACAGTATAAGTTGACTGAGTGTTTGCCTGAGGCATACACCGAACCCGCCCCCCCCCCCCGCCACACACACACACACACACACACATACACAATTAAGTACTTTTGGTAGGACGTTTAACCCAAGGATACAAATAGACAAACATTTTTTTTTTGTAAAATGATAACAACGTGTAACAACGTGAAACTGAAAGCACCACATCGTATTTACATGGCATCTAACATTAAATGAGTTCAATGACAGTTGTTTCCTCTGTCGTGATAGTTACTGGTACATGTATTATTTAAACCAATAAATCATAAATAAATTGGAATCACCTTTAAAATTATTTTACTTCATTTAAAGCATCAGTTAAAGATGCGATTAAATACTTGTTCCTGTCACATCTGCGTACTTTGTCTGGCCTGGAACACTTTTCTTTAATTGAGTACCGGTTGTAAATATAAATAAATGCAGATTCAATGCTCATTAAAAAAAAAAAAAAAAAAAAAAAAAAAAAAAAACATGTTTCCGCCATTTGTGATTATATGATAAAAAAAAACAAAAAAACAACAACAAAAAAACACACAAAAAAAAACACGCCGTACTTATTTTGTGCAGTATGAAAATAAGACAAAATGGGTTGTCTCCCGTACACCATAATAATTGTATATTGAATTAGTTGCCTCCTATAATCGTCTGACAACAGAACGACTCCTTTTTGGTGTTGTCTGATCGGGGTCTTCTCTGTCTATTCATATATTTTTGAAGCTCATAAGTCCTCACAGTACATATAGCTTTTAACGGCTGTCGCTCTATTTTTGTTCATTTGGCCATGAATATGCAAAATGATTTCTATGAGGTACAGGGTTAATAAATTAACATTGATAATTAATTTTAGAAGGCCTCGTGAAAAGAAGTTTTACTATCGTTGGTTATCTTCCATAAATAATAATAATAATAATGATAATAATAATGATGATAATAAAAATAATAATGATGAAAATAATAATAATGATAATAATAATGATGATAATAAAAATGATGAAATAATAATAATAAAAATGATAATAATAATGATAATAATAATAATAATAAAAATAATGATAATAATAATAATAATAATAATAATAATAATAATGATGATGATGATAATAATGATGTGATAATAATGATAATAATAATTATAAAAATGATGATGATAATAATGATACTACTACTACTACTAATAATAAAAATGTTAATAATAATGATGAAAATAATGATAATAATGATAATAATAATAAAAATAATAATAATAATAATAACAATGATCATCATCATTATAAGGTGAAATGACGTTTGATTTTAAGTACTTGCTTCACTTTCTGATTATCAAATTCTGAATGCCGAGTTTTAAAGTTCTTTACATATTTATACAAAGATAAAATGCTGCAAAATTAGAAGCAATCCCATGATGTTATAGACAGTATGCTTTAAAGATTCAGTATGCTAGTAAACATGTTTAAAAACTCACAAATTTTGCTACCTATGGATATGTTAAGAAAATCAGGGTCTCTAAATGTATATATAGTGACCATGAGAAAACAAAAATAAAGAAAAAAAAAGAGAGAAAAAAAAAGAGTTTTTTTTCTCATTTCTGTTTCTGTATAATAAGCGCTAAAACACCTCTTTAGCCAAGTTTTGGTAAATACCCATTGGTAAATACCCATTTTATGACAAAAAAGTGTACTTATTGATTTCGGCACCAAGCTGATCAAAGCAGTTCAAAATACAATAAAAATCATAACTTAAGTTACAGATGGTAAAATCATTAGAGCATTACCATTGATTGTCTAATAGATTATTCTTTCGGTATATAATTCTAATATCATGCATTCCCAGTATCTTAAAGATCGTCTCCCTTAAAAATTGGTCTTTGAGGCTCGTTTTTAATTCATTAAACCAGTATTTTGCTTTAAACACTTTCTGAATTCGAGTTGAATCAGATATCTGATAAAAACAATGGCATATAAAAACATTTTAAATGATTGCATACCTAGAAATCAAACCATTAAAAGAAAAAAATGTTTTGCTCAGGGAAATAATCATAATTCCCGCTTCTTAAATACATATAGATAACATGTGCTGAAATAGATGTCAGCTCCTCCATAGCTTTAATACCATCATAAAGTCTTTGCAAAGCAATAGAGATAGCGTTATATAATAAATAAATAAATCACTAAAATAAACGGCAGTTTGATTCTAAGATTTGTCGAACTATGATATAAACAAACCTAGCGGACATCTTGGTCACTGAACACTGTAATACTAACGTTAGTGATCAGCTGAATCGAAATTTAAAGCCAAAAACCTGCACCATTAGAAAATACCGTGTTCACAAGATAGGGTATTTCACGTAACGTAACACGGGACCGTCCTCTCTTACTGAGGGGTTAGATTGCCCGCCAAGGGAACGAGAGGTCATAGTTTCGATCTCCGATCATTACAAACCCAAGTCGTCAAAAAAGGGTCTAGCCTGTATTTTACTGAGTCTATAACAACTGCAGAGGTTGAAGAATTAGTGCAAGGGCATAATCCTTTTTGAGGGTAGCATAATTTTAATACCGTCGAACTAAATCAACATCAGTTTCCTTTTTACAAGGTAGTAATCGGACAGTGTGTCAGAATTCGATTCCATAGTTTCAGGGTGAAACATTGTAGGGTGAAACATGCCGTCCGAGCTCCAGTATCTGGCAGTCTAAAGCTACGCGTATCTAGGTCAGTCTCCCGTATCCTGACCACCTGTTGTGGCCTGATAAAGTACAGGAAGCTCTCCGGGATGGAACAGAGTGCCAAGAACACCGGTAGATATTGAAGGAGCTCGCTGGATCTACAGCCTACCCGTCGCCTAGGCGCCAGTTGGAATTCATTCTCTAGAACAAACACCTGGGGAAGTCTTTCTTCCTCCTTCTCTCTCCCTCTATATCCTGATTTACGGCTGGGCTATGGTGGAATATTTTCTAACAGAAGAGACATATTTCTTGAAGAGAAGGGGAAAAAAAGAAAATATTTTATATTTCACCCGCACAAATTCAGTTGAACTTAGTTCAACACACAATTAAGAAACTGCAATAACATGTTGGTCGGTCACACAATACCACAGTCATATTTCACACTACTGAATGCAGTTCGAAACACATTTACGTGAAGAAAAAAATCGTGTCAGATTTCATGTCTTACTGGTTTCTGAATGGAAAGTCTCTCGATAGCTTAGGACAAGATGTGTTTTGTAACAGAAATACAATTTGTAACGTTTCTGTGTATACGCAATATTCATCATTCAGTTACAAAGCGAGAGAAGCATTTCTTTTCACTCTGAGAGAATTTTTTGATCAAACAGAGAGATTGTGGAGATTGAAAGTGATAAAGTAACACCTCGTAAGTCCGGTTAGGGGTCCTCTGAAAAAATCCATATTGATATGAATTCCGTATCAATGAATCAATCTCTCTCTCTCTCTCTCTCTCTCTCTCTCTCTGCACGTTTTCAGGTAGAAATTTCGTACTTTGGTGTTTGGGTCAGGGCAAGGGTTTTGGTTAGGGTTAGGGTCAGAGTTATTTTTGGTGGGCACGTTTTGGTTTTGGGGCTGAAATAATGGTTAGGCCAAAAAAAAAAAAAGAAAAAAAGATAGTCCCGTTTCTGGTCGCCTGACTGACCCCCTTTGCGCCTTTAAAAAATATTTCCCTTCTTTTACCTTTCCTTTCATGTAAAAATAAATAAATAAATAAATAAATAAATAAATAAATAAAACCCCGACCTATCGACCCTCTTTTTTATTTGCTAGAGACTAGAAACGGAACTTTCTTTTGCCTTAGTATCAATACTAAGTTACAAACCGAGGTATTCTTCTGTTTGGGTTTTATTTGCATTATATTGATAATGTGATATAATACACTGTATAATAGATCAAGTCAGTACACTGAAGGATGTGCATACATCGCACGATGCTTCAATTAAATTAAATTAAGTTATGAAGTCAATAAAGGTTTCTTGATGTCTAAATTTGGTTTCTGCTCTGAAAATTGAAATATTTAAATATTTTCAATGATATATTTAACCAAATCATCTCCATAATCACCTTTTACACAATTCTCGTCATTACTATCAGTATCTGCATTAATATGCAAAATAATTTCTAATAAGAACTTAAGACTTTTTCTCATTTCTGTTAAACATTGATATTTTCTTCCAGAAGGCCTCGTGTAAAGAGATGTTTGTAATTTTACTGAGTTAACTTTTATAAATAAAGATACTACTATTTATAATTATTATTTGGAGGTTGCTATGCGAACTCGGAGTACTCAGTACTGATTCTACCCAGGAGTTTGTCTCCCGTCTATTGGTGCTATACACCAGGCACGTAAAAGACCAAAAGGTCTATTCGCAATTGAAGCTAGGGTACCGCACCCGGACTTCCTTGTATCCAACTACATGTACTGTCTCTTTTGATGCTGTCTTTTCAGCTATAAGGACCCATACGTGCGTAATCCTTGACCGTAAGGTCTAAAATATTGCTATAACAATCAGAAAATCATTTCTAGCCATTACAATAAATGAAGAAAGAAAGATTATTCTTCTTATTATTATTATTATTAAAGGATGGATTTTTTGTATGGGATATTTTTCACCAAACCGCTTGCCGAAATCGAAACACGATGCACGCGTACTTCCCTATTCATGCACGTGCTATTTCTGGAAATCTTTGACGGGAAGTATATCACAGCTGGGCCACTAGAAATACGGTCACGTGGTGTAGAATTTTTTTTTTTTTAATTTTCTTTTTTTTAAATAAATATCATTATTAGAAATCCTTAAAAATGGTGCTGGTAACTCCCTGTTGTTGGGACTAGTTTGCCCGTTGTCAGGATAATGTGACTGAGTATAGTATTATGCAATATTTCTGTGTGGCAGCACTATGATTGCCTGAAATTACTATAACAATCTCTAAATTACTATAATACTAGTAAAGCCCAAAAAGCAAACATTGGAAAGAAAAACATTGATTTTATCATTTATACTCATGTCAGTTACATTTACAAATATAAACGCTTCCTTCTCCAAACACATAAAATGACGATGATCCGGATTGAAATGATGAAATAAGCTGTTACTTAGGGACAGAAGCCTAAAAATAATGTCTTTCAATGTTGAGAATTCGACCTTATATACCAGATCTATGTCCTGTACCAGATCTATGTCCTGTACCAGAGCTATGTCATGTATCAAAACTGTGTCATGCACCAGAACTATGTCCTGTACCAGAACTATGTCATGTATCAAAACTGTGTCATGCACCAGAACTATGTCCTGTACCAGAACTGTGTCATGTACCAGAACTATGTCTGTACCAGAACTATGTCCTGTACTAAACCTGTCATTTGCAAGAGCCATGTCCTGTACCAGAGCTATGTCATGTATCAAAACTGAGTCATGTACAAGATCTATGTCCTGTACCAGAACTATGTCCTGTACAAGAACTATGTCCTGTACCGAAACTATGTCATGTACCAGAGCTATGTCATGTACCAGAGCTATGTCCTGTACCAGAACTATGTCCTGTACAGAACTATGTCCTGTACAAGAACTATGTCATGTACCAGAACTATGTCCTGTACAAGATCTATGTCCTGTACCGAAACTATGTCATGTACAGGAGCTATGTCATGTACCAGAGCAATGTCCTGTACAAGAACTATGTCCTGTATAGAACTATGTCCTGTACAAGAACTATGTCCTGTACCAGAGCTATGTCATGTACAAGAACTATGTCATGTACCAGAGCTATGTCCTGTACCAGAGCTATGTCATGTACCAGAGCTATGTCATGTACCAGAGCTATTTCATGTACCAGAGCTTTGTCATGTACCAGAGCTATGTCCTGTACAAGAACTATGTCATGTACCAGAGCTATGTCATGTACCAGAGCTATGTCATGTACCAGAGCTATGTCATGTACCAGAGCTATGTCATGTACCAGAGCTATGTCCTGTACCAGAACTATGTCATGTACCACAACTATGTCATGTACCGAAACTATGTCATGAACCAGAGCTATGTCATGTACCAGAGCTATGTCTTGTACCAGAACTATGTCCTGTACCAGAGCTAGGGGTTGCTATGGATGTGTTCAAGAGTTCCAACACACCTATATTAGTAAGTCGCCGGGATGATGACGTATTCTTCGAGAGGATTTATGATTCACAACATCTCTGAAAGCGGGGACGGAACTTTCTGGAAATGATGTCGTAAAAGAAAACAAACAGTGTATGATTTTATAATAAACAAACAGTGTATGATCTTATAATAAAATCCACAGTTATCGTCTATTTCACACCGAAATACCACGCCGTAAAAATGAGGCATGATTCCATATTTCCAGAACAGAACAGAACATACTTTTATTGAATATACATTGAACAACATTCGTTCTACATCACTGGTGGATCCTGATTCAAGGCAAACTGGACCTGAGCTGCCCTATATTAACGTTGAAAGCCAAGCAGGGAGCTACTAAATTACCAATACCACTTTTCATGACATTGGCATTGTCGTAGCCGAGGGATCGCAACATTCCGTAACACAAGGCGGACACTTTTAACTAGTTATCAATTTAATAATAATATATTATTATATTTATTATAATATTATTATTATTAATAATAATAATAATTATTATTATTATTATTTAAAGGCATAACATATTTGGCAGAGCCATTTTACCATATGGTCTTCCTAACAAACACATCACAAAGCAATTTGTAGATGCTCAAGTGAACAAAATGACTTTCAGCAATATAATAATTATGATATATGATGATGTAAATGATTCAAAATATAATACACACATGGGTGTAAGTCAGCAAAATGGTATTATTGTTTTGTTCTATTTTTGCGATATCAGTTTTAAGCAATTCAAGCTAAGAATCAATTATTATGATGATGAAATCTGAATAAATGATTTAAAAACAATATCTCGAAGAAGATACAATCTATGTATCGTTATAAGGAACAACAAAACCGCCCAACTTAAATTGGGAAATTAAGAAGTGACAGTATTTCTGTTACTTGCACTGTCTTTATTTTATCAACCAATAACCAAGTATCTAAACAAGTCAAGTGACCAGACGAGTCGAGCGGAAGTCCGAAGCTTCAGAGAGGGTTCGTTATCAGCTGGAAGGAGACTTGAATGGCGCGTCCCGACAGCCACACAGGTAGTATGTTGATCTATCGCCTTTCAGCACGCCATTTCATTACATGTAAAAATCTCACCTGGAACATAATTACATCCGGGCGCTTTCTAATTGCATCCGGGGAACACCTCACCTGAGACCGGAAGTAATGATATCCAATCACCTTGACGCTTTGCAGACGAGAAAAACAGATGCTCTTGGCACGATCTTCTGCTTACGGGAAAACATTATTAGTTTGATTTTGAAACCGACTAGGTGTGCTCGCGTTGCACTGGGCGTTGTCTAATTCATTGACCCAGTGCCGCGGGTTTATGAGTTTCGTCTGACAAAACGTGGAAATATCAGAAAGTTTCAAGCAAATATTTATCAAAAACGTGCATCATATTTCGACGGCAGACTGCAGAAACTAAACAGCAGTGGCGTGAATAAACAAGATATAAAGTCTCCTTTAAAATTGTAAACACTACAAAAAGTTAATGCTAAACTCGTAAATAACATACTGTACCTGCAAATGATTCTTACCTAGGTTGTGATCCGTGACCTCTATAAACAACATATAAAATATTTATAAAAATACAAAGGGGATGATTTAGAAAGCATCCATGATTAAAATACCAACATTGCTTAGATGGAGAAAGTACATGCTACTTTTAGCGATAAATCTACATGTAACAAATGACAAAAATAAAAAAAAACGTGCTTGGATTAATGCATCAACAGAAAATAACTTATTAACAAATAAAGTATTATTTTTAACATCTATCCCCATGTACAGATTGAATCATGACCTTTAATCTTTTGCAGAGAAAACCAGTATCAGGAATTACGAGGTGTAACACATTGACAAAAAATACTGTGAGAATTTCGTTTCCATCAGACGCTTTTGAAAGAAAGAGTTTATTTGAAATCTCTTACCTAACCTATTACCAGCAACACTTTGATTGTTGTTTTGCGCTCCAGCGTTTGATCATTTCTGAAACGTAGTAATGTTTTTTTGTTGAGAATACCTGACTTCTTGTGTGTTCCTATAGCTAGGAACAATAGACTCAGCTTATTCTTTAACCGAGTATAACAGCAGCATCGGGGCTGCGTTATTTCTACACCCCCGGCTAAACTGTTTACCAGTAAATGTTTGACATCTCCCCGGTATTTCATTGATAGAAATATGCCTCTGTGGGAGCCATAGTCATCTCTTTATACAACCTTGTTCCCCGTGCAAATCTCTTGCAAACATCCCTCATCCTTTTGATACGGTAAAATCAGAGGAGAACAAGCGTCATGCGGCAGTAGGGATTAAGGGTTCTGACAATGTTCCTGATATTCCGACACTACCTCGTCGAACACACCCATCAGACATTTCGATGATTTTGATTAGATCAGTGTAATGGGCGTATGGACTGTTTTGATTACCTTAACGACTGTAGAACATTTAATTGAAGCTTATTTAATGAATACGGATTAATTTATAGATTAAAGATCTAAAGGGGGCAATTGCAAAGCCGTAATATTTCTTAGGAATGTTATTCAATAGAAATCATGCAAATAAAACAATTTTCTGGCTGCTAAATACCGTATTTATGCCATCTGCACATTTAAGACATTTATAAGTGTTTAATTGATATATTTTCTTTCTTTTTTTTTTTTCTTTTTTTTTT
Organism: Solen grandis; assembly: GCA_021229015.1. Taxonomy (NCBI): domain Eukaryota; kingdom Metazoa; phylum Mollusca; class Bivalvia; order Adapedonta; family Solenidae; genus Solen; species Solen grandis. The sequence goes on from CM037777.1 coordinate 63,418,200, forward strand.
TGGGGGGGGGGGGGGTTGAATGTGTGATAGGTTTAAACGTCCCACCGACAGAATTTCAGTCATTTGAAGACTATGTCTGCTTGATACAGATAATGCGCTGCCACACTGCAATAGTTGACGACAATGGCACCCTCGTGGTTCTAAGCAAAGTGTCCGATTGCTGTGTTAAAAATCTACTTTATATATGGTTGAAAAG
>CM037777.1:63418495-63468495 GCA_021229015.1 Solen grandis
ACTCTAGTTTGAACATAATCTTAAATGTTTGTGGCATGATAAATGGATATTGCAGACCCAAAATCATTTTAATTAATATGCAGACAGACACTGAATTTATTAAAAAAAATAGGCCTATATCAAAATCTTTTAAAATGTGATTTTTAAGTAACTCATTGTTACATATTAGATGTTCTACCCATTGAAGTGACATACTTTAAAGAAAGCTGAACATATTAATTTGATAAAAATAAGATTTATTTTTACAGCTTTATTCTAAAGTAGATATTACGCACATTACCATTCAAATGATAGATTCCCTCAATTCAGGCCTATCACACACTTTATTTTATTATCTAGATTTATAATATAATGCCATTATTAATATTGTACATGAAATTCATATTTGTTTCTTACCAAACCATCCTGCAATTAATATATAAAATATAATTTATCATTGGTTAAGTTTCATAACTGTTCCATAATCATGGAATATTCATTTAGATAGGAAACAATCTTTTCAACTATTAAAACATGCTTCAGACTAAGTTGAATCAAGCTGCTCTGGACTAACAACATAAGAAATGGTTTCAGGTTAATATACAGTTAGTTGTCACTTTATGGAGACAGTGTTATACTTTAACCATAGCAACTTATTATTATTGTAGGTTTATTGATAAACATAACATTTGTCCCCGACCCCCAGTCATAATCAGTAATTGGTTGTTAGGAGTACCAATGTAGATAGATGTATAAATATAGGTATAGGTAACAAATTTATTGAATAATATGTATTCTTATTTTGCTAAGTTTGACAAAGCATTTAATTTTATTATAATTCATAACACTACCCCGTGAACTTCATAATTCATCTTTTCTTTTTTAAACTAACTTTGCCATATGTTATTTATATTTTCTGAATACTTAAAAATATCTCACTCAATTTTTATCATAGTGTGCAGGTATGTGCTTATTTTGATCAGTGCTTACACACTGGTAATTGTATATTGTAGCAGAAAAATACAAATAATTTCATACAATTTAATTGCAATGAGACCATATGATTTTAATTCAATTAATCATGCCAGAAACCAATCCTGAATAATGGGTATTTACCCAGAGTACTGACCTATAAATCTGAATTCAATTTTTCTTATCTGTGTATGATAAACCTGTCCTCAGCAAATACTGGCAGTCTGCAAAGATAAATGTGAACATCCTCTCAATGAGCAACCATCCATATTTTTTTACCATTAAGGTTAAAAAAAAAAAAAAAAAAAAATGCCTGGGATGTGAAATATTATACATGTATGAGGTTACACCAAATGCATTATATATTTTGTATTCACTGTACTTCAGAGACGGTAGTTCCGCAATTAGTGATGGACTGATTACTGATTAGAATCATTGACAATTTGACAGGATTGGTGGAAGATGATATAACCCTTCTTATCTTCAGATTTTATCAGCTTAAACATTTTTATATTTATATTTCTCTTTTTCCACTACACACAACACTGGTACTTACACAAATGTTTCGTTTAGCATCCCCAATGGTCCTTCATTTCTGACTTTCAAATTATTTGCATAACATTTTTAGTACCAAGACTGACAAAATCTGCTTTGGGTTCATTTAAGTTTTGTATAGTAAAGCACCGTGCTGCATATTTATTAACTTATATAGAACTCAGATACTTAATTCTGATGATCGACTGGCATACGTTTAAGCCCATTTTGCAGGTATCAGTTAAAGGTTTGATGGGTCTGTTAGACTATTTATTTTCAGAATGACCTGTAAAATTTCCAAAATAGATACAATAATAAATTAATAATGTTTACTGCCACTCTATTGATAATCAGGATTACAGTTTTGCACATCAGAATTATAGTTAATGTTTTCTTTTTTAAGATGTAAGTAAAGTTTCCCTACATTTATAACAGTTAAATAAATGAAAAATATATTCATTACAGTATTAGAAAAAAAAAGGGTAATCTAATTATTTTCAGAAAGATCTGATGAAACTGAGCATGTCTCATGAAAGCCTTAATCTCATTTGAAAAAATACATTAGGAAATAAACCTGAATTCAATTTTTGAGCAAAAATAGGGATCAGAAAAAACTTCATTCATCACACACATATATATATATATATATGTTATTATAGAAAGTTCTCATGTTCTCATGTGTAAATGGTTCCATCAAGCTTAGAGGAGTTCTATGGGATGATAAACCTAGATTTGTGTTCAGCGCTGGTAGGGTAACATTCTCAATTAGAACATGTGGTTTAGCTCTGGAAGTTCATGCTCTCTCTCCCTTGCGAACAGAGAAGGTCCTCTCCCATACAGAGCCTGGTGAAAATGTGTTTTATGGGATGACCTAGTTTGATGGTGAGCCAAATGATGATGATCTGCCTCCACTGTAAGAAGGGACAGTCAGTTTGCAGTAATATATTGTATATGAATACTGAATGGATTGAGCTGAGCTTGAATTATGTGGTGAAGAATTGTCAAGCTCAGCAGTTTAGGAGTAGATTTTTTCCGAGTTATTGGCTTTTCATTCTCCTTTTTTTAATTTAAAAAAAAAAGAAAAAATCATGAATCTTTTTTTTTTCATTAGCCTTTAAAAAGGTCTGGAAAAATTGAGGAAATTTTAATATAAAACCCAGATATTTAACCCTACCCACATAAAGTTCTTCCAATTTGCACAAAGTTGTAAGACTGTTAAAAGTCTACAAGACTGAAGGTTTCAATTCATATGTAAAGAACTGAATCAGTAGTGGCAAGATTAAAACCTGATCAGCCTGTAGTAAACTAATTTTGTAAAATATTTGAGCAAAGTGAATTATTATAAATGTATGGGTGTTTTTTGCCACAAATGTTTTTCTATGAACCACAGGTGGTTTTAGTAAAAAATGATGTAGCTAGCAGAAACCTGTTCAGTGTTGGCATGAATATAAACTTAAATGGTGAATCTGAATTGGCTTTTAATTGATTTTAAAAAGGACTCCAACTTTCAGTAAGAATCCTGCATGTGAATGTAGATATTTTAAAACTTTAAATGGAGTTATTTTTGCATGCCTCATTTTGTGACTCAGTGGTTTATATCTAATCATCTATGTAAACAAATGAGAGGAAGTCTGACATTTATTTGGAATGAAGATAATCCTTTGGCTAAATTAAAAGCAAGCAGGGGTTCAGGGCCGCTGCTGGTCCCTGTTGAAAAAAAAGGGGGCCCTTGACAGAAAAAATATGGTGGTCTAATATGCTTTGCAATCATAATCTTACCTTTAGTTCCATTTCTGGATTTGGTCAGAACATAATGAAAATGAATATTTTGAAAGCCAGTCTTACAGTCTGTATTGTACTTTTTTTCCCGTTCACACCATTAATGGAAGTTGGGTCATCAGATGTGTGAGGGGTTATTTTCTTCTGTGTCATTATTATTCTTTCTTGTACTTTTGGTGTACAAAATTCTAAAACAGTTTTGCTTTTAGTTAATTGTCATCACCAGCATCTGATATGTTTGTTTTGATCATGTATGACTACACCAAGTGCTACTCAATACTTAAATATGATGGGCCAAAATAGTCTTTGGTTCCCCATTTCAACCCTTATTAAACATCAAAAGTGAAACCATCTCACCTAATGCTTAATATTTGGGTAAAACAACATTTTGGAATAAGGTAAATCAATACTTTCAGATGCGATTAGTACCATTTCTTACTCACACTAGTACTTAAATATAAGTATGTTCCATCCTTTGATGTTTCAACCTGAAAAATTATACGCGTCAAGGGTGCACTGGACATAAAATTATGGTCTTTTTTTTTTCAGGATTTTATTTGCAAAGGGCAAAGGGTAGTTACGGCTAGAACTCTTGTACTTAATTTCAGACCTATTTATGTTTGGTGTTAATTAAGTTAAGTAACAACTGTGTCAGATAATGTTTACAAATACAGATTAATATTATACTCTCATTCTGGGTTTTTTCATCAGATAAAATTATTTTACTTATTTGTATCAATGAATTTTTATATATTTCAAGAGTAGGGCAATCTTGCTAAAAGTGCCAGAAATAAAACCTGGCATATATAAAAAGAAATGGCAAAAAGTGAAGTACATACTGGCAGTGGTGAAGGTCCCATGGTAATGTTTGCCAGATGTGAGGCGTAGCCCAGTAATAGCAGGGAACAACCATATAGTCTTGTGCTGGATATAAACTGAGAATAGCATTTTTATTTGCTTTGGGACTACAGATCATGATGGTCTTGCTCTCTCTCTCTTGTGGTGTCTCAAATATTTGATAAAAGAAACTTTTGATACTGCCACATCAGGCTTTTTCATAATAGTGATATAATGAATATCTTAATCTGTCTTTGTCTGTTTCTTTCCCTCCCTCTGTCAGTCTCTCTCTTTCTCGTTCTTATTTTACTCTGTCCATAGACATAGATGCCTTTGCTCTGTCTATGCTGACTCAAAATAAATCTTGAAGAGAGATATTGAAAAAGATATATAATTTACTATTTAAAGAATTATTTAGAAATCGTTTACCTTGAATTGTTGGTCTAATTTCATTTTTCCCCCATTCACAACTTTCTGATTGAAATAGCTTTGCAATTAAGTTATGAGGTTAATTCTTTTATCAGTAAATTTCTGTAATAATTACTATTCTCTAAAGAAAAATCATGAACCAAGTAATGATTTGACTGCTTCTGATTTTGTATTTCAGCCATCTGTCTGGTTCCTGTAAAAAGAATTTAGAGATGAATCACAGATACATTGTACTTACTTGATTACCCACCTACTGACTTAAAATGTTACAAAAATAATGTAGTTGTACTTGTTTTTGACTTACCTCATACTTTCAGTCTTTTAAATGACTGTTTTAGATAGGTTCTCTAGTTTGCATTTAAATATTTTAATAAAGGAAAAATTTTTGTAGCAAGAGATTATTAGATTAATTGATCAAATGCAGTGAGAAAGTTTACATGGTGTTTGTTGGTTTGCCTTAGTAGAGAGACTGCTGGTATAAAAACAGGAGGTTGATGTACATACTAACTGTTCCAAATGTTCCTGGACAGTTGTAGTTCCCACTATAAGCAGACACTGTGAAGTGATTAAAGCTTCTCTCCAGTTGTAAATGGGCCCTGTCATATACCTGGTGGTGTGTGAATGACAGGAGCCCAAAGTGTAGATGCTTAAAATTTGAAAAATAATCCCAACCTATTTTAATACTTCATTAAAAATTTAACCAATATCCATTTCTAAATATCCTTTATATAGAGTCATGTAATGCATTTCTCATTTTTAGTATAAACGTTATGAGTGCCATAAATTTGTTGTATTTTATTTTTTATCATACTGCTTTGTTAGAGGGTAGGAACACTCCTGCTGTTTCAACAAACTGATTTTGATATTGGGAGATCTGATTCAGTTTTGTTGCCTATTTTGGAGATTGATGTATTCATTAAAGAAGAATTATGTTGTTCTCATGATAGACTCTTCTGTTACCATGTTGGTTGAGACATCAAAACTTATAATTTTGAAATCTGAAATCAATACTTCAAAATTTAAAATTCAAGAAGTTCTTAATCTTGAAGTAGAATCCTCACTTACCTTTGGTTGTGTTAGATCTTAAAAATCGAAGTATTTAAAAATCCGAAATCCTGAGCACTATTCAGTACTGCAGGGTTCTGACTTGGAGTTTTGGGCTAGGGCTGGGTATCGCCAGCAAAGAAGTATCACGATGTATCATGATATTGTAGACTCGATAAGATACAGTATCACAATACCTGATATTTTATAAATAATGTAGTTCTAACATGGTCAACCAATAGTTTTCTGCTGTAAATTATATTTCCATGTCCATGTTGCTATGCCACTTAGACACATGGACAAATGATAGAAAAACGCATTTTTAAGTTATTTTTTAATTTACAAAATCTTCTCTCTTTTTTTCTTTTTTTTAAAATTTAGTCTACCAGTCAATCTAATCAACAAAAGGTAACAACGACAGAAACAGACACTTTATGTCTAAGATATAACCTTCAGGCCAAGTGGCATATTCAATTTCCCTGGTTTACACCAAAAACTGTCGTCCACTGAAGTATCGTTTCAGAATCAATACTTGAGGTAAGAATTGCGATTCTATATTGTCAGCCAAAAATGGCAATATATCGATGCATCGATGAAATTGACCAAGCTCTATTTTGGGTATAGATTTGCCAAAAAGTTGTGTCCTCTCATTCATATAAATGAGCTGCATAGAGAAAAAGGGATCCTTGCTTTTCACAAAAATACAGTGTCCAGTCCAAATTAGGATGGAGTTTGAGGACCTTGCTTATGGCAGACATCTGAATCAGACAGACATCAGACAACGACAGAAACAACAGAAAGGGAAAGTTTTACCAGAACTCAGTCAGAGCAGGATTTACAATGTTAGGTTTACGTATAATTAGTCCTATCCATGTTAAGTACTTTTATAAGAATATCAGTTGACTGAACTTTAAATGGGATATGAATAATGGATTATAATTAAATTGCTGTGCATATAAGCTTCAATATTGTATGAGGAAATAGAAGAGACCCAATGAGAACTGAGAACTCCTCAGTTGTCAATTCATCAAAATGAGTTTCTGTGAAGTAAAGGGATAAATAGCAGCTATCAGTGGCAGGTTGGTCCAGTTATTTGGTTTAAACTGACTGCCTAAGCCACTGATTGCCTGTAATAACTCTCATTATTGTACTGTAGTCAAATGGTTTAAAATCAGTGATAAGTAAAATTTAGTATACCAATTCATGCAGTTTTCCCCAAATTTGTGAATTTGCATATTATTCAAGCTACCTTTGATAGCTCAGTCACACTGAGTTGGTTAGCCTAAGTTTTAGTTGTAATCATTGAGTAGGTTAGCATAACTGATCTTTGGGTGATACAATGCCCTCATGAATTTGTCAGTTACCTTTGATAGCTCAGTCACACTGAGTTGGTTGAATTAACTGCAAGAGACCAATTCAAGGATGATTTTTTCTATTTAACTGGTATAAGTCTATTTCAGGTTTCTAAATATTGTTCACAAATACTCTATTTACTGCAGAAATGAGATAAAAACTGTTGTGCATTTTTAACTGTCGTGAAATGAATTGGGGTTATCATTATGGTATGAGTCTAATCAAGCACTCTACCTACCAACAAATGTTTGCCCTTTTGCAAGTTTACAAGTCATGTCATTTATGCTGGAATGTTAGATTGAACTGGATTCTGCCTTTGCTCATGGTTCACATTGTGAGTTTGTGTCACTCTCATTTTGAAAGAGGCCAGCCTCTGAAGCAGTGTTACTGACCTTTTTCTTCTACTTCGAGCAGTAAATCTTTTAACAGTTATAAATCTAAAAGACTTATTGTTCATTGTTGTGTTTGATTTGATTGTAGATATTGCTGTACCGGATGCTTATACTATAGTATAATTATATGCTTAATAAGAATGAATTCATGAAATTTTTCCCAAGTAGACAGTTTTTATTAACTGATTTCAAGAGATTACAGCAAATTAGATCCATTTGGGTTGATGAAAACTTCTTTATTTTTTTTGTTAACACAAATGTATTTTGGTTTCAGCTTTGTCATTTATGAGTTTTTAATGAATAAAATAGGCGCAAGTGATTTATGGCTTTCAAAAAGAATTAATGAAAGATGTGAAAGGGAAAAGGTTTTGATAGAGAAGGCTAAAAAACTGTATCACATGGTGCATTTTTTTGTATTCAAATGATAAGCAAATTACTCTGAAATCTGTGTGCACCCATTGCCCTTTACTGAAGTGAAATTTGAAAAAAAAGACAGGCACATAGATATTATGGGCTGTTCAATTTATTAAAATCTTAGTGAACTTGAAGTGACAGTCCTGCTAAGTAGAAATTATTTCATAGAAGTTTCTGTTCATTTCAGATTTTCTTTCATTTCTTTCACATGATTGTATAAAATTTTCTTCCAGATAAAAGTATTATATTTTGATAATGAAGATAATTCAGTTGTGCATTTTAAATCTGATTTAAGGTTGGTTTACCCAGTATTGCATAATTATTCTGCACTTGCCAAACTTCAGTAGGGTAGGTTTTATGGCTTCCTCCGAAAAACGTTGAAAGGATAAATAATGCGGTTTGTTGTACAATTAAAGATTGTGGTTTGTCTAAGGACTGGTGAAAGGGGCTGAAAATAACCCCAGGGCTCTCTGTATTGTACAGGGTGGAGGAAGTGAGGGCTCTCTATTGTACAGGGTGGAGGAAGTGAGGGCTTCCTTCTTGGTGTTGTGGTCTATCTGATATGGGAATGACCTCTACTAACATTGTGAAGGTCACACTGAAGGTCCGGACAAAAGGGGCAAAGAGGATATCACTCAGCACAGCAGTTTTAGAGCTAAAACCACAATTTTGCACTAAAATTGTATGTAATTTAAATTGAAATGGATAATTTCTGACTGTTGACACTTTCATGTAAACTTTTCTTCTGGTCTCCACAAATGTGTTTTTTTTTTTAAGTCTTACCTAACACAGTGTCAAGAATTTGAGTTTACGTTTTTTCAAAGGATAAGGAAGTATAATTTACTAACTCTTTCGACAAAGTTTTCAAAAGTTCTTTTTGTATCCATTATAAAAATGATTTTGTCTAAATGAAACGAAAAAAGAAAGTTTAAAATGAGTTTGAAGCCAAGTTTGAAAGGTTGACAGGTTTGAAAACAGCTTTTTTGGTTTTTATTTTTATTATTTATGTGGACAAAGCAGGTCATATGTTGTTTTTTTGTTTTTGTTTTTTTCCAAATCATATTACATTCATTTTCTTCTCTGTTGTTTCATTCATCTTTTAAGGTTATTGGACAAATTAAGACAGGGTTGTATTTTCTTACATTTGGAACTACACTATCACAAAACTTGCACGGTAACTGGTGTCTAGTATTTGTAATACTGTTTCACTGAAAGCTGGTGGATGTGAGATGATGTGCCTCACATAAATGTTCCCTATATTAGTTATGCTAGGGAAGACCAACAGTGCGAAACCAACCAGTGTCTCTAGATTGCATGATGGGTAGTGTGACTTGACTTGCTCTAACACTTTGAATATTGTGATGGGGGCTGAAATTATCGCAGGTTTCATAATGCTCCACAGATGAGTTCAAGATTGTTTGAACTGATATGGGATGATGATTTGGTTGGTTTTGGCAATGACAGTAAGCATATCTGTTCCAAATTTTCTGTCAGAATTGTGTGTGTACTGAGTGATAGGGTTAGGTGGGTTATATTTTAGAACGATTTCATGTCAGTAGGAAAGGCTTGAAAATGAATGGATGTGCATTTCACAGAAGACAGTATATAAATCATGCACAATGCAAGGAAAGAGGTTCTAATGATGAAGAAGTTTGTTTCTGTTCATCTTTGAGAAATTGGATGAAACAGACAGGCCAGTGTTCATGTTAATGGGCAATGAAATTGTTATATATATTCCACTTATGATAAATTTTATCTTTTGTTGTAATCATAATCAGCCGGCATTCTTTCGTCAGTTAACATGAAAATAACCAGTGTGAGAAGTGTTAAACCAGATCAGCTTACTGCAAGCTTAAGGTGAACTCCTCTTAATATAGTCTTATTGATAGCTTATAGATGAGACTGTAGCACAAGTAAATATGACCAGCTGACTTTTGAAACATGGTATTAATTGAATTTTCATAAAACTGATATGCAAACTGGGTTCTTTAGCAATGCTCACCCAAATAAACAGTTTGCATGCTTCTCAGATGATCATTTGTAGTGTGCCTACTTGCACAATATAGGTACTTTCTGGAATATTCCTTGAAGTTCAGTTTGATTTTATTGACCTATAGGTATATATACCGGTATATATTCGTAAGCAAACTTTAAAAAAGATAATTTTTTCTTCTAAGTAAGGCTGAGTTGAAATAGTTTTCTCCTTCACAGTTTTATTATTGTTGAAAGACATGCATTTATCACTTGACTGTAATTTCATCCATAAGCTGTAATTTAATGACTGCTTGGCAATGTTTTGTTAAACTTGAATTGTATATTTTATTGGTATTTAAGTTTTTAATTTTAACAATTGATATTTGAAAAGGGAATCTTCTCATTTTAAGGGTACTATAGCAAGCAATATTTCATATATTACTCGTAAGTGCATTAACTATATAGGTTTTTTTAAACCTGCTGGGTTTAGGTTTAATATATTAGTTTTTTATGTTTACAGGGATAAAACTGCTTTTTGACATTCAATTTATTGAGACAATAAAAGCCATTGCAAAAATGCAAAATCAAAATGTAGTGTGACCTTTAATTTCTTTTTACTGTACATACTGTGACACATGATCCATGCAATCATAGCAGTCTATAATTTAAACTTGCAGGCTGGTCAGGTTTTGTACTGTTTGGTACTCAGGAGTAGCTTTAGACAGCTGCATGTTTAAACTGGGCCTGAATGACCAATCGGGAATGTGTTCATGTTCAAGGTTTTAAGTGTTAAATACCAGTATATCTATCAGATGAAATCACATATCTTAACAATAAACGGTAAAAACACATTTATAAGAAAGGCATTGGCCAGATGAATGGGCTCACTGAGGCAAATAATGGGAAGAGGTGACCTGTGGTGTCACTGAAATAACCAAATGAACTGAATCTGTGTGTCATTCCTATTGAAGCATATGGCCAGGCATTAATGCAAGGGTTCAAGCCAGTAGTCTGCCTGTGTATTGATTGTGGGTTATCAATACACACATAGGAAAGGCCCCACCTACACAAAAATTTTAAATTCTTTCATTTGTGTTTGCTTGTCTGTTGTTGTTGTTTTTTTCTCTCTTTCTCTCTCTCTCTCTCTCTCTCTCTTTATACTTGCTGATTTGGCAGGTTGACAAAGATTACTGTACAGTATATCAATAGGCAGATTGGGGATATTGATGTTGGTAGTGAGGATGGAGTATTTAAGGACAGTATAGCTGTCACTGTGTCAGTGTCACCCAGGTAGATGGAGGGAGTGAAATGAACTTGATATTCATAATGTGACATCAGTTGCTTGAATTAATGAGCATATTTATATGTGTGTGTGTATGTGTGTTTGGATTTGGGGCTATGTTTACTCAGTGTCCATATTTGGTACTTAAATGCAGTGTTCAAGGAACTGTAGAAACTATGTTGTTTTAACTTTATCATAAAAATAATGAAGGTTAGGAATTCATATTTTCATTCAACTGACTTAAATGTGTTCTTAGAAAGATTGATATAGTTAATTTGGATTATAGGAGCAAATTTGAATCAGGAAGTATAGTTAAATAAAGTTAGGTCTTGTGAAAGCAGACATTGACTGATCAACAGGTAATTGGACGCTATGAACTGATTACTTCTCTGCAAGGATAGATCAGTGTTTGTTCGGAGATGAGTTTTGGCACAGATTTGATGAGATATGATAAAACATGGAGTGGGTTTATAGTGAATGGGTAGACGGTGAAGGGTTGACTTATATCTTACCTTCAGCGTACCTGAACTGCACCAGTTGTATGTACATGCATATATTTGTGTATTGAACCAGGGTACGGTAGGACTGGAGGAGTTTAATAGCTCTACATAACATGATCTAATGTATGGTTAAAAAAAAAAGCAGATCAGATTAAAAGCAGTTATTGTTTTTTCAGTTCCTTCTAATTTTATTATTGGTTGATATATAGTTATCCCATTTTGTATCACTCATCATTGACTTATCACTTGAGGTCAGTTTGTATCAGTTCATATCTAGTGTATATGACTGTGTCAGATCCATACAACACAACACGACAGCCAGTGGTCCTATTCAGCTTTAAGATATATATACTTAATAAGCCTCAGTATCCTGTTATAGCAGCCTAGTTTTCTATTGTTTAACCTTACTTCAAGGAACCGCCATATTAACAAGGTCAGCCTGCAAGTAAGTGAAGTATTAACTCATGGCCTGATCAGGTTTTATACTTGTCTCAACTCATCAGTATGTCAAGATGAAGTTATAAACATTGAAAAACATCTCAGAAATATATTTTTCATCAGGTGTGTCAGTTCAGTATTGTTGCTGTATAATTGTAGGTTCTGGGTGCTATAAGGTTAAATTGGGCAGATACCAGTCTGTGCACACTAGGGGGCTCTTCATGTTCAGTTTAAGATGGTATTTGGAGTGTCATACATATCCACACTGATGGTGGAGACTCTATTTAAGTTCAAATAAATGTAATTATATTTCTGTATTAGTAAACCTTTCAACATGGAAATGACATGTACTGTGCCCAGCTTGAAACCAGAGCAGCATTAGTCAGAGTAACATGCATGTTTATGTGGGTTATCTTGCAGATTAAAATCCTGCTCAGAATGAGGAATGCTTTTATTTCTGGTCAGTTTTCAGTTGTATGACCATACATAGGTAGAACTGAGGAAGCTTTAGTGTAGTGTCCCATGGTTTTATGCTTACAGTATCTAAATGGCCGTCACATATTTCAGTTGTCCTCTTCATCTGTATATCAAATAATCACTTGACCACTGTTTGAAAAAAAAAAGGGGGGGGGGGATAACCAACTCTGAGACGAAGACTTAGGTAGGAACCCTAGGCCAAGTTGGCAGAGTTGGGTGTATATGTAGCACAGAGCAGGCTCTGTAATCATGAGTCAGCTTACTGTTGCCATGGTAGGAAACAGGTGGCCATACAATGAACCACTGTGTTTAGATTGTGCCAGTAAGCTTCAGTCCTTAGATTCTAGGCATGAGTAAATTACTTTTGGTAACATTAAAATTAAACCAGTGGTGGTTTGCAAAGACACTGGTACTTCAAGTGAATAAATGTCTGCAGAAGTGACTGTCTAGTGGTGATGCTTGTGTAATATTAAGTTGAATTTTATTTGTGAGCATTGTGAACTAATAGACCTGCGCATACAGCATAATGGTGGAGGAAGTAAGACAAAAGTTGTGCTGTACATAAGGTGACTGGCGTACATTAAGTGAGATAGTGGTACAAAACTTTCTTTTCTTATTTACTGGAATACTGCTGAAGTCAAGATTGGGCTCTGGGGTTATCAGGTTTTTTCAGAGATGATCATGTGATTCTTGCTTGTCCTTTGGATTCTGTATTGTATTTCTTTTTTTTGGACTACACTGGTGTTGATTTTATGCTTATGATCATAATATTTGCCAAATGATTTAATTTCAGATCTGAAAATAGAAATGTGCATATTTGAAAGAAAATATGAAACATATCTGATTTACTTTTTTTACATAGATGTTATGATGGTATCTTTACTTTAGATTCTGTTTAATTATCCAGACATTTTATTGAAGATTTTCTTTTTCTATTTTTCAGGTTTATCCAATATGTGACCATTCTATAATGTGAATCTCTCCAAAATGTTATTTCCACCAGTTGTATGGAAAACAAGACTCGTGGAATGAGACCATCACGCTACCAAGCACCAAACACTCTGCCGCCACCCGATGTAGCTGGGGTGATCACTCTAGATCAAGTGCGTCCCCAGCCACGACAGCAAAATGAATATGTGGACACACCGCGATCTCCGCATATTAATAGCGGGACAAAATCATCGGCCGGCGGAAATAGTAAGAACTTGGTTGTGAATGTTGTGCCGCCAGAGCGTGTATTGCTGCCACATCGGACTTCTACTACACAGAGTATTATTAGATCACAGCCAATATCAACAAGTCCTCCATTAAAGAAGGACTTACCTCTGGAAGTTGATGATCGTGCAGTGGACTCTATCATATGTTCAAAATGCGGTAAATGTATGTGCGATGCATGCACCACGCCGCGAGAACTGCCGACAAAGTGGCTTTGTGGCGACCAGGTGAAGTTTAGCCCAGAAACGACAGTGGAGTATGCAACCTGTTTATGTTGCGTCAAGTCTGTGTTTTACCATTGGTCGAAAGATGACCAGGACTCAGAGTATGACTGTTTTGCAGACCCTTGCGCGTGTTGCAATAGACCACGCTGCTGCGAACGATGGACTTGCATGCTAGCTATGAGTCTGTGTTTGCCGTGCATGTGTCTGTATTTACCAGCAAAAGGTGGCCTTGCAGCCTGCACAGCAGTGTATAACAAATGTCGAGTTCGGGGCTGCACGTGCAAGTCCAATCAAAACAAAGATAGTAGGAATAAAAAATCTACGTCCAGGAGCGGAAACAAGTTGGACTCCTCCTCACAATATCGGGGACTGTTAATTGAGTCCGACAGAGAGAGCTCGTCCATTTCTAATTCATGAAATGTAGGGCGTATTATTTCTTACTATGTTGTTGTTATGACACAAAAGAAGAATTTGGGAAGCAAGTGTTACTCTAATTGGTTTGTTAACATTGTATATTGACTATCTGTGATTTCCTGAACAACTTGTAGTTCTGTGCCATTCTGTACATTGTTTGTAGCACCATTTACTGTGACTTGCTATGGATTACGTGTATATCTGTATCCTGACCTGGCGGATGCTTCTCCAACATTCACTGAATCTTCAACTGCCTCCTGATAAACTCTGATATAAATATGGTTACCATGGTAATCTACAGGTACATCTCTGTATCCACTCTCCAGTTTGCAACTGTCTTTTTTTAATTGATTTTATCTTGATATTCACTTTTTTTAGGTTAATGGTTTTTGTATTTGAGCTTTTTGAACGGTTCAGTCATATTTACTGTTACTTGGGATTCTAATGTAAGCCAACTATTTCAACGACTTATTCAAAACATTTTGGAAAATTTTGAGTAATTTACCAGAAGTGTTGATTCACATTGTGGTATGGTGGTTTTTTACTGTATGAGACCACCATCATACACGAGTTTGGACTCTTTATTTTTATAAGTATTATTTTTTACCACTTTTTGACTTAATTTTGATACACAAAGCCTTTGGATATCTCTGAGTTTTATAAAATTTTGCAGTTATGCTGATGCAAACCTTATCTGATTCTTAATTTTGATTGATTTTTTTTCTTTTTTCACTTTGGATGATATTGATTATAAATTTAAACAATAATATGAAATTGTGTAACTTTTTCAAAGTCGGTTACATTTTATTTTCAAATATTTCAAATGTATATTTTCCACAAACAGGTATGAAATCCATATCTATAGTCCCTGTATAAAATCAAGTCTTTATTTTGCATTTCAGAGAAATATGTATGTGTTTGGAAGAAGAAAAACAACAATTTTTTAATGGGTTTTGACACAATGATTAAATTGTTAAATGTTATGCAATAATTTCAAAAAGGTAATAAAAGGTTTTAAGTCATGTTGATGTTTTTAAACTTCTGTATTTATAAAGAAAGTTATGGTAATATTTTCACTGATATTTCTTCGTTATCTAAGTAATTTATACTTGTTCATAAAAGCCGAAATGAAATGGGGAACAAGTATAAAATTCAACTTGTCACTTGAGTACAAAGTGTCGAGAGCACTTGGCACATAAGTGACAATGTTCAGATATAATTTTCTATAGTGACATGGCTATAAAATATTGGTATTACCGATTTTGGTTTCAAATAAAAGACTCGTAAATTTTTAATTTTTTTGTAATATTATGCAGTATACTTTCTTTATTTTTGAGATGTTAGAAGTATTACATCATAATAATGCACCTAATTGTTATCAGCCTTTTGAATTTTCTCATTATATTTCATACTAAATACCATTTTACATGAAATATTCAGTCTTTTAAACTCGAATTAAGAAAAATAAAAAATAAAAAAATGAAAAAAAAAAATGGAAAAATGTAAAAGAGATAGATGGCAAGTTTCCAACTCAATGGAGAACAAGATTAGTTTGAACAGGATGCAGTGTGGCAATCTTGAGGTTTCCTGTGATTGTTAGTGCCAGTGATCATGTTGAGATATTGGTTCTATATGCTGTTGTCATGGTGATTGTTCAGTCTGTTACATGCAGTGATAATACAAGTTCTATATCTGATCCATTATCTCCAGATCCGTTAGAGACACATCTCCACGGAGTCACCAAAAATCATTAGAAAAGTTAACTTCAAAATGTCCAATGCAATCAGTTTGAAACACTGATAAACATCTAGCAGATGGGAATTTTACTGTTTCTTGCCTTGTTATTTCAAAAATGCCTGTCTTTCGTTGAAAATGGCATTTAGATTTTTAACGAAAAAGCCTTCCATTAACAGAAGCCTTGAAAGAGGGATATAGACAAATTAAAGGGGAAGTAAACAAGCCTAGAGCAATGTACCTGTTTTATGGAAGCTGTTGAATAATCACCTTGACAAGCTTTTCAACCAGTCTGATGCCATTTTTTTGATGTGCTTATCCAAATGTGTTCATTATTTTTCTCTTTTATATTTTAGACAAAACAAACAACAGTCATTGTCATTGTTTCATTCTGTTAAATAGTCATTCAATTCATCATTCAGTTCATTGGATTTGTTATATATACATAACTTATTACATATTATACATATTAATTGTGGTTAGTTGAATGTGATTAATATCTATTCATCTGGTGTTTCATTTATAGCAACAGAAAGGGCCATAGGTCATTATAACCCACTGTATGCATGAAAAAAGAATCATTTACTTTGCAATATGGTACTCTCCTGCCTTTTAAGATTATTATTTTCTCAACCCTTTGCCACACAGTTACATTATTTAAGGTAAAGTTTCTGTAATGGTTCAACTGCATTTGGGACCTTGTGCCCTTTCATGGAGATAACCAAGGTTTCTTAATGTTTCATTAGGGTACCTTGGTTATCTTGGTAGAGGTAAAGTGGTCCAAGAGGTAGAAGAACCATTACAGGAACTTTACCTTGAGATATAGAATACGGTAGAAAAAAGCAGATCAGCTGGAAAACAATCTTTACCTTTTATTTTGACAGTGTTAACCTCCTCGTCCCTAATGTACTGAGGGGTAGCATTAGACGTGAGGTGTTTGAAGGTAGATCTGGTCCTGGCTGATTCTAGAAATTATTTCCTTGAGGGTGGTACAGTAGTACAGTGTTAATTATACCTTCATCATAAATACATCAAAAACCTGTGTCTAAATTCTGTGTTAAAGTGTGTTAGTACTCGACACACTTCCTTTAAACTAAGTTGGTCTTTCAGTGCAGGTCCATACCTTGTACCTTGTAGTCAGTTTGTTAACTTCATGTGTTATATGGTCTTTCACAGTCAGATGTTTTGTTATATTTTTGATTTTCAATACAGCACAGGTTGATTTGAGAGATGATATGGAAATGTGGAAAGAAATCATCATTTGAATGGGAAAAAATCTGCAACTTAAAAGTTTGACTATCGTCAAGTACCAGGGTCAGGAATGTGACACGAAGGTCAAATGGCTGTTCTAGATGCCTAGGTGTTAATGCTTTTCGATTCTTTCTCTTACAGTATAATGTCAACTACTGTGAGAAAGAAAACTGAGAGTAAGACAGGTACAGGCTGCATAAAAGACTTGTCTGGAGTACACACATTACTATCTGCACATTAAACTGTGTCAAGAGAAATTTACTTCATAAACCCTTGAAGATATTAAAAGAGAATAATGAAGTCATATTTTAGTCTCGCTTGGTCCGTTCTAGAACAAGATGTTGTCAGCGTGAATGGAAAAGCAAGAAAATGCAATTGCTATGATCAGTGTTAAATGAACTGCAAGAGAACACAAGTATGCAGATACCAGGTAGAGTAGACAAGAGAAATGCTTTGATATCAAGGTTTCACCCCTCATTCAAGTTGCCGGTATGTAAAAGCATTATTAAATTATATGCTTCTGTTTCCTTTGAAGCCTATTGTGAAGTATACATTGAACTTAGCATAGGTTGTGTTCAAGTCTAATGCATTTACTTTTCCATCAGTGTCACACTGGATGGCCAAACATGAATTTCTACTCCTCCTGATTAATTTTTAGAAACTTGGTATTGCTTGACACATAGTTTGTGCATTAGTTGGGAGCATAAGAAGTCGTGGTCCCTGTGTGTATCAACCGGCTGAGATATGACAAGTCTGTATTTGAATCATATTGGAGAGACTGACTTGCTCTGTAAGAGAGTGAGAAATTGTTGAATTAGAACCACATGTTTCGTGTGTTGTGCGGAATCTGTGCTTCATCACACATGGTTCTTACAGACCGGAGCAGTTCTAGCTGGTTACTCTCGCATATATCAGGCCCTGGTGTAGCCCTGTTGTAGTTTGGCGGCAGATCGCAACCGTGGGCCAACATGGCGGCAAATGTCAAGAAACAGGCTTGGGCTTCTGTGTAAACATTCCCAGACACTGGTACATTGTTTAATCACATCGTTACTGAATCTTTTAATCCTGCACTTTATGCGTAAATGTTTTGACTCCAAAAATAACCATTCTTCAACCTAAATCAGCATGAGGTTATTTGGCAATCGGGTCAGACTTTCTCTGATGCTATTTTGATATTGGTTGCAATCAGTTCAGTCTTACCTGGCTTTATATTGGTTGACTAGGTGCAGCTGCAATAAGAGAAAAGGGTTACAGGACTGACCCATTTCTTTTAAGGCATGGACGGAACACTTGAATTGAGTCATAAACATGGGGATGGGTGGGGAATAACAGAATAGATAAAAATAAATCATCATGTGAAAATGTTATATTACTTTCCTTATACATTTTTGTAAAGAATTACATAAGATATCAGTAATGACTATTGGTCATCAAGGACTCATACCTTGAGGTCAGGCACGTTAAGGACAGGCACCTGTCAACTGGGCTGTAAACTGGAGTGGTCTGTTAACAAGGGTTGAAAAAAAACAACAGACAAGGGAATCTTCTCAGCACGTTTGTAATGTTTTGTTCATTCAAATTAATCAAATACCTCATGTGTGTCTGTGTGCATGGTTAGGGAGACCGACTGAAATGCAGTGGGGTGGGGGTAGTGCTGGGGAAGTGGAAACGGGTGGATGGGGGTATATATCTGCAGTTGGCAGTTAACTGTGTAGGACTGTATGAAATGTAGAATCTGAACTCTGCAGAATGTTTTGTTGATTTGTCCAAGTATTTGTTTTTTTGTTACTGCATATAATTGATACTGTAATGGATGTTTGTACTTACATTGTAAAGTACAGAGCACTTGTTAAGTAGTTTCATTTCATGTTTAATGCCTAAATAAGTATTTTGTTATCAGTGGTAAAGGTTTAAAAATGCCTTTGTCTGTTCCAATTTCTCTTTTTAAGATGTTCAACTTATTTAGATGTGTAAGTCCGTAGAATATCATCGATTCTTGCATTTTATAAATTCAAGTCACTTTTTTGCATTTTTTAAATAATTTATTTTTTAATTCGTTTTTTAATAATATTTTTGAATATCATAAATTTCAGCATAGTATCTGTGTATCTTAATTGAACAACATGTAATTTTGTGAATATAATAAGGTGTCCAAAAGTCAGAAAGTGCCCCTTTGTTAAACAGTTTCACCAAAGTGGTTTTATTAAAAGTATGTATATATCAATATAAATATATAAATATATATATATTAGATGATTGAGCGGTTCAGTGTGAACGTCATCTGGCCGCATATTGTTAACTGTGTATAAAAGACAAGTTCTGTTGAAGTATAGAACCGTGTTGTTGTAATTTACCTTGCCATGATTGACAGTTTGACTAATATGTCCGAACACCTGGCTTTCAAGACCTCTTGGCAGCTGAGTGCGCCAGTGGGAATCCTTTGGTCCCATTTTCTTGCGAGAGAGAGAGAGAGAGGTAAGAATTCAAATTCAGAGAAAGTCGTACAGAGAGACAAGATGAGAAAAAGAGATTTAGTATCTATGGTTATAAAGATATGTAAAAAGCGTATCTTTTAAGCTCAGTGCTGTCACCTACTAGGGAACATTCACCAATGTTAAATATCTGAACAGCAGGTGACATGAAGGCTTTTATATTCCTACACCGGGTAAAGCGATTTATTTCACTCAACGAAAGATCTTGTCAGTCTATCACTTCACACTTCATGGATACAACATACACACATGCATATGTGTTAAATTTAGGAGTTTGATTGGAAATACCAGTATGTCAAACGTCTAAGGACTCTAGCCCTATGTGGCCTAATGGTTTCAACGATAGTCTCGGTCTTGGGTTCGATCCGCGGTCGCGGCATTGCTTATCCGTTTTAAGAAAGTGCTGGTGGAGTCATTGTACAAGGGAAGTTCTTAAATTGTGGTGCATTACCTCATGAATATTCATGTCCACATTTATGGCTTGATGAACATTAATTTACATAACATGGTATATGAAATGGATTTTCTTTGTTGTGTTAGATATATATAGAATCTGAGCTAGAGTGTCATAACAAGAAAACAGAGAAGATCCTGATCAGACAGCTCCTGGTCTTGGTCTACTGTTGGCCAATACGTCAAAAGTCTATTTGAGGTATAGGGTTAAATAAATATTGCACGCGTGGCTCTATGTTGAACAAATGTCTTAAATGGAATGAAATGCCAGAATAACTTAATATCAAACAAACAAATGCGCGACAATATAGCCAAATTCTAAAGGAATTATTATTTAACCTTCGGTAGGATCTACATTGTCATGTTAAACCGGCGGTGTCCGGCTTTACCCGGAAAAATTCGTCTTCAGTAATTTCTGTCATCAACAAAAAAGTAATATATTTAAACAAAACTATGTTTGAAAGTGACAGCAAAAAATCAAAAACAAAAAACAACTATTTACAAGTCATGGTAAGCAACGTAATAGAGAATAAAATGACATGGCAATATCTTTATGTCTGAAGCAATTTGCCAGGACTTTAATCGTATAGGATGCGCTCAATTTCACAGTACATTCAGACGCTATTAAATACGCAGCACGTGTAAGTATTAAAGGTATATACATGTATGCAAGTTTCAGAATGTGAAAGCATGTTTTTATATAACGATTTCGTAACATATACAACACACCAGCAATCTAAATAATATAAATTTTCCCTTTAAAAGGAAGACTTGCTCAATTAAGTATTAGCTGGTTTAACCAAAGTATATGTTGCTTAAAAACCAACTACCAGCTGATTTTGTTCAAGCCATGGTCCCTATAATATAACCAAGTACCGTGGATTTGACTTAACTTTCCCGAATCAAGCTGGTTGTTAGTCCCTTCTCACAATGCATGTTATCTTTGGGAAATCCGCATATGACGTGTACACAAACGGATAACCTCGGCTACCCGCCAAATGCAACATGTCCGAAATGTTACGAGAAAGATAAGAACTGCCAAAATGGAATCATAAATCCAAATGAATATATGGCTTATGACTATGACCGCAAGCCACTTAAAAAGGAATGATAGAGGAAAAAATGATAAAAGACACAGTTCTTCAATTACTCGTATGTTATACTAAAAACATGTGATTAAGGCACATTGCACAGGAATTCGTTCGGCCACGCACGGCCAAATTCTGCGGTTCTAGTGCTAGCACCTGACCAGTACCATTTTAACGATGAAATTTTGCCGCCAAAAGAAGATGGCAACCAGCATGCCGTCAATCGATGTAACTACAAAAACATTGAATAGTTATACAAAGTGAAGGTCTTAACAGATATGTATCAACTGCAGCGTTAAGTACATTCACTTGTATAACGTTACGGGTAACCTGGTCTTTAAACTTTTGACTTGATATATGCAATATGAGTTCATATTAACACACTGCGAGCTAAATTAAGACATATATCAGACGCTGCAATATTGAATACACATAAGGATTCACGCCATCTCATCGGTTATACGCTGTCTGTTAAGCTTACATGAAAAGGCTGTGCTCATTTCGCAGACACAAATAGATATAATACTGGTGGGGATATTTCAATAAAAACCGTCCAAGTATCACGAAATTAGATTTTATGCTGGCGTCTTTTGAGCAGAAGACAGTAGAGCGTAGACACATTGATCTTAAACACACTGTTTGCTTTTAAGGCCGGATGGGAATTAAAAAAAAGAAAAAGAAATATAATTTTGTTACGTTAATAATAGTATATAAAACAAGAGATCCATCACGAAGTTATAATGTTTATAATTAGACATGACATTGTAATACATTGTCGTCTGCTGTCGTGGATTTGGTGGAAAATTCATAATGCGACAGAAGGATATATATATATATATATATATATATATAATGATATAAATCATTGTAACACGAGTATCATATATTCTAAAGTAATGTATTGTAGCACATACTATATGATATATCCACTATTTACTAAAATTATCCTGAAAACGGCAATCTACTAGTAGCAGATCTGGCTTCTGATATCAAGTAATCTATAAATTATAATCATGTTTTATAAATGGATTAGAGCTTGATCTAATTGAATTAAACGTGTTTGTTTGAATCATTTAGTACAATCTGTGTCATACAATGTAGGTCGATGAATCCATTACACTACTAAACTCAAAGTAATAAATGTCATAATGTGTAAATCAGGGGAAAGTAATGGACGACCTCTGCTCCACGCCATGGACTGGCAACCGATTTTTATCACCAAATACCATCACTGTCACCGGTATTTATGGTAATATAATTACCCAAAACATTTTAAGAAAAACCGCAATGACGTTTTTTTTCTTCTTTTTCTTCTAATTTTATTTCTTCCTCACTAGTTAAGATATAGCACAAACAACATTTACGTTGCAGCGAACAACCATTGACCCGCGCCTAAACCGGTACAGACGTCAATGACGTCATATTCCTTACCAATGTGACGTGATTATCAATAACTTAAATATATCACGTAGGTAAAATGAGTTAATTGTATTTTTACATCTCCATTGCTGGTAATTAAATCAATAACTAAGTTTCATTGTTTTCCAAATCGAACAGTTTGAAAAATGTTATTCCTAAAAGTAATAAGCACTTAAATGAATGCTTGTAAACGTGTGTATCATCGACCAGAACATGGTCGAGCGCGCGTTGGCGGGGAAATGGTTACAGTGTTACTAACACTGACATGGCAGAAGTAACTGAAACGTTTGTGTTGAGAATGTTTCATTGGTCAATGAACTTAGATCAGCTCACGGGGGTAGTACAAACAACCAACTTTTATCTTATATCATAAAGGTAATAGACCATTGCACCAGGCAATCGGCAATACTCGGCATATTTCGCTGATTGAAACTGACCAAATAGTGACAGGAGAAAATATGAATTATATGTTTTATTTCCCCCCATTGAACAATGTGTACAATTTTATATCAGCATGTATAGATTAGGTGTTCGGAAGTTTTACGTGGGTTTACTCCTCATTTCAGAGAGTAATGGTCTATACATTTAAAATGGCAAATTTCAATAAGTATGTTCCAGGAGAGTGAAAAAACATTATTTTACTTCTCTCCTACAATGTTAAGTCAGAATTAGGATTGTCATCATTCTACCTACCTGTCTGTTTAAATGTGCATGTATTAAATTTTATCTATTTTGAGTTCACTCACTCAGTCTCTAGCCGAGGAAGCCTTGTAAAGAAGGCCATTGTACAAGTATGGCAAACTTCAGAATACATGATCCCATGGGATGGTTTGTTTGCCTTGTCAAGCCTATATGAAAAAGATAAACAATGGTTTGTTTTTCAGCTACACGTACCTCAGTGTCTTAAAGGCGGTCATGATGATTTGATACCCTTTGTAACGTGCTGTTCTATGTTTTAAATTGACATACATGTAGTTGTGATATTTTGCATAAATATTGGATTCTTTCAAACAGAACTAGTTGATTTTGTAGGGAATTTGTCCACGACCAATTTTCAGTTAACCACGTACGCCATACAACTTTACCTTTGACTTTGCATTGTGGAAGTATAGTTTAGAGTCAGTGTCGATGGGTACATTTATATTTTGAGCTAGCAAAACAAGACGTAAAGCAGTCGTCGCCGCAACAAGCTCCACCCATAATCTGCTTTGATCAAGTAGGCACCATACGCACAATACCCGCTCCATATCTAGACCTCGTTTCATATAATGTATCCCCCCACCCCCCAATTTTGAACGAAATTCAAGAATTTCACTAGACGATTAAGTCGGACAAACTGTAATTGCATTTCTATTATTATTATTATTATTATTATTATTTTTTTTTTTTTACAAAAATGGCTAAATAACTTTTTCGTTCATAAAATAGAAAGGATAAACGAAAACCCGTTGCGACAATAACATTAATGCATATTGAACTCTTTCATGCAGTAAATACGTGACGGCCAAAAGGAAACATCGTACCTATGTGGTAAAGTGTCTCACAACGAAATAAGCGATATAACAAATCCGGTGCCATTTCGTACCATCCTAAATGGAATTTACATGCAAATCTACAATCAAATAGGGGATACAATTTTAAGTGTCAAAATAAATTTACTTCAGTATGCAATCTTGATCTGCGTATCTACCTTTAAGACTGTTACGCGGAGACTTGAAAACCTCGCATCAGGCGTGTGTCTCAGTCCTGATAAGATTGTGTACCCGTCTCGCTTCTTTGCTAAAATGTCAACATTTCAAAGATTTCCATCTAGTAAACTAACATCTTAAAACAATGGGTTCGCTACAGTCATTATTTTTGTTTGTTGTTTCTGCTACACGGAGAGATTACATCTTTTTCTTTTCTTTTTAAATTTGTTTTTTCTTCACTCTATCTTAAGCGCCATCTTCGTTCATAACCAGGAGGGATTTGAAAAGTCGCATCTCTCAAGAGCGTGCACAGCGTTTTGCCGCCATTTTGCCCCTATCGTCTGCTCTTTATTTTTTGTATGTATAAAATATATCTATTTTGAACCCTGTAAATCAGTTCATATTTTATAGTTGTAAACAGATACAGTTGTTCGCGTAGACGCGAAATCAGTTCCAGATGCAGGTTTCAAAAACCATTTCCTGTACGTGCCAGGAAGGTCGTATATATTCCCCCATAAGACTCGAGAAAGCCATACATAAACCAGAATACATATCGGTTAGATAGTCGCAATTTTAATGCTCAGCTCGCGAGTTCGAGATTGCCCGAATTGTTCGATTTTAAGTTTTACATCTATAAAGAAATAAGTTCTCACAATTTATATTAATCACTCTCGATGGCTCTTGTGGCGGCGTATGTGGTCATTATTGTATCGATTGTATAATACTTTTATTGTTTTCATATCACATATATATTAAACACCTCTTATATGGGCATAAATGTTGACTTAAACATGAGAAATTTACAAGAAACCATGTATATACACTTATTTACAATGTTTACATGTACAAGAAAGCGGAAAATAATGTATGGTTAACGTTTTTCATTTCCCGTCAAGATCTCTCCTTCAGCCGTACTCATTTAATACTTTATTATATTAATATGACTCGATCCCATGAGCGAGTCGAGCCGAGCTAAACCATGAGGTACTCTCACCTGTTCTTGCTGTATGTATAATTAATTTCCGAATATCTGTCACACTTAATGTTCGGAGACACGACTCAACCTAGCATTAAATGTAATATGTGTTGACCGAATTTATATATCTCTCTACCTCTCTCTCTTTCTCTGGTACAATTTGACTGTGTCCTCTATTCAATCAGCCGCTTTCCCTCATCGACGAATACCCACGCCCGATCGATAGGCCGCAAAAATCAGAATGAGTCAGTCGGCGGTTTCCAACGATGTTTTCCTAAGGATTTAATATTTTTTTCCAGTTTCTAGGGAAATAAAAAAAGATACATATATATGAGGGAAGTAAAACTAAGATTTCTTTTGATTTAGATAATAAATGTAAATAAACTTGACTAGACTATTTGAGTTTACCGTTGCTTCGTCAGTATTTCAATCATATAGCGACGTCCAGCTATTTACAGGTGGAGGAAATCCCCAAATGCACGGAGGCATCCGGGTAGAACCACCGACATATCGCAAGCCAGCTAGAAGGCTTCCTCACATGAAAATCCGAATGACCCTGCCGGGATTCGATCCCACGCGGTGAGGGGCAAATGTGAATAGAAAGCAATGGTTTGTTTATGTTTTATGTTTTCTTCTGCTCAATCTTTGAGAAAAAATACTTGATCATTAATCCTCACTAATGATCTATAAATTAAGCACATTTAAAATACTCTTCATTACACTGTTCAAGTGATTGTTAATCTTAATCTTAATTGAAACCCGTACGGACGTTCTGTGTTGTTGAAGATCACCAAACCGCGGCGCGGAAGTTCGGCTGTATTGACGATTTTCGTGATCACATGGCAGTTCATTTGATGCTTTGAGACAGGTGTCACATGTAAAACTGGACGAAAACACATTTTCGTTTGACCTCTTTTCAATTAAAATGAAGTAAATGCGTGTCTTAAGGTTACACTAGGGAAATCAATCGTAATACTAGAGCTATCAGTCAATGACCGTTATGTACTCACCAGGTTAAGTTGCAGCAAAGACCCATTTGAACGATCTTTTGGTGCCCTGAATTGCTTACAAATATTCTATCGCCATTTTCGTTCGTATCTAGAAATAACGAAAGTCAAGACAGAACGTCGCATTTCATTGGACACGCAGCGGCCATAGGCAGATAAGACATCGGCTCATGACTCGGTACATACCGAAATTACGAAGTAATGTACAGAGATCTGTCGTCTGATACCGTTCCAGCCCTAGACAGAATAAAATGAATATTAATTATACATGTACATAATTCGTTGTTTATTTTTATTTATGTAAGCATTACTTATCAAACATTTTTGTTTTGTTTTTAAGATGTCTTTGTTGTTGTGGGGCATAATTTAAATGACATTTGATTTAGGTACTTGCTTCACTTACTGATTATTAAAGTCTAAACACTTATGAAAAAGTAAATACAACTATAAAATACTGAAATTTTCGAAACAAATCAATTTATTTTACTATGTGAATGTAAAAGTTACAACAGTACTCATTAAAAATTCTGCTATGTTTATAAACATAATTAAAAACGCACTTTATTTTTACTACGAGACATGTTTTCCTTTTCCCAGTCTGGTTTCTGTATAATATATTGAAATGTTTAGCCAAGTTTGGTTAAATAATTTACACACTGCATGGTAAAAAATGTATTTTTATACTGTAAGTCCTTCTTTCCGATTGTTTGTCTAATATATTTTCAATTTCGGAATATAATTTTCTTGTTATATTTTTAATATCATGCATTAGAGTCTCGGGACCTTAAGATCAAAGTAAAAAATGAAGCTTAGACTGACGCCAGCAGAATAGACACAGAGTGTATATTATTTACGTTAACTGGCATGTTACAGTTATGTAATACAAAGAGTAGTCCATTTCCTCTCGAAATGCTAGCGGTTTCTTTTCTATGATCTCCTGTAGAACCAACCAACCAACTGACAAATTAAATAAATAAGTTTAACCTTTTATATGCATTCATAGGAAATTATACCTTCTTTCCAAGGCTTACGCAAGATGTTTTGGAAACGAAAAAGGACACTGTGACAGGTTAAATACAAAAAGGCTCGCTTAAAGGCAGTAAAAAGATGATCGCTATATTGAAATATATTTGATTCAGCTCAATGCTTTTTCGCTGCTAACACAAGGTGTCGTCTGCCGAGGCTTACATCGGCGTTGACAGCATTCCCACTTCACTGACCACGGACAAAAACCAAGATTTCTATCTTGAAAGAAGATGGTGATAAAAAAAAACCGACAAATCCCCCGATGATCATTTCTAGCAGACCAAGGATGGCTTCGTAAAATTAAATATGAAAATCATCGTCTGTATATAAATACGGTAAATTGTCCTTATTTCTATAACTTCTGAAGACGAAAAATAGATAAAAAAAGAAAAGGATGAAGTTGTTGATGATGATGGCGATGATAATGGTGAAATATGGAAAGAAGAAATGATGAAGGAGTGAAGACCCTGATAGTTGTTCCTGATCAGGAAGAAATGATGAAGGAGTGAAGACCCTGATAGGTTGTTCGTGATGAGGAAGAAATGATGGAGGAGTGAAGACCCTGATAGGTTGTACGTGATCAGGAAGAAATGATGAAGGAGTGAAGACCCTGATAGGTTGTTCGTGATCAGGAAGAAATGATAAAGGAGTGAAGACCCTGATAGGTTGTTCGTGATCAGGAAGAAATGATGGAGGAGTGAAGACCCTGATAGGTTGTTTGTGACGAGGAAGAAATGATGGAAGAATGTAGACCCTGATAGGTTGTTCGTGATCAGGAAGAAATGATGGAGGAGTGAAGACCCTGATAGGTTGTACTTGATGAGGAAGAAATGATGGAGGAATGAAGACCCTGATAGGTTGTACGTGATGAGGAAGAAATGATGGTGGAGTGAAGACCCTGATAGGTTGAAGTTGATGAGGAAGAAATGATGAAGGAGTGACGACCCTGATAGGTTGTTCGTGACGAGGAAGAAATGATGGAGGAGTGAAGACCCTGATAGGTTGTTCATGATCAGGAAGAAATGATGGAAGAATGAAGACCCTGATAGGTTGTTCGTGATCAGGAAGAAATGATGGAGGAGTGAAGACCCTGATAGGTTGTACTTGATGAGGAAGAAAGATGAGGATGAAGACCAGATAGGTTGTTCTGATAGGAGAAATGATGGAGGAATGAAGACCCTGATAGGTTGTACTTGATGAGGAAGAAATGATGGAGGAATGAAGACCCTGATAGGTTGTACTTGATGAGGAAGAAATGATGGAGGAGTGAAGACCCTGATAGGTTGTACGTGATCAGGAAGAAATGATGAAGGAGTGAAGACCATGACAGGTTGTACTTGATGAGGAAGAAATGATGGAGGAGTGAAGACCCTGATAGGTTGTACTTGATGAGGAAGAAATGATGGAGGAATGAAGACCAAGACAGGTTGAATGATGAGGAAGAAACGATGAAGTAGTGAAGACCCTGATAGGTTGTAATTGATGAGGAAGAAAAGATGGAGGAATGAAGACCATGACAGGTTGTACTTGATGAGGAAGAAATGATGAAGGAGTGAAGACCCTGATAGGTTGTACTTGATGAGGAAGAAATGATGGAGGAATGAAGACCCTGATAGGTTGTACTTGATGAGGAAGAAATGATGAAGGAGTGAAGACCCTGATAGGTTGTACTTGATGAGGAAGAAATGATGGAGGAATGAAGACCTGATAGGTTGTACTTGATGAGGAAGAAATGATGGAGGAATGAAGACCCTGATAGGTTGTACTTGATGAGGAAGAAATGATGGAGGAGTGAAGACCCTGATAGGTTGTATCGTGATCAGGAAGAAATGATGAGAGGATGAAGACCCTAATAGGTTGTACTTGATGAGGAAGAAATGATGGAGGAATGAAGACCCTGATAGGTTGTACGTGATCAGGAAGAAATGATGAAGGAGTGAAGACCCTGATAGGTTGTTCTGATGAGGAAGAAATGATGAAGGAGTGAAGACCCTGATAGGTTGTACTTGATGAGGAAGAAATGATGGAGGAATGAAGACCCTGATAGGTTGTACGTGATGAGGAAGAAATGATGGAGGAATGAAGACCATGACAGGTTGTACTTGATGAGGAAGAAAATGATGGAGGAATGAAGACCCTAATAGGTTGTACTTGATGAGGAAGAAATGATGGAGGAATGAAGACCCTGATAAGTTGTACTTGATGAGGAAGAAATCATGGAGGAATGAAGACCCTGACAGGTTGTACTTGATGAGGAAGAAATGATGGAGGAATGAAGACCCTGATAGGTTGTACTTGATGAGGAAGAAATGATGGAGGAGTGAAGACCCTGATAGGTTGTACTTGATGAGGAAGAAATGATGGAGGAATGAAGACCCTGATAGGTTGTACTTGATGAGGAAGAAATGATGGAGGAATGAAGACCCTGATAGGTTGTACTTGATGAGGAAGAAATGATAGAGGAGTGGAGACCATGACAGGTTGTTCTTGATGGGGAAGAAATGGTGGATGGGTTAAGACAATGACAGGTTGTACGTGACTAGGAAGAAATGGTGGATGGGTTAAGACAATGACAGGTTGTACGTGACTAGGAAGAAATGGTGGATGGGTTAAGACAATGACAGGTTGTACGTGACTAGGAAGAAATGATGGAGGAATAAGGACCCTGACAGGTTGTTCTTGATGGGGAAGAAATGATGGAGGAATGAAGGTCATGTTAGTTTGTTTTTGATGAGGAAGAAATGATGGAGGAGAGATGAACATGATAGATTGTACTTGATGAGGAAGAAATGATGGAGGAATGAAGGTCATGTTAGTTTGTTCTTGATGAGGAAGAAATGATGGAGGAGAGATGAACATGATAGATTGTACATGATGAGGAAGAAATGATGGAGGAGTGAACACCATTATAGTTTGTACGTGATAAGGAAGAAATGATGGAGGAATGAGGAACATTATAGGTTGTACATGATGAGTAAGAAATGCTGAAGGAGTGAAAATCATGATAGGTTGTATATGATGAGGAAGTAATAATACAGAGATATACATTGTAAAATAAATTGCGTAAATTGATTCTATTCCTGACTCTTAATGCATTATTCCCTTTTTACTTCAGCAATATCCGTGGAAAATGCATACATAAGTTGCTCAACCCTATACTCAATAAAAACACATTTTGGGGCATTGTCAAACAAAGCAGACCCAGATCAGAATGGAGTATTTTTATTTTCCAATGTGTACAATGAACATTGTCAGGAATACAATGAACAAAGAATATACTATATACATAAGGCCACATACTTTCAAGACTATAAAAAAAAAACAAAAAAAAAAACAACTAGAACCGCAAGCGGTATCTTGGTTTTCGCTTTTAACCTAATCAACTTGAACACTTTATTTCAACTCAGCCACAATTTTCAATATGAAATAGAACGCAAAGGTTTTTTGAAGACCTACTCTCATTTGCACAATTTTTTTTTTTTTTTTTTTTTTTTAATGTTAGAACATTCAAACTCCTCTAGCGCAAATATTTCCCCATACCCTATACTTTGAAATCATCACATTCTGTGGTACAAGGAACAAAATGCTGAAAACCGCATTTCAATTAGACTTTAACGTTTTTAGTTATAGGCAAAAGAGTGATTTTAAGCAAAGCGCCCTCTAGCGGCAAAATGAGAAAAAAAAATTGATAAAGATTTTACAATTAGGTACCTAGAAATTCAGCAAATAGTTCAAACAAGTATATAAGTCGCACTAATCGAACATTCTTTTTCTTTTATATCACAATTTTAAGCATAAAAACTGAATAACAATTATTCCAAAAAAAGGATCAAACTTTGGATTGTCTTAAAATGAAAAGATCAAGTACGATCTTCAAAAACTAAACATTATATGGAAGAACTATTTAGAACTAAAACTTTTGTTCATATACTCTCAATGAAATATTTTTAGATTTGAGGCCGAAATCTTGGGGCCGAAGAAAACACAATTATCGTAATATGACCTTGACCTTTTCAATGTTTTTTTTAACTTTTTAATTGTGAGGCCCTTTCAAACATTACAATACATAACTTGTGAAAATTTCATGAAGAATGAACAGAAAATAAAGTCAGGGGCGACAAAAAAACATGTTTTTGAAATTTTAATTTTTCCTAAAATTTAGTGAAGTTTGACCTTTTCTAGAGGACAAACCATGCATTTCTTAAATTCGCCACCCCATATATTTTGTGCGTATATGTCTTGCAAATCATTTGCAGCAAACAGAATTCATCTATCTGATTTCTAACAAAAATGGATAGGTTTTTCGTAGACCTACCCTCATCTGCACAGTTTTTTTACGAGATTCGAACTTTCAACCTTCCGTTACTAGCTCAAAAAGTTTCAGCCACTCATATCTAGAAACTATCATATTATAATAGGCTATCAACAAGGAACATAATTCAATTAACCGCATTTGGATCAGGCTTCAACTTTTTGAGTTATAAGCAAAAGAATGATTTCAAGAAAAGCGCCCCCTAGCGGCAAAATGAGAAAGAAAATTGATTAAAATTTTACTGTTTGGTACCTAGCAAAGCAGCAAATAGTTCAATCAAGTATACTAGTCGCACAAGTCAAACTTTTTATTCTTAAAAATCAGAATTTGAAGCATAAAACCTGATTTACAATTATTCCAAAAAAGGATCAAACTTTGGACTGCCGTATAATGAATAAATCAAGTCCGATCTTCAAAAACTAAACATCACTGGAAAGAGCTCTTTAAGAACTAAAACTTTTGTTCATATACTCTCAAAGAAATATTTTTAGTTTTGGGGCTATTTGTGGCCGAATAAAAACACAATAATCGTAATATGACCTTGACCTTTTCAATTCTTTTTTATTTTTTGAATTGTGAGGCCCTTTCAAACATAACAATACATATCGTGTGAAAATTGCATGAAGAATGAACAGAAAATAAAGTCAGGAGCGACAAAAACATGTTTTTGAAATTTTAATTTTTCCTAAAAATTTAGTGAAGTTTGACCTTTTCTAGAGGACAAACCACGCATTTCCTAAATTCGCCACCCCATATATTTTGTGCGTATATGTCTTGCAAATCGTATGCAGCAAACAGAATTCTTCTATCTGATCTCTAACAAATGTGAGAAGGTTTTTCGTAGACCTACCCTCATTATTTCACTTTTTTCCAAGGTTCGAACATTCAACCTCTCCTAGAACAATTTTTTTCCTGTACTCGATGATGAGATTTCCATCATATTTGATTGGGCTGTCAACAAGGAACATTATGTAAAAAACCGCATCTGAATCAGGTTTCAAATTTTTGAGTTATTAGCAAAAGAGTGATTACATGCATTGCGCCCCCTAGTGGCTAAATCAGAAACAAAAGTGAAACGTTTGACCAATTAGGCACATATTCAGATAAAGATGACTCCATGCCCAAAATTTCATAGCTGTAGCTTTTTTCATCTGGCCGCTAGGCTGGACACAAAAATGGGTGGAATTGGAAAAATAATAAAAACTAGAACCGCAAGCGGTATCTCGGTTTTCGCTTTTAACCTAATCAACATGAACACTTTATTTCAACTCAGCCACAATTTTCAATATGAAACAGAACGAAAAGGTTTTTGAAGACCTACTCTCATTTGCACAGTTTTTTTTTTGTGCAATGTTAGAACATTCAAACTCTTCTAGCGCAAATATTTTCCCATACCCTGTCCCTTGAAATCCATCACATTTTGTGGTGCTGTCAACAAGGAACAAAATGCTGAAAACCGCATTTCAATCAGACTTTAACAATTTGAGTTATAAGCAAAAGAGTGATTTTAAGCAAAACGCCCTCTAGCGGCAAAATGAGAAAGAAAATTGAAAAAACAGCAAATAGTTCAAACAAGTATATAAGTCGCACTAGTCGAACATTCTTTTTCTTATATATCACAAATTGAAGCATAAAAACTGATTAACAATTATTCCAAAAAAGGATCAAACTTTGGACTGCCGTAAAATGAACAAATCAAGTCCGATCTTCAAAAACTAAACATCACTGGAAAGAGCTCCTCAAGAACCAAAACCTTTATTATACTCTCAATGAAATATTTTTAGATATGACAATATGACATTGACCTTTTCAATGTTTTTTTTTAACTTTTTAATTGTGAAACCCTTTCAAACTTAACAAAACATAACGTGTGAAAATTTCATGGCGAATAAACAAAAAATAAAGTCAGGAGCGACAAAAAACATGTTTTTGGAATTTTAATTTTTCCTAAGGTTAAGTGAAGTGGACTAAGTTTCTAGTGGACAAACCACGCATTTCTTAAATTTGCCACCCCATATATTTTGTGTGTATACGTCTTTCAAATGTTATGCCGGAGACGGAATTCTTCTATCTGATCTCTAACAAAAACGGATAAGTTTTTTGTAGACCTACCCTCATTTGCACAGTTTTATTTCTTTATTATTTTTTTTTTGCGAGGTTCGAACATTCAACCTTCCGTAGCTCAAAAGCTTTCAGCCACACGGACCCTCTAATCCTATCATATGTTATTAGGCTATCAACAGGGAACAGAATGCAAAAAACCGCATTCGAATTGGACTTCAACTTTTTGAGTTATAAGCAAAAGAATGATTTCAAGAAAAGCGCCCCCTAGCGGCAAAATGAGAAAGAAAATTGATTAAAATTTTACTGTTAGGTACCTAGCAAAGCAGCAAATAGTTCAATCAAGTATACTAGTCGCACAAGTCAAACTTTTTATTCTTATGTATCAGAATTTGAAGCATAAAACCTGATTTACAATTATTCCAAAAAAGGACCAAACTTTGGACTGCCGTATAATGACCAAATCAAGTCCGATCTTCAAAAACTAAACATCACTGGAAAGAGCTCTTTAAGAACTAAAACTTTTGTTTATATACTCACAATGAAATATTTTTAGTTTTGGAGCTATTTGGGGCCGAATAAAAACACAATAATCGTAACATGACCTTGACCTTTTCATTTATTTTTAAACTTTTTAATTTTGAGGCCCTTTCAAACATAACAATACATATCGTGTGAAAATTTCATGAAGAATGAACAGAAAATAAAGTCAGGAGCGACAAAAACATGTTTTTGAAATTTTAATTTTTCCTAAAATTTAGTGAAGTTTGACCGTTTCTAGAGGACAAACCACGCATTTCCATTATTCACAACCCCATATATTTTGTGCGTATATGTCTTGCAAATCGTATGCAGCAAACAGAATTCTATTATCTGATCTCTAACAAAAACGGATAGGTTTTTCGTAGACCTACCCTCATTTGCTCAGTTTTTTGTTTGTTTTTTTGCGAGGTTCGAACATTCAACCTTCCATAGCTCAAAAGCTTTCATCCACACGGACCCTCGAATCCTATCATATGTTATTAGGCTATCAACAGGGAACAGAATGCAAAAAACCGCATTCGAATCGGACTTCAACTTTTTGAGTTATAAGTAAAAGAATGATTTCAAGAAAAGCGCCCCCTAGCGGCAAAATGAGAAAGAAAATTGATTAAAATTTTACTGTTAGGTACCTAGCAAAGCAGCAAATAGTTCAATCAAGTATACTAACGTTAATCGCACAAGTCAAACTTTTTATTCTTGTGTATCATAATTTGAAGCATAAAACCTGATTTACAATTATTCCAAAAAAGGATCAAACTTTGGACTGCCGTATAATGTCCAAATCAAGTCCGATCTTCAAAAACTAAACATCACTGGAAAGAGCTCTTTTAGAACTAAACCTTTTGTTCATATACTCTCAATTAAATATTTTTAGTTTTGGAGCTATTTGTGGCCGAATAAAAACACAATAATCGTAACATGACCTTGACCTTTTCAAATTTCTTTTAATTTTTTTATTGTGAGGCCCTTTCAAACATAACAATACATATTGTGTGAAAATATCATGAAGAATGAACAGAAAATAAAGTCAGGAGCGACAAAAACATGTTTTTGAAATTTTAATTTTTCCTAAAATTTAGTGAAGTTTGACCTTTTCTAGTGGACAAACCACGCATTTCCTAAATTCGCCACCCCATATATTTTGTGCGTATATGTCTTGCAAATCGTATGCAGCAAACAGAATTCTTCTATCTGATCTCTAACAAAAGTGGGAAGGTTTTTCGTAGACCTACCCTCATTATTTCACTTTTTTCCAAGATTCGAACATTCAACCTCTCCTTGATCAATTTTTTTCCCGTACTCGATGATGAGATTTCCATCATATTTGATTGGGCTGTCAACAAGGAACATTATGTAAAAAACCGCATCTAAATCAGGTTTCAAATTTTTGAGTTATTAGCAAAACAGTGATTACATGCATTGCGCCCCCTAGTGGCTAAATCAGAAACAAAAGTGAAAAGTTTGACCATTTAGGCACATGTTCAGATAAAGATGACTCCATGCCCAAAATTTCATAGCTGTAGCTTTTTTCATCTGGCCGCTAGGCTGGACACAAAAATGGGTGGAATTGGAAAAATAATAAAAATAAAACTAGAACCGCAAAGCGGCATCTTGGTTTTCGCTTTAACTTGACTAGTAAGAGTACTGGTTTCAACTGCAGACATAATTGATTGATATTAACTTTATTCGAATATTTTTGTTAATTGATCAAATTAAGTCCGATCTTCAAAAACTAAACATCATTAGAACGATCTCTTCACGAACTAGAACTTTTGTTCATATACTTTCTATAAAATATTTCTAGATTGAGAACTATTTTGTGCCGATATTATGACCTTGACCTTTGCATATTTTCATCGTTATTTACTATGAGTTTATTTGTATTATTTAAATGCATAAACAGTGAAAAAATGATGAAGATTGAACAAAAATAAAGTCAGGAGCTGCAAAAAAGAAGCAACATATGGATTTACAATTGTTTGATAAAAGGATCAAACTTTGGACTGTGGTAATTTGATCAAATGAAGTCCGATCTTCAAAAACTAAACACCAATGGAAAGATCTCTTCACAGACTAAAACTTTTGTTCATATACTTTCTATAAAATATTTTTAGATTTGGAGCTATTTTATGCCGATAAAAATAATAATAATTGGTATATGACCTTGACCTTTGCATATTATGCTTGTTTTTTTTTCTATGATTTTATTTGCTTGATAAAAATGCATAAACAGTGAAATAATGATGAAGATTGAACAAAAAATAAAGTCAGGAGCAGCAAAAAAGAGAAAACATATGGATATACAATTGTTTGATAAGAGGATCAAACTTTGGACTGTTGTCATTTGAACAAATGAAGTCCGATCTTCAAAAACTAAACATTAATGGAAAGATCTCCTCACAAACTAAAACTTTTGTTCATATACTTTCTATAAAATATTTTTAGATTTGGAGCTATTTTATGCCGATATAAATAATAATAATTGGTATATGACCTTGACCTTTGCATATTATGGGTGATTTTTTTCTATGATTTTATTTGTTTTATAAAAATGCATAAACAGTGAAATAATGATGAAGATTGAACAAAAAATAAAGTCAGGAGCAGCAAAAAAGAGAAAACATATGGATATACAATTGTTTGATAAGAGGATCAAACTTTGGACTGTGGTCATTTAATCAAATGAAGTCCGATCTTCAAAAACTAAACATTAATGGAAAGATCTCCTCGAAAACTAAAACTTTTGTTCATATACTTTCTATAAAATATTTTTAGATTTGGAGCTATTTTATGCCGATATAAATAATAATAATTGGTTTATGACCTTGACCTTTGCATATTATGTTGTTTTTTTTTTCTATGAATTTATTTATTTTATAAAAATGCATAAACAGTGAAATAATGATGAAGATTGAACAAAAAATAAAGTCAGGAGCAGCAAAAAAGAGAAAACATATGGATATACAATTGTTTGATAAGAGGATCAAACTTTGGACTGTTGTCATTTGAACAAATGAAGTCCGGTCTTCAAAAACTAAACATTAATGGAAAGATCTCCTCGAAAACTAAAACTTTTGTTCATATACTTTCTATAAAATATTTTTAGATTTGGAGCTATTTTATGCCGATATAAATAATAATAATTGGTATATGACCTTGACCTTTGCATATTATGTTTTTGTTTTTTTCTATGAATTTTTTTGTTTTATAAAAATGCATAAACAGTGAAATAATGATGAAGATTGAATAAAAAATAAAGTCAGGAGCTGCAAATAACCTTAAAAGTCATGCTTTTAAAATGTTGATTTTTCGAAAATATTGGTTAAGTTTGACCGCATACTGTGGACAAACCATGCATTTCCCGAATTCGCCACCCCATATATTTTGTGCGTATATGTCTTGCAGATCATATGCAACAAACAAAATTCTCCTATCTCATCTCTGAATAAAATGGGTAGGTTTTTCGTAGACCTACCCTTATTTCACAGTTTTTGCGAGATTCGAACTTTCAACCTCCTGTAGCACGAAAGTTTTATATACGCAAATTTTTGAAACCTATCATATTTTATTGGGCTATTTACAAGGAACATTGTGCAAAAACCGCATTTGAATCGGACCTAAAATAATGGAGATATTGCTTATTAAACATTTACATATAAAACGCCCCCTGGCGGGAAAATCAAAACAAAAATGAAAATTATCTCGACGTTAGGATCATCTTCAAGTACGTGGTTATTACTGATAAAAGTTTCATAGATGTGGCTTTTCTCACCTCGGAGCTATGCCGTTCACAAAAAGGGGAAGAAAAAAAAAAAAAAAAAAAAAAAAAAAAAAAAAAGAAACAGAACGAGAACAATAGGTTTTCGCACAGCGATGCGAAAACCTAAAAAAAAAGAAACAGAAGAAGAACAATAGGTTTTCGCACTGCGATGCGAAAACCTAATAATTCTACTTGAGGCTGAAAGCCCTAATAAAAGTTTGAAGAAAGCCGTTATAACAAAGGCAATGTGCTTATCGGTCCTGGTGTACACCATTGCATCCTAAAATGCACCTCATTCTCTCAAATACGCATCGCAATTCACCTTTCAACACGGGCACCCTTTCCTGCGTAGGAACGTCCGGATCGTGGGTAACCAACCCAATTACCGCCTTCTTCTCTTACGTCAAATTGCTAGATTTTCGTATACAAGCCCTTATCCGAAAAACATGAATATCTGCCATGTTTGTTGACGGAATCACTTGAATTTTTCAGGACATTTTGCACATTGTAGTCTACGGCATTCTTGCAAATTTCAACTTCAAACATCAACTTGTCGATTTTATATGATTTTTTAAATAATTTCTGCTTAAATATGCATGAAATCATAATCACGTGACCAAACAAGTATTCCTTGCAGTATACATCACTTCACTTTTCAGTGTGTTAATGCTGAAGAAATCATAATTTTTGACTCAAAGTTCATGAAACTACAGCGTTTCAATTTCGTTATAAAGTACACTTTTCGCCTTTCTGTCATAACTCAACCAATTCAACCCGATCTTCAAAAACTAAACACCAATGGAAAGATCTCTTCACAAACTAAAACTTTTGTTCATATACTTTCTATAAAATATTTTTAGATTTGAAGCTTTTCGTGCCGAAAAAATACCATAATCGGTATTATGACCTTGACCTTTGCATACTTTCATCGTTATTTACTATCAGTTTATTTTTATTATTTAAATGCATAAACAGTGAAAAAATAATGAAGATTGAACAAAAAATAAGGTCAGGAGCTGCAAAAAAGAGGAAACATACGGATTTACACTTGTTTGATAAAAGGATCAAACTTTGGACTGTGGTAATTTGATCAAATGAAGTCCGATCTTCAAAAACTAAACACCAATGGAAAGAACTCTTCACAAACTAAAACTTTTGTTCATATACTTTCTATAAAATATTTTTAGATTTGAAGCTATTTCGTGACGATAAAAATAACAATAATCGGTATTATGACCTTGACCTTTGCATATTTTCATCGTTATTTACTATGAGTTTATTTGTATTATTTAAATGCATAAACAGTGAAAAAATGATGAAGATTGATCAAAAAATAAGGTCAGGAGCTGCAATAAAGAGGAAATATACGGATTTACACTTGTTTGATAAAAGGATCAAACTTTGGACTGTGGTAATTTGATCAAATGAAGTCCGATCTTCAAAAACTAAACACCAATGGAAAGATCTCTTCACAAACTAAAACTTTTGTTCATATACTTTCTATAAAATATTTTTTGATTTGGAGCTATTTTATGCCGATATAACTAATAATAATAGGTATATGACCTTGACCTTTGCATATTATGGGTGATTTTTTTTTCTATGATTTTATTTGTTTTATAAAAATGCATTAACAGTGAAAAAATGATGAATATTGAACAAAAAATAAAGTCAGGAGCTGCAAATAACCTTAAAAGTCATGCTTTTAAAATGTTGACTTTTCGAAAATATTGGTTATGTTTGACCTCGTACTGTGAACAAACCATGCATTTCTAAAAATCGCCACCCCA
This sequence comes from Solen grandis, assembly GCA_021229015.1. NCBI lineage: Eukaryota > Metazoa > Mollusca > Bivalvia > Adapedonta > Solenidae > Solen > Solen grandis. The sequence goes on from CM037777.1 coordinate 63,458,353, forward strand.
TATATTTTGTGCGTATATGTCTTGCAAATCATATGCAACAAACAAAATTCTTCTATCTCATCTCTGAATAAAATGGGCACGTTTTTGGTAGACCTACCCTTATTTCACAGTTTTTGCAAGATTCGAACTTTCAACCTCCTGTAGCACGAAAGTTTTATATACGCAAATTTTTGGAACCTATCATATTTTATTGGGCTATTTACAAGGAACATTGTGCAAAAACCGCATTTGAATCGGACCTCAAATAATTGAGATATTGCTTATTAAACATTTTCATATAAAACGCCCCCTGGCGGGAAAATCAAAACAAAGATGAAAATTTTCTCGACGTTAGGATCATCTTCAAATACGTGGTTATTACTGATAAAAGTTTCATAGATGTGGCTTTTCTCACCTCGGAGCTATGCCGTTCACAAAAAAGGGTTAGAAAAATAAAAAAAAAAAAAAAAAGAAACAGAAGAAGAACAATAGGTTTTCGCACTGCGATGCGAAAACCTAATAAAAAAAAACAACAAATCAACAGAAGAAGAACAATAGGTTTTCGCCCTGCAGAGGCGAAAACCTAACTATAGACTATACGTAGTGTGATTATAGAGGATGAACCACACGCTCCTTCCTGTCTGATCAGGGTCTTCTCTGTAACCTCATACAATATTGTAGCTCAGATTTCTACACAGTCTGCATGGCAAAGATAAATCTATTGCTTCATATACCAATTCAGTCAATCATTATTAATCAAGTCATAAATTTGTACATGATTATTTATAAGGTAAGTTTTCATGTCGTGTAAATATACTGGTATATAATACATGGTATAGATCGATACACGCTGGAGCAGTGTACCATCTTCGTCTTGATATGTCCTTAACCGGTATTTATAATTGATGACGGATTATTCAATTACTATTTAGCGTCAGATACACACGGAGCTTACCCCGTGTACAATTTGAGTGGCAAGATATTAAGGATATCATATTATCAGATATAAGTAAAAACCTAGGGTCTAATTGCCCAAATTTGTAATATTCCCCCTTTTAAAAAACTGATTTTGTAATATTCGCGTGAGATATGAAATTGTACACTGTTCATCCGAAACGTCGCCATTACTGATATCAGCTGACATCTATTTTTGACATTTGCATTTAGAAAGATGTAAATGAAAGCGAAAGGAAATTTCACGCTTGAATCGAGTCGAGAAAATGTGCATATTTATATAAATTACATCATGTCAATACTACTACTTCAAATACTACTTGTAATAGTTGCTGTTTAGGTAGAAGTAGTAACAGCAGCAACAGTAGTAACAATAATTTAGTTTTTGTTTGGGTAGAAGGAGTAACAACAGCAGTGATTCAGTTGTTGTTTTGGTAGTAGTAGTAGTAACAGCAGCAGTGATTCAGTTGTTGTTTGGTAGTAGTAGTAGTAACAGCAGCAGTAATTCAGTTGATGTTTGGGTAGTAGTAGTAGTAGTAGTAGTAGTAACAGCAGCAGTGATTCAGTCTGGGTAGTAGTAGTAGAAGTAGTAGTAATAGCAGCAATGGTTTGAGGTAGGTCGGTGGTTCTACCCGGATGCCTCCGTGCATTCGTGGTCTTCCACCACATGTAATTAGCTGGACGTGGCTATATGACTGAATTTGAGGTAAACTCAAAAAGTCAGGAAATTTATTTTGTTGTTTTAGGTAGTATTATAAAGCAGCAGTAATTAAGTTGTTGTTTGGGTAGTTGTAGTAACAGTAGCAGTATTTTTGTTGTTATTGGTAAAGTATGAGTAGAAGTAGTAATAGCAACAGTATTTTAGGTGTTGTTTGGGTAGAGATAGTAACAGCAGCAGTGATAAAGTTGTTACTTGCAGAAGTAGTAGATAAAGCAATACATTTGTAGTTGCTATTGCTACTGTGGCAAAAGGGGAAAAGCGATAATCGTCTTTTCTTATGGATTCCTGAAAAACGATAGTTCAATAAGATCAAGGTTGGAAAGTCTGAAGAAAATAACGGGAGGTCTGGGGCTCGAATCCCAGCCGGCACTTTTTTTCGGTGACCGCGTCAAACCAAATACGTATAAAACCGGTACCAAAGGTTTACAAAGTTTATTTTCAAATTTAATATGTCAAAGGTACCAGATGCACATTTGCCTGGCACTCGGCATAATTGGGTTGCTATGGGAACTCGGAGTACTCAGTAGTGGTTCTACCCTAGAACTTGTCTCCCGTGTATCGGTGATATACATAGGGCACGTAAAAGAACCAAGGGGTCTATTCGCAAAATGAGCTAGGGTATCCCACCCTGACCCCCTTGCATCTAACCAATCTCTTCCGATTGTCTCTTAAGCAAAAAACAGAACCCTACTCGTGGGCTATCCTTGAATGCAAACTGTAAATGATATGGTCATAATAATCAGAAAATGACTGCTAGCCGTTACAACAATGAAAAAAAAAGAAAGAAGATTTTGAAATCTTCTTATTAGATTACTTTTTACAAACATCAAGTTAAAACTAAATCTCTATTTGTCTATCTCTCTCTGTCCGTGTGAGTGTAAACTTAAAACATATTTGTATTTTATGCAATTCGTATTTTTTGTGTGCACCGAATGAAAGCATTCCCTTTGTAAAATACACACACTACACAGATGAAACACTACAAATTAACAAACATATATCTAGAGATGAAAAGTGAATACTAAATTTTGCAAAACATTGATTATCTTTAATATAGAAATTATATCATTTTACTGACAAATGTCATAGGTATAAACTGTATCAAGTTTCTAAATATACGCGTCCTTATCATTCATACATGTAATTTATATCACGTTAAAAAATCACCCATTTACAGTCGATTTAGGCACAGTTTGGAGGACATTCTATATGCTCGGTTAACATGTGTTATTTTAATTCAATAGGATAACTTTATGACGGTGGAATGGTCATAAATTAACCCGGACAGGTGTGCGGAAGTAGAGGTATCAAGTATTTAAGGTGTCAGACCAGCAAGAACTGGCCGTTATTTATGGACGATATTTTACTTTCTATCCGAATATTTATTATGTTTAATGGTCCATAATTACATTCACGTCAGACCAGATTGTGTGTGTGTGGAGAGAGAGAGAGAGAAAGGAGAGAGAGATTGTAAAATAGGAAGAAATTGGGATGAAAAATAAAGAAGAAGATTATGATGGTAAAGAAGAACAGTATGGGATACTAAACTAGTAGAAAAAGAAAAAGAGCATTGAAGAAATAATAAAGACATAGGAAAGATGTATTGCATAATATACAATCATTGATTTCCGTGGGGAAATTTCGCGAATTACGTGAATGATTTCATCCACGCATATTAAACCCCACAAAAACAATTCATATCATCAATGTGTGTTCGAAACTCGTCAAGATCATCATAAGGAAATGCGGCACTGGCGCAGCGACGGTGGACTCTATCATTCTTTAAAGTACTTCGATTTTAATAAACGTTAAAATAGCTACCAGACAAAAGTTATAAGCTATACTATGCATCAACACCAGCGGAAAAAGTGCTTACTAGACCATTTTGTTGTGGGTAAATTGTCAATAAATCATCTACTTTAACTATTAAACCAAACGAACTCGTTCGTTCCCGCTGTTAGCAGACGAAATATCTTTCTTTTGTCACGTGTTCCGCTTATATAGTTTCTCGTTGCTTTTCTACCCATCGACTAAAGCAGTAATCTATATTTAAAATGAAGGACAAACCCACTTCATATTCGATGATTTATGTTATATGAAAACACTTCTTTGTATTAACCAATTTTCCCACCCAACCTTTAAGAACTAGCGGAACGGACATTAAATAAACAGAAATTATTTGAAAGGAGACAAGAAGTACATATTTGGTTATAATATGAATAAGGGTGACGAGGCAGATTTCTTTGAAGTGAACGGTGCTGCACTACAGTAAATCTACGTCAAGTGATCCAAAATTGAACTAATGGGGAATTATGAATCTGTCTGTTTGACCTTATACTATTTTCATACGTCCTGCAACACGAATGCGAAACAAACATTTTTTTGAACAAGACAATTCACTCATTGAAAGTATATTTGACTATCAATTGCTAGTGGTTAGATATGATTTTGTTCTGGATTTATAACAATTCATAGGCGACATTAGAACGTTGCACTCAAATGTTGCTTATACCTAAAACATGCACAGGTCATATATAAACCAAGCGCGGATACAGGGGTGGGTGGGGACTGATAATAATTACTTTTATCAGTATTTTTCAAATATGAAAATTAACTCCTCAATTGGATGCAGAGCTTTTTTTTAATTTTTTAAAAGGTTTTTAAAACTTAAAAGGCGTGACTCCGGCCGGTTTTTTTAATTATCTCCACTTTTTATCTTTAATTTTTTTTTTTTTTTTCGGAAGCATAACTCATATTGACTTGAAACTCAAATTATAAAGAGATGGTGAGATTGGGAAGAGCAGTAACCAAGAACCGTAACTCTGCATGGACCAGTTTTTTAATTATCTCTCTTTATTTAATTTTACAATGAATTTCTGTTCATAGAATAACTTAATTACTATATACTTGAAAACTATTCAAGGTAATGACTTGAAACTTCATATACAAGTAAATGACAACTAGGAATAGGTAGTGACTGAGAACCATAACCACCAAGTTTTGATGATCTCCCTTTATTTATTATATTTATTTATTTATTTATTTTTTTTTTTTTGGGGGGGGGGGGGGGGGGGGGGGGGCAAAACTCATAAACAAAAGATCACAAGGACATAAAACTTGAAACATAATGATAGCAAGTAGGAGCAGTGCAGTAACCAAGAATCATAACTCTTCATTGTCTGATTTTCTGATTATCTTCCTTTATTTTATATATATTTTGTTTTTGCAAGAATATAACTCCTGAGCTATTTTAGGTTTTGATTTGATACTTAAAATATAAAGAGATAGTGAGTAGCAGAAATGTAATGATTATGAAACAGAACTCTGTTGGGTTCTATTTTTTTCTTAAATTAGCTCCCTTTATTTGTTCAATGATTTTTTTTCTTGAGCATTACTCCATTACTATATGGAGTAAAGTCTCTATATTTGGCATACTTACACCACTCATTAATGGCTTTCAATTGACACTAATTTTTTGACATCTGACTTGCTCAGACGAGGGCAAAGTGTTTTTCGAACACTTCTTGTTAATGCTATTTTAGATTCATGACATTTTCCTAGTAGTTGGACTGAGGGATTCATTGTACCGCTTCACAAAAAGAACGATATTAATGATGTAAATAACTACCGCGGTATCAGATTAGTGAGTTATTAACAGCAGAATTTATTGAGCCGATGAAAACAATATTATAAGGGATGCACAGTTTGGATTTCGTAATGGTAGATATACAGTAGATGAATTTTTGCTTTAAATGCTACTATCCAGAATATTTTAAGTAGGAAAGAAAGACTTAATTGTGCATTTACTGATTTAAGTAAAGCTTTTGATAGTGTTTGTGGTTTAAATTGTTTAAAATTGGAATAAGTGGGAAGGTTTTGAGGATAATAAGAGACATGTATAGTATTGTTAAGCAATATGTTAGGGAATATAATTTTTACTCTGTTTTTTTTTTAATTATTATTATTATTATTTTTTTAATGTGCAGTCGGTTTGAAACAAGAAGAGGTAATTTCGCCGATGTTTTCCATACATTTTGAGGACTTAGAGCTATTCTTACAGGATATGATGAGTGTGGATTAACTCTTGAACATCTAACTTATATATTAATGCCCTTTTCGGATGATATGGTAATATTAGGTAACAGTCCTGAAGATTTACAGTATAGTCTTAAATTTATTGTCAGATAATTGTAATAAATGGAAATTGGTAGTGGATATTAGCAAAACACAGGTAATGGAAACCTAAAAAGCCATGGACATATAATGATAGTATTTTAGAAACTGTACACGACTTGAATTATTTAGATACTATTCTAAATTATACATGATCACTTGTTCTGAATCAGCAAACACTCATAGCTATAAACATAAAAGCATTGAACATGTTCTTATATAAAACTAGTAAGTGTAGTATATCCCCTAAGATAATGTGTCAACTCTTTGATACTTTTATAGGATCTTTTCTCAGCTCAATTCAAGTGACATATTGGGGTTGGGAAAGCAAAACTAACTGAACGGGTACATTTGAAATTATGTAAATCTTTATTGAACGTTAGAAATGCTACCACAAGCGTCGGTGTGTATGGATTTCCATTATATGTATTGATATTTGTTTGCATTATTAAGTACTGGTTTAAAGTGGTGTCTTCAGACAATATTTTAATTAAAAAAAAAACACTATACAAACTGTTATTAGACGATTGTCATGCTGGTGAAGTTAATTGGGCTGGTAATGTGAAACAGCTGTTAGACAAGCCTCTATTCTGTTAACTTAAACACATTCCATATAATTATATTTTAAAGAGCGGGTACTTGATGTTTTAAAGCGATCTTGAAAAAAGTAAGTTGCACTTACTTAAACATAAATTTACTTTTAATATTGAAGTTTACCTTGGTATTTTGCCTAAGAAATTTAATCTGCTTTATCTAGATTTAGACTTTAAGCACATAGTTTGCGTGTAGTAACTGGTAGATATGCCCAAAAACCGGGAAGAAAGACACATGCATGTATGTAATCTTCATCACGGTACCGATACAGAAGATGAATTCCACTTTTAGTTTTTCTGTCCAATTTATGAAAATACATGTGTTCGAAAAAAGTATATTATTTCTTATTACTATAGACGTTTTTGGGTTTTTAGCTGCCTGTTCGTTGTATGGTTCACGTGAAAATTGTTTTATATGTTTTGTATTACTTACAACTAGAAACTGTATAGTTTATGTCGAAATAAAATTTCTGTTCTGTTCTGACTGACCATGAAATTTGCAATGGGCACGGGCGAGGTTGGGGGGAGTCACCGAACGAACTGCACACTTGATATTTGACTGTCACATATTAGGTTAAAAGGTGGATTAACGTATTAAATAAACACATCTCGGTCGATTTTAGTGGATGGGGTGTCAAATATTCACATGAAAACACTTTAGTGTGTGGTTTCAGCAATTATCTGTGTGTATGAAATTGCCATACGTGGATCATGGGTTGGGAATAGTCAGCGAACAGTTCTTGATATTTAATTGTCACATATAACATACACGTTGGTAGGTGTTTCAAGTAAGAATCTGTCAGTTACTCACGGCTGTTTCATTTTAAGCACTGGTTCACCTATAAAGAAACGGATGGAACAATTGACCACTATTTATGAAAGACGGGTTGTTGACCTTAATAAAATGCAACAGCAGTAGCATCAACAACAAAAGGTCAGGGTATCTCTTAATCTAATCTGACATAAACATGTGACCTACTCCGTGAGACACGACTGACTCCACGATTTATTCTGTGATATACCATGTACTATAACTGCGACTAAGCTATTTATTGTTGTTGCTGATATTTAAATCATCATCATCATCACCATCATCATCATCATCATCATCATCACAACAACAACAACATTGCACTCGTCGTGGTTCATCTTTTGAGCCCTTACCACTCGAACGCGGTGCTCTGAAATATTTTATTGCATTGCAATGCGCGAAAAAGCAAGATTTTAAACAACAACTCTGTGGGCATACGTGCTTTCTTAGAGGTCATTGGTATAAATGCACTCAAGCCATTATCAGTTGGAACCTGTTTGCAAGTTAGAAGCACCATACACAACCGACAGACAGTGTCATTTGTTCAAATTAATTAAGAAACGTATGTGTAGGCATTTCACATTAATATTTAAATCAAAACATTTAATATATATTGAGCTGTCGCATTATATAGCAGTTCGTGCATTTTTATCACGTGAACATAAATGCAAACACAAAGTACATTCCTTTTTCTGTCTATAGTAGAGAAGTATGTATACGTATACGTAAATTGAACAGCTGTGATGCAAAGGTTCACGGGAAGCAGTGGGTCTACTGCCATTATATTTGCCTGTGCTAGATTGGATTTAATCTGATGTCATCAAGGGTTCTCTCTGAAAACAATTTCCACCATGAATACTTAACGCTTCATAAATAAGGTGAAAACATCCAAATCAGTATTTGTTAAGGAATTTTTATATATAGAGAGAGAGAGAGAGATCTAACTTCGAGCCATCTTTAAAAAAGCGACATAGAATCCTGTGATAATAATTAACAAGACTAATTTTGATGCCAAGCATCAAAGACGCCGCGCATGTTTTAAAGCACGATTATGTAAAAAAAAAAAATGATGGTGTGAGATGCCATAAATTAACTAATTTATAGATCAATGAAGATACATTTTACAACAGGTAATCATTTCTTATATAATTAATTAAATAGTTAGGGTTTGCAAGATGCATGGAATTTCCAGACAGTAAGCTACTACGGCGATATTAATGTCAATATAAAAGAATCATCATCATCACCAGCAGCAGCAACAATAAGGACAATGATGATGAAACATTCAGCCTAGTTAAGTTTTGATTTGGTAAGGGATTCAGGTACAAGTTCCGGTATTAACAATCTTCCCGATAGTTATTACATCCCTTGATAACGTAGCGTGACGTAGGAGTATGGCATTCTTTTTGTATTGATTATATGTATTAAAAATAAATATATATTTGCAAGGCTTTACCACATAAGCTATGTAATGTTCAGTTAGTTTTACCCATTTCAAGCACTATACATAATGGGACCATAGGTTGGGCCTGGAGCCGTAAATTAGACATGTCCGCTACGGCCATATGTATAGTATTTGTGTGTTTTTACACTTTCTACAATATGTTGTAATACTTATATTTTAACTGCTTTTTCATTGGTTTTTCAAGTTGACGGTTTGTATCTTAATTCTGAATATTTTAAGATCTCAAAACATCTTTTTTTTCTGAGCTTTTATCAATCAGATTACTTGCAAGATCCGTTAACCAAGTTTTAAAACCCGTTGCCTACAAGTTGAAGGAGAAGTTATCAGATACACATTATATGTGTCCAGTTTCTTTTTAATAACGATAAAAGACTTGCATATTTTGAATCTTATAATTTTATTTTCATCAGTTAATGCAAGTAATTGTTTTATAAAGTGTTTTTTTTTTAAAACATATTGCATGTTTTTATTTTACAATAACAACAGTGGTTGCTCCCTGTTTTGATTATGCGGTTCCATTGGCAAAATTAAAACCTATTCCATACTGACGCCGGAGAGACTCGCTGATGACGTCAGAGTTAATTTACATACGAGCTCTAGCATACGGAAGATTCCGAAGATAGGCAAAGTAAAGCCGCTGGTTCAGGTCTTCCGGAGAAACTTAGTCTTTTCCGGGCTAAGTCAGTATCCTCATTTCAGGCGTCATTTGACCAACGGCTCGTATTGTTATTAGTTTACCGCCTCCGGAAGATGAATTTAGTCATTATATCGACGTCCAGCTTTCTAAGCTAAATTTACACTCTGCAACAGTACCGGCCTACGGCATTATCGGAATTCCAGACTGGGAAACAGGGGTGATGATAAGTCATCATCTAAGGCCACTCTGCCACGGATGCCTCTTACTAGTACAGTGATATAAATGCTTAGTTCAGGGGACAAATAGCTGCAGAGAAGATCGTTTGGCGAAACCACTCTTCCTCAACAATATCGCTGATTATTTAAAGACGGAGACTCGTATAATGCATCCTGTGAGAAAAGATGTTGAAGAAAATAAAACGGCAAAAAGAAACACAGCATCTTGAATCACACAACTGAAGGACTAAACATGTTTTACAACGGAAGAACCAAACATGTTATACAATAGAAGGACCAATCATGCTATAAAAATTAAGGACCAAGCATGTTAAAACAACATAAGCACAACGCAGAAGGACAACACATGCTACACAACAGAAGGATCAAGTATGTTAAACAAAAACAGAAGGACCAAGCATGCTGTACAACGGAAGAACCAAGGCATGTTATACAACAGAAGGACAACGCCTGCTATACATCAGACCAAACATGTTATATAAAAGAAGGATCAAGTATGCATATCATCAGCCTAGAACTTCTATACACAAATATTTATGAACACATAGAGAACAATGTTGCATGCAGGAAACAG
>CM037777.1:63468595-63518595 GCA_021229015.1 Solen grandis
AGAACTACTGATTATTTGTACAATCTCCATACTGTATACACTGTATACCAGGAGGATTACTTGTACAATCTCCATGTTGTATACACTGTATACCAGGAGGATTACTTGTACAATCTCCATGTTGTATACACTGTATACCAGGAGAATTACTTGTACAATCTCCATACTGTATACACTGTATACCAGGAGGATTACTTGTACAATCTCCATGTTGTATACACTGTATACCAGGAGGATTACTTGTACAATCTCCATGTTGTATACACTGTATACCAGGAGGATTACTTGTACAATCTCCATGTTGTATACACTGTATACCAGGAGGATTATTTGTACAATCTCCATGTTGTATACACTGTATACCAGGAGGAATACTCAGAGCCACCGCTTGACCTTGTAGATATTGTTTGTATTTACAGTTTTAAAACTTTTTTGTTTTCCTCTGAAAGGCAAATCAAATGTTCAATAAGTTAATTTATAGATAATTGTTGGAAATGAATACTGGATGAACATTCGTATCATTAAAATCCACACTAACTCAGAAATGTTGTGTATTCGACGGAGTTTCGTTCCGACCAAATATCGCATCTTCGGATTGTTATATTTAGTTGTTTAAATAATTAATAACGTCACTACTGGTATTGTTTTAACCGCAGTTTGTAGAAAAATAATGAATGTACAGACTATTTAACATGTATATATAATTTGTATCTGAAATCTACATAACCAGTTGTATTGTATTTTAATTCTATAATCAATAATCACCGGTTATATATTTGTGTTTTAAACTAAATAATACACTACATAAACATTTTATTATGTATGCAAGATTCATGTATTATTCAAATTACCAAAACAAATCAACAATATTATACCAAGTTGATTACATTGTTCTAATTAGTTTTGATGCCTTTATATACGCATATATTAAAAATTCAGTGATGTAAAATAAAAAAGAATTAGTTTTACAAGACGTATTTTAATATGTATTCCAGTGAAACATTTATCCGATAAGTGGGGTTTGATGATTTAATTGTTGCAATATAAATTTTGATTGTCCTCTTATTACTTTTTGAAACATAAAAAAGTTTCTTTTTCATTTGGTGGATTGTTATTAAATATGAAAAAAAAAAGTTTTCGTGAGACTGATGTACCTCGTGATTTTAATAATGTTCCTCTAGGGACCACCCATCGTCAGACTCACTTCCGGTCAGTTTCCGGTGACTAATGGATGATCCCCTTTGGCAGGAACAACTCCGAAGCGACGTTTCGACATAAGGTTACACGTGGGGCGGGTCCAACAGTTTTGGCTCCAAATATGGTGCCGTCTGTTTATTTATAATTTCATCATGGCTAGCTCCTCCAGACACTCCTGAGATAACATCGGGTTGATTTGATATGAAATCTCCGCAAACATAACCATCCAGACTTTGCATAACCGCAATGACTAAGTTTTGAATAAATTATGTTTTAATATTTCTAGATAACGAATTTGCCATTCAAAATCGTATCTCTTAAAGATTCGTTGTTTCTTTTCTCACTACCAATCAATCACTTTCAAGTTTTGGAGTTGATTAAACTTGTATATTAATCAAATACAATAGCAGAACAATTCAGATACATAGGATTATACGAAAAAGGTAAATTTGTTATAGATATGGCGAATTTGAAAAAAAAAGGCTGTTCTATATAAGGTACATCATATGTAAAATATGAATATTTAAAAATGGTTGAAAATAGAAGGAGTTTCTATTACTGTAGACAGATTTATTTCGCACAAATTATATCCAGTAGATGGAGGCACACGTCAACTGAAAACAAACGTCATCTTGACCCAATTCTGTCCAGGTAAATAAGGTCAAGTGGTGTTTTATCTACACGGATTACGTATTAACTGCGATGGCCCATTCCTAAGTGTTTGATTAGTCCAACTATCAGATAAATGATCTTCAATGAACGATGGCGAGTAACATTTTTTCATACGACTATATACTCAGTTGCATAAGAACTTGTGCAGGTTTGCATTAGTTTTGCTGTCCGATGTCTTTCAGAAATACATATTTTCTATCTAAATTTTTGAGTATTGAATAACCGGTTTGTTTTGAAGTTTGAAAATAGAAATTAAATTTTACTAATTATACCTGCGATAATATTGAAATTGTAGCTCCAGATATGCAGAAAAACGAACCTAGACGAAACGCATCCTAGAAAAAAAAGTCCCGAGGAACATGCCCCCCTCCCCCCTCCCCTCCCCGAGAGCCAAGTTTGCATTTCGATTCAGGCCCACCTACGCCAATGCAAAGCATAATACATCTCTAAAAGCAATTAGCATATTAGCATTAGGTTGAGTGCACGGTTTCTAATGGCATAACGTATATATGTATACCGATTGATTCACAAGTATCATTGGGCACTTTGTCGCGCTGTGGACCAGTTTTGTGACGCTTTGATAATTTTGTACAAGCAGACTCGAAAAAAATGTAACTGTTGATTGAAAGTCAACTATCAGGACTTGTCTCACTTTATGTGCCAAAAATTTTTAAAGCCTCACCTTTTTGTTTGCTACACCTGACTGGGTAAAAAGCAACGACCAAAAATCTTTATTAATAGAAAACGCATGTTGAATGAAAACCGAATCCTGACCATGATGATGCAGCTGTCGGAAGCAGGTTGTTAATATACCGTGAATTCTGACCATGATGTACCGTGAATCCTGACCATGATGTACCGTGAATCCTGACCATGATGTACCGTGAATCTTGACCATGATGATGCAGCGGTCGGTACCTGGTTGTTAATGTAAGCTTGAATCTTGACCATGATGATGGTCGGTGGCTGATTGTTAATATCCCGTGAATCCTAACCATGATGACGCAGCTGTCGGTGACTGGTTGTTAATGTACCGTGAATCCTGACCATGATTTTCCGTGAATCCTGACCATGATGAATCATGAATCCTGACCATGATTTACCGTGAATCCTGACCATGATGTACCATGAATCCTGACCATGATTTACCGTGAATCTTGACCATGAGGTACCGTGAATCTTAACTATGATGATGCAGCTGGCGGTGACTGGTTGTTAAAGTACAATGAATCCTGACAATGATGTACCGTGAATCTTAACTATGCTGATGCAGCTGTCGGTGATAGGTTGTTAATGTACCATGATCCAGACCATAATGTACCGTGAATCTTAACTATGATGACGCAGCTGTCGGTGACTTGTTGTTAATGTACCATGAATCATGGCCATGATGTACCGTGAATCTTAACTATGGTGATGCAGCTGTCGGTGATAGGTTGTTAATGTACCGTGAATACTAACCATGATGATGCAGATGTTGGTGAAAGGTTGTTTATGTACCGTGAATCCTAACCATGATGATGCAGCTGTCGGTGATAGGTTGTTTATGTACCGTGAATACTAACCATGATGATGCAGCGCTCGGTGACAGGTTGTTAATGTACCGTGATTCTTACCATGATGATGCAGCTGTAGGTGACAAGTTGTTAAAGTACCGTGAATCCTAACCATGATGAACCAGCTGTCGGTGATAGGTTATTTAAGCACCGTGAATACTAACCATGATGATGCAGCAGTCGGTGAAAGGGTGTTAATGTACCGTGAATCTTACCATGATGATGCAGCTGTCGGTGATAGGTTGTTTATGTACCGTGAATACTAACCATGATGATGCAGCTGTCGGTGATAGGTTGTTTATGTACCGTGAATACTAACCATGATGATGCAGCGCTCGGTGACAGGTTGTTAAAGTACCGTGAATCCTAACCATGATGTACCGTGAATCTTAAACCAGGTTGTTAAGATACCGTGAATCCTGACCATGATGATGCAGCGCTCGGTGAAAGGTTGTTAATGTACCGTGAATCCTGACCATGATGTACCGTGAATCTTAACCATAATGATGAAGCTGTCGGTGATAGGTTGTTATGTACCGTGAATCCTGACATGATGTACCGTGAATACAACCATGATGATGCAGCTGTCGGTGATAGGTTGTTTATGTACCATGAATCCTAACCATGATGATGCAGCTGTAAGTGACAGGTTGGTAAAAGTACCGTGAATCCTAACCATGATGATTCAGCTGTCGGTGACAGGTTGTTTATGTACCGTGAATCCTAACCAAGATGATGCAGCTTTCGGAGACAGGTTGTTAAAGTACCGTGAATCCTGACCACGATGATGCAGCGCTCGGTGAAAGGTTGTTAATGTACCGTGAATCCTGACCATGATGATGCAGCTGTAAGTAATGTTAATACGGATCACATGTGATCAGCTGTCGTGAAGGTTGTTTATGTACCGTGAATACTAACCATGATGATGCAGCTGTCGGTGACAGGTTGTTTAAGTACCGTGAATCCTGACAATGATGATGCAGCTCGTGACAGGTGTAAAGTACGTGATCTAACATGATTACCGATGTAATCTTAACCATGATGATTCAGCTGTCGGTGAAGTGTTATGTACGATCTGACATGATGTACCGTGAATCTTAACCATAATGATGCAGCTGTCGGTGATAGGTTGTTTACGTACTGTGAATACTAACCATGATGATTCAGCTGTCGGTGACAGGTTTTATATACCGTGAAACTACCATGATGATCAGCTTCGGTGAAGGTTTGTACCGTAATCTACCGTGTACGCTGACATTGTTATGTACCGTGAATCTACCATATGATGAAGCTGTCGGTGAAAGGTTGTTAATGTACCGTGATCTGACCATGATGTACCGTGAATTTTAACCATAATGATGCAGCTGTCGGTGATAGGTTGTTTATGTACCGTGAATACTAACCATGATGATTCAGCTGTCGGTGACAGGTTGTTAAAGTACCGTGAATCCTGACCATGATGATGCAGCTGTCGGTGATATGTTGCTAATGTACCGTGAATCTTTACCATGATGATGCAGCGCTCGGTGACAGGTTGTTAATGTACCGTGAATCCTGACCATGATGATGCATCGCTCTGTGACAGGTTGTTTATGTACCGTGAATCCTACCCCTGATGTACCGTGAATACTAACCATGATGATGCATCGCTCTGTGACAGGTTGTTTATGTACCGTGAATCCTGACCATGATGATGCATTGCTCTGTGACAGGTTGTTTATGTACCGTGAATCCTACCCCTGATGATGCAGCTGTCGGTGATAGGTTGTTAATGTACCGTAAATACTAACCATGATGATTCAGCTGTCGGTGATAGGTTGTTTATGTACCGTTAATCCTAGACATGATGATGCAGCGCCGTTAATCCTAGACATGATGATGCAGCGCTCGGTGACAGTTTGTTAATGTACCGTGAATACTAACCATGATGATGCAGCTGTCGGTGATAGGTTGTTTATGTACCGTAAATCCTACCCGTGATGATGCAGCTGTCGGTGATATGTTGTTTATGTACCGTGAATCCTACCCGTGATGATGCAGCTGTCGGTGATAGGTTGTTTATGTACCGTGAATCCTACCCGTGATGATGCAGCTGTCGGTGATTGGTTGTTTATGTACCGCCAATAATTACCATGATGAACCGTGAATCCAAACCATGATCATGCAGCTGTCGGTGATAGGTTGTTAAGACACCGTGAAATTGCTCTGTTATATAACCACGGGACACACCGTAACCTGCGGAACCAAGGCGATAATTTTATATTACATGTTATATAGCGCTTATGTAAAAAAATAAATGATAATTTCAGATACAGTTTGATGGTGTAGTTTTCTTTACAATGTCCTTTTCAGAGAAATACCTCTGGGAAGAACGAGGTTTGGCCCCTTTAAACCTGGTTTAAACACTCCAGTTGGTCCTTTTGCCGACTGACCGTTACAAGGCTGTAACTGTTTGTATTCCTCCTTTTTATGTAATGTCAAGTCTCCATGTTTATTGGGTCTGTTTAGTCTTCACTTGCACCTTTCTTTGGAGTTGATTCAATTTTAATTATGTCGTTCTTCTTCATAACAGGAATTAGACTCACATTTCCATCACCTTCGTGTAATTTTAATCTTTTTTGTCATTCAAAAGTCATCATAAACAGTGGCATTTAATTTCAGTGGCACTCTGAAAATAATAAAAAAAATCGACATTTTGCCGTTATATAATACACTATAAATGATTATTGTGTACGAGTAAGAGAGACTTTTAATGAAAGAAGTGTTCCCGTGAAGCTTTAGTGAATTGTAAGATTTATTTTGAAGCATGATTGAAATAAAATGATATCGTTTTTCTTTCCATTGGTTACCTCCCCTTATAGTGTAAGGGAGGTCACTGCGTGGTTCAATTTTTAGACATTCAAGTGATATATTTTCATTATAATAAATTTACTTACCTTCTAACAGGGATGCAATCCATATCAGATGTTAGTTAAATTGCTGGGAGTACGATGGAAACATTTACGTATTAAGAATTACTTTGTTCATAAGAAATTTAAACTTCCTGAACGTGAAGCATTTTAAATGAAGCACATCGGTAGAGAAGTTGACATGTTCTGTGATCGAAATAAGCAAAAATTCAATGTCAAGTAGCTCAACATTTAATTTATCATCAAAACATTGAGCCATTCAACTTTACATGTTTAAATCTCTCGCTAAATAGTTTATTACAGATGTCTGAGCCTACATCACACAACTTCAGTAATTTAACCAGGGCAGTAAAGAAAAGAGGTTAAAGATTATTTTAATCAAGATTTTTTTTCCCCAAAACAATTTGTTTCAATATTCCGGAAACCTCTAAAATTCAGTGACAACAACCATTGTTTTTTATGTTGTTGTGCACAGTGTTTTTTGTCGAGACCTCTACGTTTTTGCGTCAGTTGGAGTTTCGTCTGCTTTTTTTTCTCACCGGTTATCGTCTGCTGCCAACAGACCACGAGATCGGATCTATGGACGGCGTCCCATGGAAAACCACAAGTATGTTCTTGTCAGACGTGATCCCATTCTGTGATGTCATAACAACCCGAATCTGTGTGAAATCGCTGAGGTGTACGTGACCTAGTTCGAAATGTTCGAAAAAAAACAACAACAACAAAAAAACGTGTGCGTTTTCGTCAAACCTTGCTATCTTCATGAAAACAGGAAAAATACAAAAAAATCAATATATATTTATATTTTGTACCATTGAAAGTCATTTCGGCATATTTTGTTAGATAATAAATAAATTAATAAATAAATAACTAAATGTAAAAATGAATACATGTAAAAATAAATAAATGAAATAAAATTGTCCAAGAAACAGTAATCACAATATTTAAAATAATCTCTCTTTCTTATAGGAAATATATATTTATATTTTTTTCTATTATCAACAATATGTTTACAAAAACATTACAATATAATGTCGTTTACAACACACTTATCGTTATACGGACGTACACAAACAGATGAACTCTAAACACCAACCACTATAAGGTAACGAAATGTTTGGGACCATTGTAAAAACAAACCAACCGTTACTATATTTATTCGGTCATCTTCTAGTAAGTGCCCTAGGGAGGACTCTGTGCTGCTTTGGTAATGCGAATAATTAGAGGTTGTTGGTTTGTGCACAGATAGAGGAACTATTTTGCATAATCGTCAAAGGCGTAGTACAAGTTGTAACCGCTTTTTTTCTATTCGTTGTTGTATAACAAATCTCGAGAATTAGACCGTTGGCCTTCCATTTGATCTAGCTTGTCTCGGTGTAACATGGTTAGAAATGACGTCACAGAACGGTAAAGGTTTATAATATCGTTATCATACTGGAGCAGGTGGGAGAGATCATTGGGGATTGATTATACTAGGATGGTTAACATCCGGAGGCAAGATCTGGAGAACTGAAACTGTGCCAAGAATAATTCGCGGTAAGCATCCCAAATAACACCAAAAGAACTTAATGTACAGAGAGAGATAGATAACTTCACTGTGTTGTCTCTCTGCCCACATACCCACAGCTCAATGAGATTTCATGGCTGCTGTTGACCCAAATGGTATCTTTTATGACGCAATATTTCTTCTTTACTTCTGATAATCACACGCACAAGAAATGCCCTCCCTATCCGTGCCCTGTCTGTAAGGGTGTGTCTGTATTTCTCAGGATTCCTCACTGGTCGTTAACAGTGAAGTTAGCGCCATCTATCGGCCATGTGTGAGTTAGAATGTCTACCGAGGTGTACGGATATGGAAGGAAAAACAATTACTCGCTCAAAAATACGCGCGAAGTGAAAACATTAATTTGGAGAAAAACAAGAAAATAAAACGTCATTGACCTTGAAAAACTTTCATGCAATGAAGATAGTTATTGTGCCCAAGAAGTTGTTTTTGTTGAGGCGTTCAAAATATTTTTTCTGGGTGCATTTTAACATGGTAGAGGATTTAAAAGATATTCATTCAGAATTCTGTTTCTGTTGGAAAATATATGACTTAGTTCGAAAGCCCATTGAGCTCATTTTCGTCGGTAAAAAAACGCATTAAAACGCGAAACATTCGCGAATAAACGCGATACTTTCTCGACGAGATATTTTTGCTAATTAACGCGTTATTTTTGCATTATAACGCGGAACTTTGCGAATAAACGCATAACTTTCTCGTTATAACGCGAAATAATCGCGAATATTGTTTGTGTTGTACTAATTTTCTCTATGACTGACAGGTTGTGACTGAAATTCATATATTTTTGTTTGTGTAAAATGTCTACTCTCTCATCCCGCGCTTTCTCTCCATACACATACACATACAATATATACAATGTCTCTGTGTTTGTGTGCGTGTGTGTGTGTGTGATAAATTTTGCAGAAGATATCATAAATCATAATCATACTATGGTGGTTTCCTGTTTTTATTTTTATAGTAATGTCAGAATAACAAAACTGGGTTCAACATAAAAAACGACACAATCATTAACCAAGTTCAACACAGAAAACTTTTAGTCTGAAAAGGGATACAACCCTGCAAAAATAAATTTTATGATTATTTGCTTTTTTGATATGGGTTTCCCGTGTATTCTAAGTTTGAAGTCAATATCTTTGACGGTTTTCAAGAAACAGACTTTGACAAAAAACAAAATTGACGCGGACGCCGACGAGAGGTTATGACGTTAATTTTTAACGCGACTTTTTTTTACCAGCGAAAATGAGCTCAGTGGGATTTCATAATTTTGAAACTTATAAAACAAAGAAACACACACACACACACACACACACACACACACACACACACTTAGAATCTCTTATTTGAAATAAAGTTCTGAGTCTACATTTATTTCTGCAATATATGTAGATCTTTAATGATAGAAAAGATGAAACAATGAATACAATAGATAAATATAGTTTAGGGTAAAGAGAGGGCTGGTTCGTTCAATTATCGATGATATACTAATTCACTTAGAGACATTATGAAATAAATAGAAGTATTGTGACTATTAATTTACATTTTTTTTAAATTATACTATTCACCAGTACGCATCAATTTAATTCTTTTAGTTAAAGACATATTTCATAGACAATACAATTTGATGATTTTGTGGTCTTTCAGATTCGGATCCGCAGCCGGACTTTCCCATGATGGAACCAATGACAATGACACCGTCTCTCCATGCTGCAATACTGGCGATAGCGACTTATCACTGAACACCATTGCAGAGCAGGCAATCATTATTTTATGAATGGAAATGCCTACACCTTAGGGCGGTGTTTCTTGTCTACCCCACGTGCATTCAGACAGGCATTCCTGGAAAACCTGTCATATTTCTGGCTCCGCGAGCATGTATTCTCAGGCTGTCAGACATTCCTTACACGAAAATATGATTTCTACATTGTTATCAACGTCTCCTTCATTCATGCAAACTCGTGTACATTCGGGGTTCTCGGCCATTTCTAGATCTATGGGTTGCGACTGACGATGTCATTTTGTGTGACGTTAAGGTGTTTGTACTGTGTCTGTTGTTATTGTTTTTTCAGTTTCTATCAAGACATTGTTTTGTTCTGATCGCTGATTTCCAACGGTGAAAGGCATTCAAATGGATGCGATTTAAATTTAAATCGATGAAGTTTCGACTTCTATTCAAATATCAAGTTTAAATATATATACAGTTTTTAAGCAAAAACCTTCACACAGAAATCTGAAACTAAAATGTAATAGTGGCATACTTAGAACTGACCACACGTTCAAATTAAATCCGCATCACAACTAATACACATTAACTGTTGCACTGTATTGGAAGTTTACCCAATAGGTATTCTTTGTAGTATTGGAATTGGATAGATTCCATTTAAGATCAATACACATTTTTGCATTTATTTCCAGTGATTATATATATATATATATATATATATATATATATATATATATATATATATATATATATATACCAGGGACCGGGATGTCGTGGGTTCGATCCCCGATCGCGTCATACCAATATCGTTAAAATGGCACTGGTATATCTCCCTTTCTTGACGCTCAACATACACTGTATATATAAGAGTTGTTCCAGGATTGGTTGGCCAGGTGTCAGGATAATGTGACTAGATGCGGTATCATGTCACTTGTCTATGGCGTGATCGTGATATCGCAGTGAGGTAGACAAAACAACAACAACAACAGCAACAACAACAACAAAAAAAAAAAAAAAAAGAGAAAGAAAGAAAAAAGCTCGAATGACTCAAATACTGTTGGTGGGGCATTAAACCTAGCACCTTAAAATAACTGCTTTTCCAACTAGTATGGTCGCATATTTCTGCCAGCCACTTTTCCACTTAGCTATGTCGAAACTTTTCTGAAAAATTATCACATATTCAGTTATTGTCTAGCAAGTAATTTGTTTTTCAAGTTTTCCACTTAGGTTTCTTAACAGGACTTAACTGTCTGTTAGTGCCCACTACTGCCAATTGCCGCTAAACGTCGCAGCACTAACGCTAAACGTCGCAACCACCGCTAAACGTCGCAACTGCCCTGCCGCCAAACGCACAACTTTAACGCTAAACGTCGCACTTAGTAGGGAGGTTCAGTATCGAACCTAAACATCACACATAAGTTCAGAGTAACTACTCATGGTTCTATAGTTTTTACTTGTATATTTGAAGGAAAAAGAGGCATATTACAGTGACCCTGGAGTCTGTTTTCAAAATATATGCAGAAAAGTTAACCTTATGATTTTTCAGACATTTTTCTTGATACCATTTGCCAACAAATATATATACATAATCTTGTAATCTTTTGCTCTTGTTAACATATTTTGCCTGCCCAAAAAAGGAACTTAAAAGGGCGTATATTGCCACGCCCAGCGTTGCTCTTGTTAAATCTACAAATTCCCTGTTTAAAAGAAAATGTCCGAAGACAGCATTATCTTAGATGATGTATATATATTGTTTTCGATCTGGGACGATGATCACAGCAAATTTTGGCGAAAATTTGTAAACGAGATAATATAGTCTTGTATTTGAATTATTGTGTAATTGAATTTGTTTTGAATGCATTTCTTGTGCAAGTTCAAACTGGAAAGGCAATTTAAAAGTGTTTCGCAGACATTGGCTTTAATTAAAGTCTTTAATTATTTTTATCAATTAAAATGGTTTTATACATGTATCACAATGAAACGAGTTCTCTTTTCATATTGAGATAACATGCTTAGCACATAATACTTGTACATAATCATCTTTCAACAGGAATATGTACTTGACAACTTTTTCATTATTTATCTTACTTGGAAATGTAAAAAAAACGAATATCTACAATTGGTGTACGGTGAGCATCCACCTATTTTGTAATTAAATAATATATACGTGCTTTACCGTGAGATATTGTGTAAACATGTTTTTAGTTTTGAAAGTTACTCATTTATTTTGCTGTTCATTCTGAATGAATGTCAGAAGTACTTGTATATAAATATCATTTTTTAATTCTTGATAAAAGACATATATCGGCTTGCTAATTAGCAGCGTGCATTTATAAGTTTAAATTTAAAGGAGATAGACAATTATACAAGAAAAACATACTTTATTAGGTTATTTTTTTCATATATAAAGAATCGTATGATGCTTTGATTACTGTATTTTTGTTCATGTTAGGAAATGGATATTTTTCTTTTTTCATAGATTAGTTTTCATTAAAAAAACAAAGAGGAAATTTGTGTCATGTAAAAATAATATGTTGTTTTCTACTCAATTATTAACAGTTTAATCAAAGTATACAAACTTTGTAATTTTACATACTATGATTCCTCTTTCAATATGTTTGATATTTAAAATAACTAAATTAAATACTCTGTTTTTATGTTTTTACTTTTTTTAAAAAAAATTTTCTTCCATACTGGGCTGTCAAAATTTGAAGGTTGTTTTCTTCGAAAGACTAGCTTCATATGATAAAAGTTAGCCACATGATCAGGTTCAAATTATCAATTTTTATTTTTAAGTGGTTGAATTTTGAAAGTTGAAACTTCAAAATAAATCTTTCACTTTATTTTGTCTTACATGGCCTAGTTTCAAGCATGGTTTGCTGTTCAGCTTAATAAATGTGAAGTATGGTACAAGAATGATAACAACGTGCATTATTGTTTTACCTAATAGTCAAGTTTTTACCCACGATGAAACAGTTTGTAACTTTGCCTGAAGATGATCAAAATAAATTTGAAATTACATCAACAGTGTACCAAACAGTTTTGTTTATATCGACCTGTATTCGGTAGAACATAAAATTATAGGTTGAGATATGTTTGAAACACCTTGGTAGAACAACTAACCTACCACATGCCGGCTTGAAGGCTTAGTCCAATTCAAATCCAAATTTACGGTATACATGTAAATCTTGATGCTCAATATTGAACTTGAAAATGTTATTAAAAGTACATTTTGGATAATAATGTTCATAACGCATGAAAACTAAAATTAAATATAATCTGAAAAGTCAAAATTCCCCATGAAAAAATTGCTTAAATGATCTCCATTTAAATGCAAAATACCCCCTACAAATTAAAAGTTGCTGACTTGCAATCAAACAGCCCCTCGCCGTGGGTTCGAATCCATGCTGGATCAATAGGATTTTTCATGAGAGAAAACCTTCCAGCTGGCTTGCTGTAGGTCGGTGGCTCTACCCGGTTGCCTTCGTACATTCGGGGTCTTCCCCCGTGACCTGGAATTAGCCAGACGTCGCTATATAACTGAGATAAACTTAAAATAGTCAGAAATAAGTCTATAAGTCTAAACACATACTAATAACACACTTAATACCGTACTCGTGGTCTGGTGTTAAATGTATCCACCCAATGATAATATCTAAATACATGTGTAGAGTTCAACTATTTCTAAATTGTCGATGGCAGATCTTACATATAAAGTCGCTGACTTTAACACTCAGCCCCTTACCTCTGTAGGTTCGAATCTCGACAGGGTCAAGGTTTGTCATGTAACTAAGGAAGCTTTCCAGCTGACTTGCGGAAGGTCGGTTGCATACCCGGATGTCTCTGCGCATTCGGGGTCTTACTCAACCTGTAGTAAGCTGGACGTCGCTATATGAATGAAATACTGTCGCAGCGACGGTAAATCCAAACACACACACACACTCAATAATGAAGTACTGTTGCAGCGACGATGAATTCTAACAGCCATATCCATAACGAGTGGATGTGCAAGTATATCGAATTTTTTTTATGCAATTTCGATCTCATCGATATGACAAAATTTTGAACGGCATTTTATAGAGTACCCTTATTGACACTTGGCTTTAACAATCTACTTGAGATATAATATATAGTGCATTTAAACATGTAGTACCACGCCATAGAGATGTGACGGAGTACCTTTTAAAGTCACATTATCCTTACAACAGGCAACCAGCCCCGCAACTCCCCTTACATACCGATCACCAAGCAAAAGCAACTGACCCAAACCACGTTGTTCTGTTATATTTTTTTTCAAAACCGAGTTTATGTAACAGGTGGTGAAAAAATCATGGCTCGACCGGGACTCGAACCCAAGGTCTCAGGAATAGCGTTCCTGCACTAAATCAACTGGGCTATCGGGCCATATGTAGATATGCATATAGATGATTCACCATGACCTGCAAGTACAGACCGTGACATACTTCCCCTTCCCCTCCAGGACGAAATTCGTCCTCGAATTTCCAACTTGGAAATATGGAGAGTAAATGAAGTATTAAATAGTTAATGGTAGAGCTGTTAAGCATCGTACCAGCCACGGTCCCACGTTGGGCGCCAAATGTAACAAGTAGTGAAAAAATCATGGCTCGACCGGGACTCGAACCCAGGGTCTCAGGAATACTGTTCCTGCACTCTACCGACTGGGCTATCGGGCCACAGGTCGATATGCACATTGATTATTCACCATGATCTGTAAGTTCAGACCGTGACATATAAACATTTAAAAACAATAGCATCGAAGGTAATAACGACAAATAAGGTGATTCTTAATTATGTCGAAAACCGAAACAAACAATGAGAGAAAAAAAAAATAATTCCATAAGTAAACAATGTTAATTCCAGTGGATTTTTGAAAACAATTATATGTATAGTATTTTCTTTATATTTATTCTTCATAAAGGATTGTAAGTTAACATAGAAAATATTCATATAAAATACTTAGATAAAGTAAACAAAATTATGTACATCTAACAAATTATTTGTTACTAAAGTTGATTTTTCTAAAGGAACAATTTTATCTGACATCATTGACAATATATATATACATTTATGTTTATATATAATATTATTTAACAAGATAACATGTTTGCATATTAAACCAAAAAAAAAAAACGTAATTTAATATAAAAATGACCCTAGGACGTGTTTTATTCAAATACACAGGAAATAAAGCCCGAAATACTCCCTGATCCGACCAAGCATTCTCCCGGTTTGGTTTGTTTGGATAACCTATAATTCTTGAATTACGCCACTGTTTTCTATCAAAAGTACATGAATAAACATGTATAGACTTGGTCTGTTTTGGTATATGAATTGAATAAAAACATGCACACGAACACTATATTAAATAATTATAGCATTTTATCTTTGTCTACTAAACATGCATATTTAAAATAACTCATTTCTTATTTTTTGTACCTGACATTTAAATTTCATAAATAAATATATATATGAGTATTTCGTGTCAAATTGTTGTTTTTTATAGTTGATATTGTACTATTCAAATGACTAAAGGGATTTTGATGGAATATTTAGGCAACTTATTCGATCATACACATATACATAACTATTTTACCATTTCTTATATCTTTTCAAAAAAAATATATCCTATTCACAGTCATTGTGCTCTAAGCAATCAATCTCGTGCTTTACAATGTAAAACAAGGTTTTCTTTTGAAAAAATATTGTTTTTTCCTTCTACAATCTTTTTTGTTGAAGAAGCTGTTTCGGCCAATTTCGTGATAGTTGTTGCTATGGACCCAGGAGTGGTTGCTATGGACTTTTATGCAGTTGCTAAGGGCACGAGATTGATTGCTAAGGACTTAATGATGGTTGCTAGGGATATGTGGGTGGTTGCTATAGAACCATGAGTAGTTACTCTGAACTTATGTGTGATGTTTAGGTTCGATACTGAACCTCCCTACTAAGTGCGACGTTTAGCGTTAAGGTTGTGCGACGTTTAGGGGCAGTCGATTTTTTTGCGACGTTTAGCGTTAACGTTGCGACGTTTGGCGGCAGGGCAGTTGCGACGTTTAGCGGTGGTTGCGACGTTTAGCGTTAGTGCTGCGACGTTTAGCGGCAATTGCGACGTTTAACGGCGTTGCGACGTATAACGGCGCTACAACATATTCACTAAGGTTACCTTGATATCATGCCTTTTTCCAGATAATTATGTGAAAAAATGCCTGTTATCCACATAATTTAACTGAATAATACGAAAAACAGGCGAGATATCTACTTATCTGAAGTGAATATATAGCTGCCAGTAGTGGGCACTAACAGGCAGTTTTGTCCTGTTATGATACCTAAGATGATAACACGAAAGTTTTCTACTTGCCAGATACTAACTGAATATGTAACAATTTTTCAGAAAAGTTTCGACATAACTAAGTGGATAAGTGGCTGTCAGAAATATGCCACCATACCACCATACTTAAGAATAAATCATTTAAAATGTATTCGTCAGTAAGTTATCCTATTTTTAATTGACCTTAAAAAACCAAAAACAAAAACAAAACAACAACAACATGAGATTGAAACACTTTCTAAAGACATACACATCTTATTAGTTGGGCAAAGTTTACTATAATTTAATTTCAACTATTAATATTTCTCCGTTGAGCGTTGCTACTTCTCCCATTCAACATTGCAATGTTAATATCTATGGAAACTCTCAAGTGTGCAAAACTTAAAGATGTTTAATTAAAAGCGAGTAAATTTCCATGAAGCATTATCAGAGATAGCCTACTTTCGCTATTCAATCCTCAATATTTGTAGTTAAAGAAAAAAACCAATATTCAACAGATGTTTTGTCCCTTACGCTGCTTAAATGAATCACATTCTTGTATCATTGTTCAAATATAAAAAAATGCATAAATGCAGAATATTCATTCATAAAATTAAGCAGACGGATTTGAGTGTTTATTCAAAAACAAGACAGTACACAAATCGTAGCGGAAGCAGTCTAACTCTGAACGAATGTAATCTTTTCAGAACAAGTTATTAAAGGTTTAACCATTTTTGTTCCCGTAAAATCACCATGTCCTACGATCCTTGTTAGCGATACATTATCGAGGTTGATTTAAAATCCCGTATTTTCAAAAGGAAATGCGAACTGTAAATAGGGCAAATTTTTGGCGGGAAGATTCGTTTTTATCAAAAACTGTGTAAAGATAGAGATATAGTTGTGCATATTTTTGGGGAATGAAAACTAAGAGATATAAAAATATTAAACAGTATGAAGTTAAATTAATATTGCAGATTGAAAGCAAAAACACCAGTCTTAGTTCATTTGGAAATACATGTTATATCAAATTGGTTAAAATTAATGTTGTTTATTTATATCCTTACTATTGAATTGGACTATGGGACGAGAAATTATCAACTGAATCTTATATATAATTACATTATACGGTACTATGGTATATAATTACATTATACGAGGACTATGGTATATAATTACATTATACGAGGACTATGATATATAATTACATTATACGAGGACTATGGTATATAATTACATTATACGAGGACTATGGTATATAATTACATTATACGAGGACTATGGTATATAATTACATTATACGAGGACTATGGTATATAATTACATTATACGAGGACTATGATATATAATTACATTATACGAGGACTATGATATATAATTACATTATACGAGGACTATGGTATATAATTACATTATACGAGGACTATGGTATATAATTACATTATACGAGGACTATGGTATATAATTACATTATACGAGGACTATGGTATATAATTACATTATACGAGGACTATGGTATATAATTACATTATACGAGGACTATGATATATAATTACATTATACGAGGACTATGATATATAATTACATTATACGAGGACTATGGTATATAATTACATTATACGAGGACTATGGTATATAATTACATTATACGAGGACTATGATATATAATTACATTATACGAGGACTATGATATATAATTACATTATACGAGGACTATGGTATATAATTACATTATACGAGGACTATGGTATATAATTACATTATACGAGGACTATGATATATAATTACATTATACGAGGACTATATGATATATAATTACATTATACGAGGACTATGGTATATAATTACATTATACGAGGACTATGGTATATAATTACATTATACGAGGACTATGATATATAATTACATTATACGAGGACTATGATATATAATTTTGAAGTACAGTTTATTCTTTATGAAGTCACACGAACCATTTTCTTATCCGAGAGGGTAGATACCCATTTTTGTCAAAACAACATCAAAACCGAAATAACAACAACAGCAGCAGCAGCAACAACAACAACAACAAAAGATAAAAGAAATAATACCATGTTTTGCCAATATTTCATTCCCTGAAGTAATATTTTTGAAATATGATCTAAAGTTCATCACAGTAAATCATGTGAGTACAAACATACATATCTATTAAAAGATAAAGACGCAACGATCTGTAGGCAATCCCGAACAATCGTGGAATTTTTGCTAATTAATGACGTCACATGTTTATGGGATCACACCGAAATCCCTAGTAATCCTTTATTGGCGACCCTTCACAAACCATTACTGGTTGTTACCTCAGTCATATCACCCCCGACAGCAATTTACTGATAAAGTTATGAAACCCTAAAATACCCATTTCCTCTCTTTAGAATAAGAAGACCCGGCGTTACGTTATTTTTACATGTAGTATGACATTTAACGATAGGTACTCCAGCGCTTATCACGTAAACAGGAAACTGCCGCGCGCGAGCGCGCGCGCGCGCACACACACACACACACACACAAAGGAGAACTGAGCAAGGTGAATGAAACATATCTGTTTTGAAATTTTAAGTAAGGTTCAGGTGAAAACTCTCACTAAGGTACAATATGTTTCAAAGCCTATTTCCTTGATCAATACACGATAAGCAACATTCATGATGTTACAGATATGTGAAATACATACAAACACTTGATATATGGTAAAAATAATAAAAAGATAAATAATAATAATGATAAACATGTTTAAATGGTTGGGACTAAAAAATATATTATAGATAACAATGGGGCTTTTATAGCACAAATCATTAAATGGCAAAATTATAACATATTGATTTTTTACAGAAACATAAACAAAAAACCTTGAAACAACTTTTATAATGCCGTCGTATAATAATTTTTTTCCTCTCAAGAATAATTGCAACTACAGTAAACATCTCTTTTAAACAAGATTTACTATCGTGTCATTATCGACGTTGGCCATTTTGAATTTCACGAAATCGCAAAATGTTTCGGTATACACATGTAAATCACAATTGTATTTATTCAACATTTAATTTTATTTCGCTCTTTTTTTACATTTATGTTAAATCAATGTTCAAGTGGAGTTGTTTTATCGATTCGATATTGTCTTTCATTGCTTGGATTCGTTTCAAAAATATATCAATGACAGCTACAAACAGCATATACATGTGTCTAGGACACAATAATTCCGTGAGTTTGAATTGTAACTATTGAACATTTTGAAACACTATTTTTGTAGATTTATATCAAACATGACATATCTTTACACAATATATTGTGAGGATTCAACACTCTACACACCCTTATTAAATCATGTCAATTACAATTGCGAAATGACCGTAATGTTTGACGTTTAACATTTCAAGGTCGGACACCACGGATATCTAGATTTGGTTGTTAAATACACTTAACTCCGGAAATGTTGCATCATCGCACATTGTAAGGTACCCCATCCCAGTTTTATGGGTATTTGAATAAAAGCCAAGCTTCCGCTGTCAAATTTTTACCCGAGTACTAAAAGCTGTAATAAATTCCGTGTCTTACACTGCGTAAAACCCGTAGAACCACAACATCCGGAGCTTTCCGAATAAAACGTGCATCTGTTGAAAAAGTGTTAAAATATACTGTTAAGGTATAATTAATGGCCCGTAATATAAAAAGCCATATGTATAGCCACGGATATAAAACTAATGAATATATGCTTTTAATATTATCAATAAAGACAGGGAAATTTATTTCGTATAGTAACTTTGAGAGTAGTGAAGATAACAATTCAATTTTCACAGCATGCATTAACTTATAAGAAAAATACTCCCATCCTACACATGTTCAATGTTCTCTCCCCACCCACCCCCTCTCTCTCTATCTCCTCTCCTATGTCTATCTTAGATTCTTATTCATCATTTCGCCCTTTTCATTGTTTTAAAGGGGTGTGGTCCCGTGCAGGATTGCCGATCCGAAAGCTACGGTTTCGAATTTGTCAGAGCAAGGAATATTTCACGACCTTCACAGGCGCAAAGTACTGGTCTATAGGGATTAGTGTAAATTGTAAATCGACTTAATACAAAGAAGTTTAATCTAAATTATTGTTTGCTCTTCATATATGACCATGTTTTCTAAATTGCGTTTTTCTAATTCATATGTCATTCACAACGTAGTTACTTGCTTTTGATAATGTAAAATTGTGTATAAACCCTTGTATGTACAAGCTACTGAAATAGATATATTTACACTAACGATAGTATTATTTTATTGGATTAAGTACGCTCGAATCAAGTCATAACTTCATAAAGCTACAATGTATTATACTTAAACAGAATTGCAGTTTTCTGTATTTTTATTTACTGTTAAAATAAAACGATTTTTATGCAAGATATTGTTAGAATGGCTTACCTAAATAAAACATTAAACTGTAGTTTTAGGAAAAAATCAGTTGAACCCCAAGAAAACGTCGGATGGTCCTATCGGGCAGTCCTATTAGACACCAGTGCGGCCCGGGTTCGATTCTTTTCCTGTACAGTATGGTAGTGGCCACCGTATTCAACAGAAGGGATTTCCGGTTTCCCCAACAGCAAGAACACGATTCGCCTCTGTCTGTGCGATGGGTTCAAAAGCTCGTATGAGCTTGTGCCTGTTTTTACTTTTTCTTATTTTAAGCATTATTTTTATTTACGTTATTATAATTATCATCATCATCATATTATAATTTTTACATATATTTATTATTATTATTATTATTATTATTATTATTATTATATATTCAGTACTTTTACATGTTTTTATTATTAATATTTATATCAGTATTATTTTTATCATCATACTCAATAATGTTCCAAATGACATCGGTACATTTTCGGGCATCAGGCATCGGGCACTATCCCGCGTTTGCTGAAGGTCCGGTAATCATTATTACCAATCATTACAGCTGGCTTTCTTTCATCATGGATTTGCTAGCTAACCGCAACGAGCTGGTGGGAATGGCTTTACAATGTTTTAATAAAGTTGAAAAAAAAGTTCCTGAGGCCGCGGTTTTGAGGGAATGCAACGTCCTTTGAACCCAAACGGAAATGTCCTGATGGGTTGAATTAAATGGAAGATTGCATGACGCCTTGGGCTAAAGAGATTTCTGTGTAGTATCCTTCAAACTTCATGCCATAAATGGAAATGTGTTAATTGCATTTCTCATAGTCAATAAGTCAATAAACCAGAATGATTGAAAAAACTGCTGAGACAATTTTGTGGTTTGAAAAATTGTGTGTCACTGATATTTATTTGAGGTGTGGGTAACTCTTCAGTATTAAATTCACGGGTAAGTTATTATTTCCCAACAGGATGGAGCAATGTGTATCGTTTTCATAATTGTCTGTAATTTAGATAAAATAACTTAAGTACATGCATAAATATAGATATACGAAGGATGATCCCGAAACTCGCGGACAGATTTAATATACCAAAATGTAATAGCTTTATGTCTTTAAAACTTGTCCTAAATACAGACTTGACTTTGCTGAATTCAGTAACACAGGGAAAAACAAAAATAGACGTGCTCCTCATTCTCGTTGCTATAGTTAAATGAAAATAGAATACCAACTGACTCGACATTTCCGAACATTTGAAGGCGTTTGAGACCGGAACTAGTGTGTATATTTCCTATCATGAATGATGTTGTTTGAGTAGGACTACTGCACCATCTTCAAAGAGAATAATTCATATACATTTTAACACTTGACACAGAATACAAATAACGGATACATATTGTTTGAAAGACAAACAGCGAAATTGTTTTTCCCCTCCAAAATTTACTTTAAATGACTCAATATTTTTTTAAACATAGAAATGGATAAGTCGACTAGATATACTTGCATTTTATATAACATAGAAAGAATTGAAAAAAGAATCTGGATTCTGACTGGGTGACATCTTGAAAGTTGCGACGGTAAAATACTGTGTATACCTTGCAATATTTAACATCACAACACGATTGATCCTGCATTAACATGACGATTTCTCCGCATTTTTGACCATATCGCAATGGAAGCTAGTGTTGTAACCTTAAACAATGAATAAGATTATTGCTTGTATAGGCAGAGCATTACATAAACATTAGAGAATTAATGTGTTATTTGAAAGGACAGTATGGTGGAATGGAATATATTTTAATTAGGTCAGGACGTCATAATTTTTTGAATATATTTTTCAAATTTTGAACGAAATGCAATCATTTCATTGCACGATTAAGTGGACAAACTGTAATTTGTAGATGTACAATTTATTTTATGGTCACATTAAAATAGTCACATATAATTATTTGCCTTTTAACCGCCAAATTATTAAACACAGGCTCGATCCCCAGCCACAGTATACAAAGTTATTGAAAATGATCATGACTTGGCGCTCATCATGTTTGGGCAACTCCAGGAAGGGTTGGCCCAGGGTCAGGATAATATGACCGGGTGTGGTAATGCCATTTGCCTACGGCGTGATATCGCAGAGAGAAAGTAATATATAAGATGTATGTACGAGTTTTAAAAATCACAGACGTATGTGTGTCTACAAGCATTTTATATCACAGTCGTGTATATGTCTGTACGAGTTTTATAAATCACAGACGTATGTGTGTCTACAAGCATTTTATATCAATCTTGTATGTGATTTCATTTTTGATCACAGTGTGTATGTGTCTTTATGGGTCTTATATATTACAGTTTGTACGAGATTTATATATCACGGCCATGTGTATATCTGTACGAGCATTATATATCACAGTTGTCTAGGAATCTGTACAAATATCATATATATGTCTTCTTCTCATTCACCTCTTTAACCCGAAGAACCAATATGAAGAAAACCAAGGATTAACAAAGCGCTAAGTATTGTATAATTAGTGTTTATTTACCTAGACTGCAACATCTGTTGATGAAGACACTACAGAGACAAGTGTGTTATTGTTTCATAAACCACCCTTCTCAACAGGCTACTCATTCCCGCGGCTGACGACATGTTTTCTTCTATACATCAGATAATTTGTAAATAACATTTTGATCTTTTCTTCCGGTATTTTTTTATACGAAAATGTAAAGCCACAAATGAGGTCGGCTCGAATTTTAGACATACACCGGTAAATTATCAGTTCATGGCAAAACCATGGTTTTTATGCCAACTGCGAGAAGTGTTCATTTCTCGTTACCATAGATACACCGACTGATTGACGTCATTAAATAAACTTCCGCTATCTCTCAAAATTACCTTTTCATTCAAAGAATAAACATTTAGACGAAATCAGATGAACATAAAATATAATGGAGGCTGCTCGGGAATGCTGCCAAACCTTTGCGTGCAATTGCTGTTTTACAGAAAATAGCATTTCATTGACACACGTTATTTTTATGGACCAATTTCCGCAATACTAGAAAATGAACACTGGCATGGGACATTTAATGCGTGTAACACACTTCTCAAAAATATCGGTACATCTATGCATTCCTTACTTTATAAAGAGAACAAGTGAGGAAGTGAACAATAAGTTTATCATTAAAATTCCATATGGTGTTCTGTATAAATCAAACTGGCATCAAAATGTTACCAAACCAGATACAAGTGTGAACTTCTTGCAATTAGGTGGGTATCAATTAATTAATTAAGTCAGTCAGTCAGTCAGTAAGAAAGTCAGTCAGTCAGTCAGTCAGTCAGTCAGTCAGTCAGTCAGTCAGTCAGTCAGTCAGTCAGTCAGTAGTATGTAAGTAAGTTTGTCAGTCAGTAGTAAATAAATAAGTAAGTTAGAAAATAGTAAGTAAGACAGTCATTCAGTCAGTCAGTAAGTGGTAAGTAAGCAAGTAAGTCTGTCTGTCAGTAAGTCAGTCAATAAGTAAGAAAGAAAGTCAGTCAGAGTAAGTAAGTAGGTAAATCAAAAAGTAAGTCAGTCAGTAAGTTAGTCAGTCAGTAAGTTAGTAAATAAGGAATTAGTTAGAAAATAAGTAAGTGAGTAAGTAAGTTAGTCACAAAGTATGTCAGTTAGTCAGTCAGTCAGTATGTATGAAAGTAAGTAAGTCAGTCAGTAAGTGAGTAAGTAAGTAAGTAAGTAAGTAAGTAAGTAAGTAAGTAAGTAAGTAATTCAATCAGTCAGTAAGTAAGTAAGCCAGTCAGTCAGTTAGTCAGTCAGTAAGTGAGTAGGTCAGTCAGTCAGTAAATAAGTCAGTCAGTCAGTAAGTAAGTAAGTAAGTAAGTAAGTAAGTAAGTTAGTAAGTAAGTAAGTAAGTAAGTAAGAAGTCCAAAATACTGGTGCAGCAACGGCAAACTACAAAACATCAACAACAGCAACAAAACTGTTGAAAACAGTTTAAGTATGATTTCGACCTTAAATAAGGAAATTAGTTAGAAAATAAGTAAGTGAGTAAGTAAGTTAGTCACAAAGTATGTCAGTTAGTCAGTCAGTCAGTCAGTCAGTCAGTCAGTCAGTCAGTCAGTCAGTCAGTCAGTCAGTCAGTCAGTCAGTCAGTCAGTCAGTCAGTCAGCAGTACAGTCAAGTCAGTCTAGTCAGTCAGTCATCAGTCAAGTCAGTCAGTCAGTCATCAGTCAGTCAGTCAGTCAGTCAGTCAGTCAGTTAGTCAGTCAGTCAGTCAGTCAGTCAGTCAGTCAGTCAGTCAGTCAGTCAGTCAGTCAGTCAGTCCAGTCAGTCAGTCAGTCAGTCAGACATCAGTCAGTCAGTCAGTCAGTCAGTCATCAGTCAGTCAGTCAGTCAGTCAGTCAGTCAGTCAGTCAGTCAGTCAGTCAGTCAGTCAGTCAGTCAGTCAGTCAGTCAGTCAGTCAGTCAGTCAGATCAGTCAGTCAGTCATCAGTCAGTCAGTCAGTCATCAGTCAGTCAGTCATCAGTCAGTCAGTCAGTCAGTCAGTCAGTCATCAGTCAGTCAGTCAGTCAGTCAGTCAGTCAGTCAGTCACAGTCATCAGTCAGTCAGTCAGTCAGTCAGTAGCATCAGTCAGTCAGTCAGTCAGTCCAGTCATCAGTCAGTCAGTCAGTCAGTCAGTCAGCAGTCAGTCAGTCAGTCAGTCAGTCAGTCAGTCAGTCAGTCAGTCAGTCAGTCAGTCAGTCAGTCAGTCAGTCAGTCAGTCAGTCAGTCAGTCAGTCAGTCAGTCAGTCAGTCAGTCAGTCAGTCAGTCAGTCAGTCAGTCAGTCATCAGTCAGTCAGTCAGTCAGTCAGTCATCAGTCAGTCAGTCAGTCAGTCAGTCAGTCATCAGTCAGTCAGTCAGTCAGTCAGTCAGTCATCAGTCAGTCAAGTCAGTCAGTCAGTCAAGTCAGTCAGTCAGTCAGTCAGTCAGTCAGTCAGTCAGTCAGTCAGTCAAGTAAAGTCAGTCAGTCAGTCATCAGTCAGTCAGTCCAGTCAAGTCAGTCAGTCAGTTCAGTCAGTCAGTCAGCAGTCAGTCAGTCAGTCATCAGTCATCAGTCAGTCAGTCAGTCAGTCAGTCAGTCACAGTCAGTCAGTCCAGTCAGTCAGTCAGTCAGTCAGTCAGTCAGTCAGTCAGTCAGTCAGTCAGTCAGTCAGTCAGTCAGTCAGTCAGTCAGTCAGTCAGTCAGTCAGTAAATAAGTAAATAAGTAAGTAAGTAAGAAGTCCAAAATACTGGTGCAGCAACGGCAAACTACAAAACATCAACAACAGCAACAAAACTGTTGAAAACAGTTTAAGTATGATTTCGACCTTTATGAAATACAATGAACATAAACTGTTAAATACATAAATACTTATATAACATAAAATATAAGAATACATTTTACCATTCTATTTAAATATACAAAATCAACATAAATAACTACCCTTTACAAACAATATCTATCAAGAATTTATTTATTTATTTATTTATTTTTGTGTGTGTTCCTACTTAATAAAAGTACCTTTATAACTTATCAATCACAAAGTAAGTTTGGTGGATTTTATCATTTACTCTAGGAAACGCTAAATCAAACAAAGGAAAAAACATGACTTATAGAAATTAGATTGTGAGCAGGTTTAACAGTTTCACCTCCTCATGTGAAAGGTATTTAGAGGTGTCTCGGTAGCTGAGTGGTTGGCATTATTTAGCACCTTCACGTTGTGGCATCTAGTCCCGGCAGGGTCACTCAGAATTGTCTTTCGAGGAAGCCTCGGACTGCGGCAGGTCGACGTCAGTGTCATCCAGGTCTTCCTTCATCCGTAATTAACTGGACGTCAATACACACGATTGAAAATTGTCGAAGCGACGGTAATTGCACTGCGACTGAACGTATGGATAAGTAGTAGCGAGTATTTTTTTAACTCTAGTATCCCCGTAAAGTGGCGAGTATAATATCAGATTTTTTTCGCCCCAGGGACCCGTTTCACTCAACTTCGTACGAACAAATTTGATCTTAGTCGTATGTTGTTCTACATGTTGTCTAATAATGTCTAAGTTGCACAATAAAACATGAAGAAAGTTGACCCAGTTCATTGTATTATACAAACACAGCTGGTAATGCTGATCTAGAATTTAATCTTATAGGTATTTTGTTTATGTATGGTAATCGGTCACTGGTGGACCATTTTAGTTGCGCATTGCATTCCAGTCTACAGTTAGGGAAATTCAAACTTGGAAATCCTGGATTTCGTCCTGATAAAACTTCTAGAATTTGAGGTGACCATGCGAACTGAATTAAACCACGGCTTATAATTCTTTTAATAATTCATGTTTAGATTTATGCAATATTTAATAACCATTATATTTCATGGAACAATGATCTGAGTGTTAGACAGGAATATCCAGACAAGATCTTGGTACCTTGCCTCTTTTATCTCTCCATGATTGTATCAGCACGATGTCGCCTTATGTGTCTAGGTTTAATCATTGATTTTATGAAACTAATTATGCAAAATATATAAATCTGATTGTCTGCCTACAATACTACAAGATAGAAATTAATCTATATCTTTCAGCAAAAAAAAAAAAGAAAAAAAAAAGTCTCAATACCAGGTGGATGCCTGCATGAAACTATATGTGGAGAAAAGGCAAAACTATTTCATATTTTCCAAAAAAATATTCGAATATTCTTAAACTTGGATTGTATTCAAGACATTGAATATTCACATTCAAACTAGGTCATTATTTTATTTTTGGGATATAATCTGGTGTACAGTTTTGCATGAAAAATCATTTTCATTAAGGATGACTTTTTTCGTGACAGCGAAAGATCTTGGTTTCTCTAAAACGTGTAACAGTTTGACGATATCTTAAATCTGCTGATATTGTAAATGCCAACACTTATAAACACAAGTGCAATCCTACAATGAGCATACTCACTGTTGTTAATGAGAGAGAGAGAGAGAGAGAGAGAGAGAAGTAAAATGTTCCAAAACATCCAGATACAAAGTAAAACACACAAGGAACTGCTGCAACACGATAAAAGTTGACTGGCAAGGAGGCACTTCCGGTAGCGGAATGGACCACTTCTTTTTGTACTTAAAACGTATCGCTTGCTCTTGACACAGTCACACATTTCGAGAACCCTTCTGTCGCCACTGTGTTTCCTGCCAGATTATGGTTTCAAACGTGTAACGTCACTTGTATCGAGATAATATCGGTCAAGTGACACAATTTTGTGGTTTGTCACAAGCCATGGAAAGAAAGTTGTCACTTTCCCAGGCACTGGGTCACTCTAGTATCCTAGTAAGGTACCCTCGCGAAGGCTGTTGAGGAGGTCCGACTTTGTACCGGCGATCCCCTTCATACACAGAGAGTAATTAGGAAAAATCAAAGAAACTCTGCGACTGACTTGATATTTGCTTATATCGGCAAAATAATTGGCCACATACGTTGATTTCATTACATTGTACCATAAAACGAAAAACTGATGTAACTATACATCCCCATTGTGCTTGGCGCTCAGCATATAAGGGTAGTTCCATGACAGGTCAGTCCGTTATCAGGATAATTTTACTGGGAGTGGTATCATGCCACATGTCTACGGCATGATATTGCAGTGTGGCAGCACTATACCTTCTCAAGTAGATGCAGTCTCAAAATTATTGAAATACTGTCCATTATTTTGCGTTATATGTGCAATATATTTGCAATTCTTATATGCAGAGGTTTCTAATATGCAAACATAGATATTTTTCTTAGCATACACACATAGATATTATTTTTGTTTTAAATGTCAACTATGTTGATTTCATTACTTATCCTTATGTATTTGCATCTTGTTTTAAAAATGATCTCGACCCCCCCCCCAAAAAAAAACAACAAAACAACAACAACATTTTACGCTAAATGTAAACAATGGTGCTATACTATGAGCTTTTAGGCTTCGGGATTTTGGCCTCCAAGAGGATGTCATGTAATGACTTCTTAAGATATATATTTCACATTTAATGTGTTTTTTTGTACATCAAATTAATATTGCAAATTGCATGTTCATTTTCTTACTTGACCAGATGAATTGTACGTATTGGTATACATGCGTGTGTCAGGGTGCGCGTCTGACTACGTTTAACCCCCCCCCCCCCCCCCACCCCCACACACAAACTTCAAAATTAAACCCCCACCTATTCCCTTTGTTGGTTATTTAATAGTAGTAAACACCTTAATAAGTAGCAGGAAACGCCAATTGTATTTCAATTATACCGATCTTTCATTGTTAAAAATTTCAAACGAACAAAATTAGAGATATATTATCACTAATTTCGTATGATAGGACGATTATATGCTGGTATTCCTTTTCACCCACGGTCTTTCAAATCTTTAAATTGATCTATAGTGGGCGGAGTGGAGTGTTTTTATATATACTATCTTGGTTGGTTATGGTATAATATATCATAACACGTGCCTTGTGTGGAAGATCGAAAACTAAAGTGGAGTGTTAGAAGAAAACAGTAAAGAGTAGCCTGTCACTAATAAAATAAAGTATCAATCAATCAGTCGATCGATCGATCGAAAAATTGAAGTTGATATAATACCTTCTTATAAGAAAAACAAACACATTCCTTTTCCGATAGACCATGATGCAATATGATCAGTAATACATGAATAGTATCATAACATAAAATATAAAATCTCGTTTATCTACATCTGATAACCGTAAAGTCCTTTTTAACAAGTTAAATAAGTATTTGACTACAATCTTTTTCAGGCTGCCTTATCAATGCTGATTTGTCTGATATTTTGAATGATTTAATTTATTTACATGTCTGTAAACTATCATAGATTTTTTTGTCGTAGACACATTCTTTCTTTTTACCCGTAAGATGCAGGACGTGTGTTAAAGGGACTCTTGTCCGGCTTTAAGCCAAATTTTGACCCAGGCACAGCTTAAATTTGCATCAGTTTCAGGGCACGGCAGATACGTGACTTGTTTCATAAATAACGTCATATTATTGAATCAAAACTACTCGAGATGTTGATAATCACATTTTGGGGGACTTTTGCAGTAATGTTGATCATTTGTATGAACGTGCCCAAAAGATTAGGGAACGGATGAATTAAATTCATTAAAATTCCCTAAAACAGGAAACGCGCAAAAGATGAAACGCTGAAGCACTGCAATGAATGAATGGCAATTTTCACGTACGTGTGAATATTACACAAACCACCGTAATCTTATTCAGGTGTGTTTGTTTTGTAAGCAGAGAGCGAAATGTAAAATTAACGGTTCAAAATGTTCAAAGAAAATTCAGTTTTTAATGTCAACGAATGTTGAATCCGATGAATAAAGATATTTGAACGTAATTATATGTTACACTGGAGATAGGGTCCCTCCCTGCCCGGCTCCCAGTTGAAAGAAATAGTATCGTTGGTGTTTGACATAGTCTCCAAATGACTGAAATACTGTCGGTAGGACGTTAGACCCTAGTTACGATGTCGAAACGTCTTGTGGCGAATCCTTCGGGCCACCGAGCGCTAGCGAGACACAAGGTAGTAACATTACTTCTAGTTAGACCCAACACACAAACAAACGAACAACAAACAAACAAAACTTATGCGATTGTTTAATAAAAATGGCCTACTCGATTCAGTTAAAAATGATCCGATTATCGTCATATTTCTATCAAATTTATCGAATATCAATAAACAATAGCAATATAGTAACACACAGATGGTTATTTTATGTGAGTCATCTGTTAACATTTTTGTTGTTGATGTGATACATAAACCGAATCGAACAAACAAATATTATTTTATTATTTTTAATTTTTTTTTTTTCATTTCATTATGCAATCATCTCTTTAAACACAACGCAACGTCATTGTTATGATCATCACTATCATTATCATTATCAATATTGTTATCACTAACGTTACCACTAAAATCATCATCATCATCATCATCATCATCACTACTATCATCATTATCACGGTTATATTAATGTCATCATCATTTTCAATACCGTTACCACTTTCATCATCACATCATCATCATCATCATCTGTCATCATCATTTTCAATACCGTTACCACTTTCATCATCATCATCATCATCATCATCATCATCACCTTCTTCTTCTTCTTCTTCATTGTTGGATAGTTCTCGGGGTTATTTGTTAATGTGATTTCATGACAGTTTTCGAACGTAACCGTTTTCATTCGATATGTCTCGACGACACCTGACCGGAACAGAATAGAAACTTTATAAAAACATTATAATAACTTGAACAGAACAGAAACTTAATAAAAACATTATAATAACCTGATCAGAACAGAAACTAAATAAAAACATTACAATAAGTTGAACAGAACAGAAACTTTATTAAAACATTAGAATAACATGAACATATACAGTAAGTTAATACATATGATGTAGTTGTGTCCGTTATGGTGATGCTTCTGTGAACAAACATAAAATGATAAAGGCAAGTTTAACAGTATTGAAATTATCCCAGTACACGGGCATATTCATTTAAATTGATTTACCAAAATTAGGTCAAACAAACCTTTGAAATACGACTTGGTTCCTTCTGTAGAATGAACATACATCGTGCATCCCGAAATATGTTTTTGGTTATGAGAAGAAAAATGAAAAATAATTGACAAGAGCATACCGCAATAGCTCAGTGGTAGAGAGTACGCTTTGCGTTCGGGAGTATTGGGGTTCGTATCCCAGCCGGGGCACCGGTGACGACGTATAAAATCGGTATCAGATGCACCCTTGCCTGGCACTCGGCAAAATGGGGTTGCTATGGGAACTCGGAGTACTCAGTAGTGATTCTACCCAGGAACTTGTCTCCTGTGTATCGCTGCTATACACCGGGCACGGAAAAGAACCAAAGGGTCTATTCGCAAAATGATCTAGGGTATCGAACCCGGACTCTTTTGTATCCAACTACTACTGTCTCTTCCGATGCTGTCTTTTTCAGCAAAAAAAAACAGGACCCACACGTAGGAAATCCCTAACCGTAAGGTCTAAAATATGGCCATAATAACCAGAAAATGATTGCAAGCCATTACAATAAAAGAAATGAAAAGAAAAGACAGTTGAAATTAAATATAAAAAAAAAATCAAAGCTACAATTAAAATCAATCACACTAGGGTTAATTATTTCATGTACATTTTACACATTTCATACATGAACTTGATTTATTTAATTTGCGTAAGGAAATTATTCAATATCTGTCTCGCCTGTCAACACAATATGTCTTCCTAAAGCAAGACGGACCGTTTTATCATATCGCGTCGAGCTGATTCATCTATAAAAGCGACACTTAAATCTCGCAGGGGGTAAGACAAATTACGACCTTGGCATAAAGTGAATGCACTATTAGCGCTAGTCGATACTGGCCTTGCGGATCTTAGACCAATGCGTCGTTCCCAACAACCTGGGATTTTCTGCTTCATTTGACCGTTCAAAATGGCCGACTTTGAAAAAGGAAATTAACTTCAATTTCACGGTAATTAATGTCTCGGTTAAAGTTGGCCAATAGATCACACATCAGAATACGACGCGGGGGTTTAATCTCTCTTATCCAGGCTGTGTACTCATTGGATACGAAGCATTGTTCGAGCGAGTGCCAAGTTGACAAGTGATGTAGCATTATAAAACGCTTTATTAATATAAATATAAATTTATATCATACCTCATTTGCATAAATCATTCTTAAATCATTTGTGGCGTCACCCGGTCCATATTATATGTCATTAAATGAGTGAATTGATATTGGCTCTGTTATTTATCCGAGGTCAGTCGTATTGGCCAGAGGATTTCGTACACTTTCGGCCCCTTATAGATATGTACGCAGTCAACAGCTTTTGATAAAATAATCTGGTTTTCAATTTATATGGGGTAAATATAGGAGACTAACCATGGGTGCACTAGTCGTCAATGTAATCTGGTTGTAGGTATATAAGATTTCACTGTTTGAGGTAACATGTAGGCGACCGTACTGGTAACTGTCACGTTGAATGTCGTGTGTCGCTCTACTGAGGCGACGCGGGACAATTTGAAACGACGCTTTTTGAGACCGTTGCCCTAAACACACTTTATTTGCCTTATTATATCAGAGATGCACTGATGACGTCAGTAGTATGCTACTTTATCCACTAGATGCTCAATGTTATATAATAGTTACCTGCATGTAAGTGAAAATATTTAACTTCTCAGAAAATTCTCTAGAAGAATGTTCGGTAATTTCTTTTCCAGAAGATTCTGTTATCGTGAGATTACTTTGTGATTGGTATATTAGAAATCAGATGCAAAACGGAGCCAGTCACGAATTGGGCCAGTTTTCCTGAACGTGCCAAATGATGGATGCTGATAGTCGGCTAATTCAATAACACTGCTTCCAGAACCACGAGCACCCGTAAAAATAGATCGTCAATTTTGAACTTGAAAATTTGGCACGAGATCGCTTTCACGATTGGGGGGTCTTTTGAAAGCATTTTCCTCATTAAATAAGAATAAAGAATCTTTTATGTTCATGAACATCAGTTGAGGAAGAAAATTCTTCTTATGCAAAATTCTTCTCTTTGTGGGGCGATAGATAAGGGTTTCTTTCTCAATAGGTTACCGACCCGAGATTAAAAGTGGTCGGTTTCGAAATTTCCTGAATCAAGTACAAACGTGAAAGTTGAACATATAGCCAGCAGTAACTCAATTACATGTACCTCATCAAAGATATTGTTGCTTTTTATAAATGATCCGTAAACATGGAGAATTCAATTAATAGCCGTTAATTATGTGCAGGTGCGCGTCGAGTGCATGCCATCGTTCGTACCAGTGTTGGGGACTAGGAACATAAAAGAAAGAACTCGGAGGGAAAACGGGCAGGTAGGCGATCCTGTATGAGAAAAAAAAACAAAAAAAACACTCGAGGACTTAAAAAAGATCTTCGCTAATTCATGTCATTATTTTTAATCATGTTGGCCCTCCTTTAAACTCACATTTTTAAGTGATAAAATAAAAGTTATGTATAAAACACGCACCTGAATAT
Organism: Solen grandis; assembly: GCA_021229015.1. Taxonomy (NCBI): domain Eukaryota; kingdom Metazoa; phylum Mollusca; class Bivalvia; order Adapedonta; family Solenidae; genus Solen; species Solen grandis. The sequence continues at coordinate 63,502,000 of CM037777.1, forward strand.
GTTGCTGGAATATGTCTAAAAAATCTTTAAACGAAATCAATGCCCAGTTAATCGTTGTGCGGAAAGGTAGTACTATTCTGAGTAGACCATTTCACCAGCGGTACGGTAATACTCGGTATAATTCTCTGATTTAAACTGATCAGTGACTGGTTCAAAACCTTATGCGTCTTACTGACAATGCGAGGAATTTTACACCAGCATGTAGATTAGGTGTTCGGTGAGTGCTCGTTGATTTAAGTTGGCTTACGTCTCATTCGAACTGAAATGGTCTATTTAAAAGCCAGCTTTCTTTTCCTCACAAGCCAGACAAGACACCGTTCTTAATACACGTTGTTCTTCTTCGTGCTATGAAAGAGAAACCTTTGGGGGTATACTTTCATTATCATAAGTCTAGTCAACAAATAGTATTGATAATAGACGGAAAAACCGATTGAATAATCTCCCTTGTTTGATGTTCACTTTTCAGTTGTCGTCTCTTTCTTGTGCCGATAAATTGTTATAAAACAACAACAACATTGCAATATTTTAAATTATCTATACCAGTATTATACTCATTTATTCTGTTAAATGCAGGCACCCTACTCTCTCTCCCTTTCTCTCTCTCACTGCGTGTGTCAGAGAGAGAGAGAGAGAGAGAGTGAGAGAGAGAGAGATAGAATATAAAAATACATTACTTATTTTCTAATCCTTCAAACACACCCTTACAACAACTTACATATCAATGAGTCGTATCTCAGGAGCGTCTGAACGCAACTTAGCAATAGTGTGCCAAGTCGAACGTTAATATTTGTCTGAGAAGGAATCTTCTCATCGGAGGTTTGGAGATTTCTGTGATATCTTGGCAACGTGTCTGAATTCCTCCCACTTACCAATCAGCCGGTGCATTCACAAAACACAGATTTTGGTGTACTTGTATTTTATTTTACCAATTTCACCAATTCCATATTTTTCACTCCACCTACATTAAATTGTGCCAGTTTTTCGTTCTCTCATTGATGTTTTCATCCCTTTGAAATCAGAATGAAGTTCGGTTTGGTTGATTGGCGTTTCCGGATGAAATAAGAGGCTGGCATTTTGATCCACTAGGGCATATATATATGTGTGTATATGAATATCAATATAACATGGATCCGGGTGAACTTTTCTTCATAATGTTTATGAATCGATTAATATTTGGGAAAAATTGAGTATTGTTATAAAATTGCGATAAAATATTGTTAAACCAAAATTTCGTACATTTGTGTTTAATCTAATGCCGCCTTGTATTAAAGCTATTTTCTGTTTTAAAATTGTTTAGCTGAACTTAAACCTGTTAAGGATGTAGGTTAAAGATGTTGTCTTGTCTGTCACTATGTATGTCTGTCACTTGTAATGTCTGTCTGTCAGGTGTAATGTATGTCTGTCACGTGTAATGTCTGTCTGTCACTTGTCTGTCTGTCACTTGTCTGTCTGTCACGTGTAATGTCTGTCTGTCACTTGTAATGTCTGTCTGTCAGGTGTAATGTCTGTCACGTGTAATGTCTGTCTGTCTGTCACTTGTCTGTCTGTCACTTGTCTGTCTATCACTTGTAATGTCTGTCTGTCAGGTGTAATGTCTGTTTGTCACGTGTAATGTCTGTCTGTCACTTCTAATGTCTGTCTGTCTGTCACTTGTCTGTCTGTCACTTGTCTGTCTATCACTTGTAATGTCAGTGTGTCACTTTTAATGTTTGTCTGTCACTTGTAATGTCTGTCTGTCACTTGTCTGTCTGTCATTTGTCTGTCTATCACTTGTAATGTCTGTCTGTCACTTGTCTGTCTGTCACTTGTCTGTCTATCACTTGTAATGTCAGTCTATCGCTTGTCTGACTAACACTTGCATTGTTTGTCTATCACTTGTAATGTCTGTCTGTCACTTGAATATCTGTCTAATACTTGTGATGCATGTCTATCACTTGTAATGTCTGTCAATCACTTTTCTGTCTATCACTTGTAATGTCTGTCTATCGCTGGTTATGTCTATCACTTGTAATGTATGTCTATCACTTGTAAGTCTGTCTATCACTTGTAATTTTTTTCTGTCACTTGTAATGTCTGTCTGTCATTTGTAATGTCTGTCTATCGTTTGTCTGTCTATCACTTGTAATGTCTGTCTATCACTTGTAATGTATGCCTGTCTTTCACTTGTAATGTATGTCTATCACTTGTAATGTCTGTATGTCACTTTTCTGTCTTTCACTTGTGATGTCCATCTATCACTTTCTATCTATCACTTGTAATGTCTGTCTATCACTTTTTGTCTTTCACTTGTAATGTATGTCTAGCACTTGTCTGTCTATCGCTTGTAATGTCTGTCTGTCACTTGTAATGTCTGTCTATCACTTGTAATTCACTTGTAATGTCTATCTATCACTTTTTGTCTATCACTTGTAATGTCTATCTAACACTTGAAATGTCTGTCTATCGCATGTAATGTCTGTCTATCACTTGTATTTTGTCTAGCACTTGTCTTTTTATCTCTTGTAATATCTGTCTGTCACTTGTAATGTCTATCTATCACTTTCTGTCTATCACTTGTAATGTCTGTCTATCACTTTTTGTCTATCACTTGTAATGTCTGTCTATCGCTGGTTATGTCTATCACTTGTAATGTATGTCTAACACTTGTCTGTCTATCGCTTGAAATGTCTGTCTATCACTTTCTGTCTTTCACTTGTAATGTCTGTCTTTCGCTTTTAATGTCTGTCTATCACTTGTAATGACTGTCTATCACTTTTTTGCCTATCACTTGTAATGTCTGTCTATCACTGGTTATGTCTATCACTTGTATTGTATGTCTATCACTTGTCTGTCTATCACTTTTAATATCTGTCTGTCCTTTGTAATGTCTGTATATCACTTGTTATGTCTGTCTTTCACTTGTAATGTCTGTCTATCTTGGTCTTCTTCCTGGAATGTCGTCTATCACTTTAATGTTTCTTCACTTGTCTGTCTATCGCAAGTATGTCTGTCTATCACTTGTAATGTCTGTCTATCAGTTGCTATGTCTATCTTTCACTGGAAATGTCGGTCTATCACTTGTAATTTATGTCTGTCTATCACTTGTAATGTTGTTTTATCACTTATTTCTTTTTTTTTTGTCTGTCTATCACTTGTAATGTCTGCCTATCACTTGTAACGTCTTTAATTTTTATAATGTCTGTTTTTCACTTGTAATATCTATCTATCAGTTGTAATGACTTTCTATCACATGTAAGAACATTACAGACTGACATGTTTTGACATATACAATTCATTACTTGATGATCACTGAAATCTAAGGTTATCGATCCAACATTGAATTACATGTATACTCATGGATTTTCAAATGCTTAAACAGACTTCAATGCAGATTCAGGAATCCATTGCCGAATTATAAGCTCTTTTGCATTAAGTCTATAAAAGCTTGTATTTACTATAAAATTCCCTGATAACATGATGGGCCATGATCACAATTTAATTTTGGATGGATTTCCTTAAATGGCATATAAAACAATGGATGTTTCTTAGACGTGTAGAGTATATAGAATCTGGGCTACAATATTGAGTGAGAAACAGGGGAGACCCTGACCAGGTTGTATAGAATCAGAGCTACAATATTGAGTTAGAAACAGGGGAGACCCTGACCAGGTTGTATAGAATCAGAGCTACAACATTGAGTGAGAAACAGGGGAGACCCTGACCAGATTGTATAGAATCATAGCTACAATACTGGGTCAGAAACAGGGGAGACCCTGACCAGGTTGTATAGAATCAGAGCTACAATATTGAGTGAGAAACAGGGGAGACCCTGACCAGATTGTATAGAATCAGAGCTACAACATTGAGTGAGAAACAGGGGAGACCCTGATTAGATTGTATAGAATCAGAGCTACAATATTGAGTGAGAAACAGGGGAGACCCTGACCAGGTTGTATAGAATCAGGGCTACAATATTGAGTGAGAAACAGGGGAGACCCTGACCAGGTTGTATAGAATCAGAGCTACAATATTGAGTTAGAAACAGAGGAGACCCTGACCAGGTTGTATAGAATCAGAGCTACAATATTGAGTGAGAAACAGGGGAGACCCTGACCAGATTGTATAGAATCAGAGCTACAATATTGAGTAAGAAACAGGGGAGACCCTGACCAGGTTGTATAGAATCAGAGCTACAATATTGAGTTAGAAACAGGGGAGACAGTGACCAGGTTGTATAGAATCAAAGCTACAACATTGAGTGAGAAACAGGGGAGACCCTGGCCAGATTTAATAGAAACAGAGCTACAATATTGAGTGAGAAACAGGGGAGACCCTGACCAGATTTTATAGAATCAGAGCTACAATATTGAGTTAGAAACAGGGGAGACCCTGACCAGATTGTATAGAATCAGAGCTACAATATTGAGTTAGAAACAGGGGAGACCCTGACCAGATTGTATAGAATCAGAGCTACAATATTGAGTGAGAAACAGGGGAGACCCTGACCAGGTTGTATAGAATCATAGCTACAATACTGGGTCAGAAACTGGGGAGACCCTGACCAGGTTGTATAGAATCAGAGCTACAACATTGAGTGAGAAACAGGGGAGACCCTGACCAGATTGTATAGAATCAGAGTTACAATATTGAGTGAGAAACAGGGCAGACCCTGGCCAGATTGTATAGAATCAGAGCTACAATATTGAGTTAGAAACAGGGGAGACCCTGACCAGATTGTATAGAATCATAGCTACAATACTGGGTCAGAAACTGGGGAGACCCTGACCAGATTGTATAGAATCAGAGCTACAATATTGAGTGAGAAACAGGGGAGACCCTGGCCAGATTGTATAGAATCATAGCTACAATATTGAGTTAGAAACAGGGGAGACCCTGACCAGATTGTATAGAATCAGAGCTACAATATTGAGAGAGAAAACAGGGGAGACCCTGACCAGGTTTTATAGAATCAGAGCGCTACACATTGAGTCAGAAACAGGAGAATTCCTGACCAGACCGCTCATTCTAGAATTGTCTGATTTGGGTCTCTTCTGTTTAACGTTGTTTCAAGCGAGTTTATATAAGGTTTTGGGTTAATGAAATGATAAATGCACATATCTTATCTGCATTTGTTAATCATTTAACAGTAGATCTCCTTTCTCAAAGTTAAACCTATTAATTCTGGATAGACCATCTGGCTTTGTACTCACAAATTGTTTCAAGTTTTTTCAATTTAGTTTCTGAAGGGTAAATATGAAAGGTAAATACAAAAGGTAAATCGCTTAAAATAATTAAATCCATCATTTAATTATAATCGTAGTCCTTCAAGTGCATAAAGAGACGTCAGTGCATATGGAAGAATCCGTTGACTTGGAGTTAAAGTCTCTTTTGCTCTAAGTCTATAAAGGCTTGCATTTACGAATTCTCACGATCACTTGCTGGACCATGATAACAATTTAATGAAGGATGGATTACCTTTCATAAATACAGAAACTCGTTGCTTTTATGATGGTCCACAAACTGTTTAAGGGGCCAGAAAGCGTTGTTATGAAACTTGCAGTTGTGAAATCATGTATTTGATGTTGCTGGTTTTTTCATTTTTTTTTTTCTATTTTGAAATATTCTTTCTTCGATACTGCTACCAAACAGTAAGCATGTATAAGGGCTAGACGTTGAAATAGGATTTAAATACATTTAATGTGCTATCGAAAAATAAACCGTTTTGTATCATATACATTGTGTATAACGTTCTCATTTAAGACCATCTTTTTTAAGGTCATTGCGATTTTCATCGATAAACATTTATTGTTGAGAAATAAGTGCGGTTCTGACACTGTGAAAAAAAAAGCTATTAAACCTTGCAAATCTGTAAAGCCAGCAAATAATGTGTGTGTGTGTGTGGGGGGGGGGGGTTCTTTTTTGAAAACAATGGTCACTTCATGTCCTTCCACAATAATAGCTAGAATAAAGTTGTTCCCATGAAAAATGAGACATTTAGGGGGCCGGCAAGTGTCCTTTATACTCTATATGAATATTTTAAAAATCTTCTATAAAACCAGTGGTGAGAACGCAGTTTTAATGGCAATTATGAAACAGATCGCCGAATAAACCAATAGACTAGTTTTAAATTATAGAAAAAAAAACCAAAAAACAATATTCCATAATAACAACACAAGTACGTTTTCTATTATTACTAACATATAATGTGTGTGTGTGTGTGTGTGTGTGTGTGTGTGCTGAAAAAGAAGAACATTATCATTCGTGTTTCAGTTTATTCGTGTGGTGCAGTATATTATCTATTCAAGTAAAAAAGAAAAAAGCTGACCAGCCCAAAATGATGATTCACGAATCCGTGGTATCAAATTTTCCTCTTTACTTCTATACTTAGATATGTCGAGTGATGTTAAGATATTACAGTAATAGAATCACATATGCTGAACAAAACTTAATTCTTTAACTATAAACATTTTGGCTTGTTATTATAAGATTTCTTGGTAATCATTAAAACAGCTATAAATTAGAATAAAGTGATACTCGTCTTAAATTTCCAAAGAGTAAACATAATCTTTCATTTCTTGGACATTAATAAAAATAATGATCTTTACGACACTGTTTTATGATATATTAATAATTATTTTATAATGTTTTTAGAAAGGGGCAGTTCTGATGAAGAAATACTGTTTCCATAAATGAAATGTAGATCACGCACAGACAGACACACGCTCTATCCGTTGATAACAATAACGACAGCCTACAACTCAAAGCAGATTTACGTAAGTGTTGTAATCCACTAAATTAACCAAGATCGATTGCTGTAAACAAAACAGGCAGAAGCTCTCTGGAAATCGGCAGACGACATTTCTCATCAGAGGGTTAATGCTAGAACTGATTCGGAGACTAAACAGTCGTTATTTTTCAATTTGATACGATAAAAAGTGAATCAAAATCTGTTTGGACTTTAATTTGGCCTAGACTGGGTCTATGTTTGATGTTCTTATCATTAAAGGTAAGCTCGCCACGTGACCCAGATGATGACGATGATGACGAGGGTTTCCTGTTTAAAAACATCAGCATCATTATCATAGTCATCATTTTCATTTGTAGGTCTTGTTTACCTTCATAGTCCTCATTATCATTTATAGGTCTTGTTTACCTTCATAGTCCTCATTATCATTTGTTGGTCTTGTTTACCTTCATAGTCCTCATTATCATTTGTTGGTCTTGTTTACCTTCATAGTCCTCATTATCATTTGTAGGTCTTTTTACCTTCATAGTCCTCATTATCATTTGTTGGTCTTGTTAACCTTCATAGTCCTCATTATCATTTGTGGTCTTGTTTACCTTCATAGTCCTCATTATCATTTGTAGGTCTTGTTTACCTTCATAGTCCTCATTATCATTTGTTGGTCTTGTTAACCTTCATAGTCCTCATTATCATTTGTAGGTCTTGTTTACCTTCATAGTCCTCATTATCATTTGTAGGTCTTGTTAACCTTCATAGTCCTCATTATCATTTGTAGGTCTTGTTTACCTTCATAGTCCTCATTATCATTTGTAGGTCTTTTTACCTTCATAGTCCTCATTATCATTTGTTAGTCTTGTTTACCTTCATAGTCCTCATTATCATTTGTAGGTCTTGTTTATCCTTCATAGTCCTCATTATCATTTGTTGGTCTTGTTTACCTTCATAGTCCCCATTATCATTTATAGGTCTTGTTTACATTCATAGTCCTCATTATCATTTGTAGGTCTTGTTTACCTTCATAGTCCCCATTATCATTTGTTGGTCTTGTTTACCTTCATAGTCCTCATTATCATTTATTTGTCTTGTTACCTTCATAGTCCCCATTATCATTTATTTGTCTTGTTTACATTCATAGTCCCCATTATCATTTATTTGTCTTGTTTACTTTCATAGTCCCCATTATCATTTGTAGGTCTTGTTTACCTTCATAGTCCCCATTATCATTTGTTGGTCTTGTTTACCTTCATAGTCCCCATTATCATTTATTTGTCTTGTTTACATTCATAGTCCCCATTATCATTTATTTGTCTTGTTTACCTTCATAATCCTCATTATCATTTGTTGGTCTTGTTTACATTCATAGTCCCCATTATCATTTATTTGTCTTGTTTACATTCATAGTCCCCATTATCATTTATTTGTCTTGTTTACCTTCATAATCCTCATTATCATTTGTTGGTCTTGTTTACATTCATAGTCCCCATTATCATTTATTTGTCTTGTTTACTTTCATAGTCCTCATTATCATTTTTTCGTCTTGTTTACATTCATAGTCCCCATTATCATTTATTTGTCTTGTTTACATTCATAGTCCCCATTATCATTTATTTGTCTTGTTTACCTTCATAGTCCTCATTATCATTTATTTGTCTTGTTACCTTCATAGTCCCCATTATCATTTATTTGTCTTGTTACCTTCATAGTCCCCATTATCATTTATTTGTCTTGTTTACTTTCATAGTCCCCATTATCATTTATTTGTCTTGTTTACCTTCATAGTCCTCATTATCATTTATTTGTCTTGTTTACATTCATAGTCCCCATTATCATTTATTTGTCTTGTTTACCTTCATAGTCCTCATTATCATTTGTTGGTCTTGTTTACCTTCTCTTCTTTTAAATATACGCACGTCAAACTTTAAATATGATTATCATATTATGATGTCATATAGTTGTTGTTTTCATAGCAGGCCTATGAGCAGATAACCAAGATTCTTGCATTGTAAGTCAAGTAAGTCATTCCTGGCTTACCAAAAGGCGTCGTGATCTAGTGATAACTTACATGACTGCGAAGTAGACGGCTGTTGGTTCGAACCCCGTCGGTGACAATGAATTTTCATGGCCTTTCCAGATGAAAAGCCATTTTTTTTCCTTTAAAAGTTTTCCCAAATAATATGTATAAAGTGATACATTTGTGAAACGTTAAGTGAGAGCAAATTAAGCTTCTTACTCTCTGCAGTAAAGTAGGCAGGGAACCAGACTAATCGAGATCACAACAGCAAAGAATATTTCCATTATCCGACTAGTATCTAGTCTAGTTAAGTATGAAACAGATTGAAGGAAATCATTACCCCGACGCTCTTATACCGGAAACGAATTGCAGATGAAGATAATAAAAAAACCCGTTAAATGAAGATTATAAAATAAACAATTGTTGCCATGTTGCCTCAGCTTTGTTTAATCATCAGACGATAATGTGAAGGAAATAGTTGTGATCATGTGCCAATAACCCACACCTTCTACTTCCGGTTTTTATTGTAACATAAATTCTAATTGAAACCTCAGCTTCATTCCATCAGACTTTTCCATTTAATTTTACGACTCTTTCTCAATGAAATTCTGCTAAAACGATGAGGTACCTTTGGTTTAGAGAATTCTATGAATGAAATAAAATATTTGAATTGGAATAATTTTAATATATAGAGAGCTACGTCATATATCGTTGTCAAGGTCAAGGTCAAAATGATGCATAAACGTTCTTGGGTTATATATCGCTGTCAAGTCAATGTGATGCAGAAACATTATGACGTTATATTTAGATGTCAAATCAATGTGATGCAGAAACGATATGACGTTATATTTAGATGTCAAATATGTGATGCAGAAACATTATGACGATATATTTAGTTGTCAAGTCAATATGATGCAGAAACATCATGACGTTATATTTAGATGTCTAGTCAATGTGAGGCAGAAACATTATGACGTTATATTTAGATGTCAAGTCAATGTGATGCAGAACATCATGACGTTATATTTAGATGTCAAGTCAATGTGTTGCAGAACATCATGACGTTATATTTAGATGTCAAGTCAATGTGATGCAGAACATCATGACGTTATATTTAGATGTCAAGTCAATGTGATGCAGAACATTATGACGTTATATTTAGATGTCAAGTCAATGTGATGCAGAACATCATGACTTTATATTTAGATGTCAAGTCAATGTGATGCAGAACATCATGACGTTATATTTAGATGTCAAGTCAATGTGATGCAGAACATCATGACGTTATATTTAGATGTCAAATCAATGTGATGCAGAACATCATGACGTTATATTTAGATGTCAAATCAATGTGATGCAGAAACATCATGACGTTATATTTAGATGTCAAGTCAATGTGATGCAGAAACATCATGACGTTATATTTTGCTGTCAAGGTCAATGTGATACAGAACATCATGACGTTATATTTAGATGTCAGGATCAATGTGATGCAGAACATCATGACGTTATATTTAGATGTCAAGTCAATGTGATGCAGAACATCATGACGTTATATTTAGATGTCAAGATCAATGTGATGCAGAAACATCATGACGTTATATTTAGATGTCAAGTCAATGTGATGCAGAAACATATGACGTTATATTTAGATGTCAAGTCAATGTGATGCAGAAACATTATGACGTTATATTTAGATGTCAAGTCAATGTGATGCAAAACATTATCGTTATATTTAGATGTCAAGTCAATGTGATGCAGAAACATTATGACGTTATATTTAGATGTCAAGATCAATGTTATGCAGAAACATCGCTGACAAGGACAAAGAATGAAAACTTTTCTGACGTCTTCTATTCCTTTTGAAATAAAATATAATCCGAAATTTTGAATACCAAACATCAAACTCTAAGCTGGCGTATCATTCGAATATTGAATATCTAAATAAGTTTTCTTGTTACTCCACCAGAGGAAATATTCACAAGAGAAACTTGAGACAAGCTTTTGACTAATGCCAACATTCAGTAATTTATCATGGAAAGTATTCCCGTTTTCTTGTTCACAAATGTTAATAAACTACTTATAATGTTTACATGGTAAATACGTGTTGCCTTTATCTGGTAAATTAATTGTTTCGTTAAAGCTCATCTTATTTTCAGAAGACATAAGATTCATGAAATTTGATCAAAGTGAAGCCAGTGTTTCGTGATTAAAACCCCATAACACAAATATTATTCACACGTTCGAAAATGTGTGTGTGTGTGTGTGTATTCACATTGAAAAAATGCCACCATGCATAAAATAAATAAGTAATTGAAAAATCTGTCAATTGTAGAAGACAAAAAGCTACTAGTAAGTATTAGTGCACTAAGATCATTATCCTTGCTGATCTACTAACCTGACACTCAGGACATTGTCGGGTCATAACGAACATACCAGTATATCTTGTGCTTATTGAATCATTCAAATAACCATTCAAACAATTATATAGCTCCAGAACAATAATGGATGTTTTTTTCTTAAACGGTTTCTCTGTGATTATTTTATTTATGTTTTATCCTTGGAATGCGTTTGAAAATCAAGGGAGGCCTGGCTGGAACACAGAGCCTTGTAATAAATGTGACATTGTATTAGACGGACTGATCCGTACTCTTAGCTTTTATTGTAACATGGATCATATTATTCTCATAAACATCACAATTGTGTCAGCAAAGGACTGAACACACCATCTGGAAGGATTTCTGTTTGAGGCACTAACTTTCTGGCAAATGACCCGACTGTAACATTTTTTGACCAATCAGTGAACGAGAAAGTCGACAAATAAAACTTGGCATGCAAAAAAAATAACATTAAAACTCGGTCAGCTTACTCCATTTTACCTGATTCCAGGTAAATGCCAACCTACACGCAGGTGTGCAGAGAAAACGGTTCGAAAAAGAATTAAAGAAGCCATATTTATCGTTCAAAATCATTGGTAAAAATGTTACATCAGCAAAACGAATGACTGAATCTGTTGAAGACGAAAAAGTAATGTTTTCGTGATACAGCGTGATACAGAGACTGTTATAATTACCTTCGTTATGTCACTCAAGCGATTGACGGTATGAAATAAAGTCAGGATATTTTAACATAACATATGTTTTCAACGTTTAACTTGATGAGCAAACAGATGAATTGCGAAGATGTCTTGTGATCAGGTTTGTTCCAGTTCAGCAGTTGTTTTTGGTGTTTGATTACACAATCTACCAGTGATAGAACTTCAGTATGTATAATTTAAACAAACGTATCCGGTATGTTACTATGACCGAAAAAGTGCCTCATTATAAGAAAAGAATCAACATTATACATGTATATAATAAAAAAAAGGTAGGTAACTTTTCCTTTTGAATTGAACTCGTACATCATGTTGTTTCAATTGCCGTAACTCCTTTAATCATTGACAGATTTTCCTAAAAATGGTCTTATTTTAGGTGGAGGGGAAGAATAAAGACATACAGGGACAAAAAAACACCATGTTGCCTGAAGAATCGCCCTAAAAAGTTGTCGAATACATAGACACATTTGACCGGAAGAGATCTGACCGACAGAATCTCATCAATTTCTCCCGTGTGAAACTATAGAAAAACTAAAGCCACAATATCAGTACATCAGTGTTGAAAGAAACAAATATAACTAAACTGAACACTTGTGCTGACTTGAAATCTATTGTTTTAAGAATATTTTGTGACTAAACGAAAACGAAACTATATCAGCAATGTCACCGAGACGCTCGAAAGTAACTATAGAAAATCAGCAGTTTAAACGTAGCTGATGGATAGGTCAAGATCGATTCGGGTGAATTTCAAAAAGGCAGAAAAAAAACAGCTGCATAAGATAAAAATGAAATATCAATAATCATTTTAGGTTTATTTTTTGTTGTTTTTATCAGTATCTGTCTATACAAGTCAACATGATACTATGGCTTAAGTTACACAGGAGAGATTGGCGAGATCTCTTCCGACCAAATGCGTTTTCGTCTTCGCGAACTGTTGTAGCACGATTCCTTTGGAAAGGGGGTATTTTTTTGTGCATGATTTTCTTAATTCATCCCTCCCATGCAAAATAAGACCAATTTTATGAAACTCCAATTTTCAAAGGAGTAACGGCCATTGAAACGACATGATGTACGTTTTCAATGGACAAAGTTACCTACTTTCGTATTATATATAACGTCATTGATCTTTTTGATGGGCAGCAACGTACCGTGTACCTTTGATTTTAAATGATAATATTTTGCATTCTAATAAACATTATTCCTATATATAGCGATTTTCACAACCAAAGACGTATTAATCTAAATACTGTGGCTCCAGAGTACTGAATCGTTAATATTAACACACTTACACTGACAAAAATATACAAAGCACAGTGAATCTTAATTTTCTGACAATCCTTCTTATATACATGTACTGTACTATTTATTAACATAGTGTTGAACGTTTTCAGCAAAAACTGAAGATCAACAATGGTCGCGTTTAATTGGTAATATATTTATCTACAAAACTGCATGGTAAGTTTCTCTTTGCTATATGCTACCATTTCTATTAAATCAGTCATGAATTGGGTGCGGTATCGCTCTCAAATTATGTTAATGTTCTCTGTCATTGTAGACTTCCGGTTCAATTTTAGTTGTAGTGCTGGATTTGTAACAAGCTAACTGTTTTGCTGACGCCATATTGGTGTTCGCAACGTAAATATTTTGAATAGAGAAACACAACGCTAATTTGAATCAAATCATAAATAAAAGTACCACTGAAAAATCAAGTTTCAATCAACTAATAGAATGGTAATGCAGTTAAGCGTGTATTAACGAATTAAAATAACTGTTACGAAATTGGAAGGTTTCATGAGGTGAACAGGAAGTCGACAGAGACAGAAAACATCAGCAAATACTGGAGAGTGAGGTACCGCTCAATAATCTTGACGGATTTAACTTTTTGAAAAGTAAAACCTTCCAGTTTTGTTGACAAGATAAACGGAACTGCTGTGACCTTTTGCCGCTTGCTTGAATGTAAAAAAGGGCGGAGACCGGACCCGCTGCCGAAAACGTCCGACACATAAGTACGATTATATAATTATAGTACAGTATAAACGAGGGTTTGTCAGAAAATGATTTTTGACAATTATTGCGTATTTCTTTTTTCTTTTTTTTTAAATTAAAGATTTAGAACTTTTGTGTCAGCATTTACAATTTAGATTTAGAGTTCAATGGCGGTCGTTACAACACCATGACCTCATCAAAGATGGAATGGAGTATTGCAGAGACAGGCGGAGCAACCCGATTGCTACAAATAAGAAAAACGTCTCCTTCTTCCGATGGAAATAAAGTCATATTCACCTCCGACCCGAATGCTCTCATTGTACTGGCCAAAAGTAAGAGGTCATTTACGATCAAATTTGGTCTACTAAATGACAATTAGGCCTTCCGCAAAGCGTTTGAGGCGAAGGAGATATCCGGTTCATTAGACGCTTGTTCTCCATCAGTTGCGGGACTGTATGACGACACGTCTTTTGTTCTTTTGGATTGCCTCTTAGAAGTGCCACTTGAATCACTCATCTGGTCGACAAGCTATCCTAAGGACAGAAAGTGAAATAAGAGCAATATATAGTCTCTTTACAATCTGTATAACACTGATAGAAAAGTAAAACTAGACAAGAACCAATTAGTGCTGTGCACGTCATATTAGTATAACACCTCTGTTAAGACCTATGGTTAAACACTTAATTGTTTAAATGTATATTGGGTATATACAAACTTGCAGACAACTAAATTTTGCAGTTTGAACAATGAAACGTTTTTAGAAAGTTTTTTCTTTTCTTTTTTCATGCCTGTCTTCGTTCAACGGTAATAACTAATAAGATCTGCACATTTTTAAGAGCATACATAATAGGGTGTCATTTTTTAAACTTTAGAGTACCCGGGAACTTTCAAGTACATAAAATCCGTCACTGACTGTTTAAATAAACATCACATTTGATTTGCTGATTGTGTTACATAAAAAAATTTATAAAAAATAATAATAATAATAATAAAAACAACATGCCCAATATTCCAATATTGACATTGGCATCGGTGGGTAAGACAGATTTCTGTCTTATTTAGTCTCTTGAAACACATCATATATAGGGAGCGAAGAACTGAAGCATGTAATGCAATAAAATAATGTACATGTACAACTTAATTCAATAATTCATTCTAATATATATACTGTATATGCAACGTATTTTAAAGTGTGCACCCCAGGCTGCGGGGGAGAATACATTTATAAGAGGCAGTTCAATGAAGTTGACGTAGAACTACGCATTCCATGTCGCAGGGCCGTATCGCGGTAACACGCCGGGTTGGATGGTGCGTGTTGTGCCACATCTCCAAACAAATGTCACGAGGAGCTCTGACACGTCTCAATGTCACTTACACATGGAGAAATTAATCTTTAAATGCCCTCTTATCCCCCCGAATGAAGATTAGGGATATACAGATGTTTAGGAATGACACCAAGCAATGAAGACAAATAGAAAGTTAATCAAGGTACTGACAGAATTGTACGAAACAACATAGAGTTATAAACGTTACGATTTTTTAAACAAAATTAGACAATTAATTAGTTTCTTGTTCATCTGACCTTAACGCTATGTTGAGTTATGACAACGAGAATACCTGGGCGGTTTACGGCATTCTGTGAACTTCGAGAGAAGTACCTGAAAAGTTATATTTCAATGTTGCATTTTCTGATTAAATGTGACAATGACACCGCCCCTCGTCAATGACTGATAGATCACTCTCATATAATATATACCTGCGCACGACACTTAACTACTTAACGTGTAGTTGACAACTAAAGACTTGTAAATGCTAACATTGGTAAAAAAAAAAAAAAAAAAAAAAAAAAAAAAACGTTATTGACATCCATACACTATAATATGTAATATGTACGTGTAATGTAATATGTACGTAATATGTACGTGTACAGCTACTCCGTGCATATTTCTGGTTTCTAACATTGCACTAGATATCAGCCCTGTCCTTGGTGATCACGTGGTCTGCTGGACCGACAGACCCCTTTTCGACCCCAGGATTATCAGTGATAGACAACCGTGTCAATGTAATGATAAAATGATGATTTGTGCCCGCTGTGCAAGGCAAACAGATTTGAGAGCGAAGTGATATGATGAACCCCCGACCGCACGGTTTCGTTTAGACCCACAAACTTTAGTCTTTGATATAGCCAAGCCATGCAGAGACAAAAACTAAGTCAACAACTCTTGGTAAACCTGACAGCAGGTGAGACTATGTGGACTTGATACATATGAAAATATGTTTATTATCAAACATTTGACTTGACTGTCTATCATCAAAGGCCTATTAAATAGACAGGCAACTAGTCTAAATCTCACAAAAGCACGTAACAAATTCTCAAAATCTCGCAAAATCACGTTTTCAAATATCTCCTTTTCTATCCAAGATATATGAAAGTAAATTATATCTTATTACAGAACATAACATTACCATCAAAATGATACCGTATGTATTAAAATAAGGCAAGAAATAAATATGATTCATGTAAAATAGAAAAGTACCTGCGTGACGATAACTATGTAAAATGTGTTGTTTTTCTGCTACACTGATCAAATCATAATTTAAAAGATTTTTTTTTAAATAAATCAAACTGAAAATATTCTTTGAAGCAGAGGAAGGATTACTTGATAATATGGTTACATTTTCCATACTTTTTTGAAAGTTTGCAATATTCAATGATTTGCTGTGTGACTTAACAATGTTTTCCAGTGGCTTTTACAGGAGTTTCCTATATGTTTAATATGT
>CM037777.1:63518695-63568695 GCA_021229015.1 Solen grandis
TTACGGGGAAAAAAACCTTTATACCCCACAAAGCTGATCGAAAAACCCATTAAAATTTAAAAGTAAATGGAGGGGGACAATTTAAAAAACTTGCCTCAAGGGGCCCATTTGAAACCCCGAATTTGCCCCGTTGTTAAATTTTTTTCCTTTTGAAGGAAATTTTACAATACTAAGAATTGGGGAACAAATTCTTATCCAAAAATAAAAAAAAATAAAAAAAATGGGGGCCAAAAAAAAAGTTTTTTCCCCATTTAAAGGAAGAGGGAATTTTTTCCCCCAAACAGAATTGCCAAATGTTTTTAAAACCAAGCCCCCAATTAAGTTTTTTGGGAATTAAATTTTTTGGGAATGAATAACATAAAGGGCCTAGGGTTTTTTTCCCCCCTTTTTTGGAATTTTTCACCACCTTTAAGAAAAGTTTTCCTTTAAAAATTTTTTCCCAAAAATTTAAAAAAAAAATTATGATCAAATTTTTAAAATTTCCAAAATTTTTTCCAAAAGGGGAAAAGGAAAAAAGGGGGCAAAAAAATCCATTTTTTAAATTTCCACCAAAAACCCCTTACTCTCCAAATCCAAAACTCTTAATCAAAACTTTTTAAAAAATTATTTTTAAAATAAAAAAGGAAAACAAAAATTAAAGGGGGGAATCAATTTACAAAATTTTTTTTTAGGGTTTTTTTAAACCAAATTGGAAAAGGGGCCCAAACCGGGGGTTTAAAAAACACCCCCTTAACCCCGGTTTTTTGAGAAACCCTTGAAAAGAAGAACATAAAAAAAAAGTTTTTTCCCCGACAAAAATAAAAAAATCAACCCCCTTGGGTTTGGGCAATTTTGGCCCCCAAGGCCATAAATTTGGGGGGCCAAAAATTTGTAGAGGGAACGGGCCAAAAACAAACCAAATTTTTTTTTAAACTTTTAAAAGGTTTTTTAAAGTTTTTAAAGACAATTTTTTTTTTGTTTTTTCCCTTAAAAAGGGTTATTTTTAAATTAATTTTTGCCCCAAAGGGGGCGGCCAATTTTGACCCAAAAGGGGCATGTTTTTGAAACAAAATTTGGGGAGAAAGGTGTAAAATTCCATGTTCCCCCACAACAAAATTTGGGTTGAAGGGGTGTTTAAAAAGGCCCAAAATTTGTTTAACCAACAACGAAATTTAAAACTTAAACCTCCAGGCCTTTGTGAATTTGGGAAGAAATCTGTTAAGGGTTTTTTCCTTAAAAAAGTCAATTAAAATTTTTCCAATTTTGGGACCCCAAAAAAGGCGGCTTTTTTTGGGGCCAAGTTTTGGGGACCCAAACCTTTTTGGTAAAAGGTCTTTTTTAGGGGAAATGCTTTTACACAAAAATATCAAACCCTTTTCCAGGCTTGTTGGGGGTGCCAAGACGGGGTTTTTAAAATTTTCCTTTAAGGGGGCTTGCCCAAATCAATCACAAAGGGAAAAGGGCCAATTTTGGGCCCAAAAAACCCCATAATTGAAAAAATTTTGGGTTAAAGAGGGCATAATAAGGCCCAAAAGTTACAAACCAAATATTAAACCCCAAAAGGCTTTTGTGGTTTCTGAACAAGGAAATTTTTTTTTTCTTAAATCCAATTTAAAAAATTTGCCCCTGGGGGGGAAACCAATTTTCCCCCTTTGGGTTTTGGTTTTTAAACCAAATTGGGGTTTGGGCCAATGGGGAAAATGATAAAAAACAACTTCAAATTTTTGGGAGTATGGTAATCTGAAATTTTTTTCCCCCTTTTTAGCCTATTAAATCAAGGGGACCCCGGGGGGGGGCCATTTAAGGCTTAATTGAAAAAATTTTGTAATTTTGGGATCCAATAAAAAACTGCTGCAAAAACCAAAAGAAACTTTGAAAAAGGGCCTTTTAATGTTTAATTTTTTTCCTATAATCCCTAAGTCAAAAGGGGGCAGTTAAACCCCGGGGCCCCAAGGTTTAAACAAACTTTTTAAAAAGAGGGCCCCCAACTTCCCTACAACCTTAAAATCTAAATTTTTCCAAGGGGACTTTTGTGTTTTTTAAAAGAAGAAAATTTTTTTTCATTTTTACCCACAAAAAGTTTTTGGGGAAAATTTTCGGGGGAAAAAATTGGGTTGGGCCAATTTTAACCCCCAGGGGTAAAAAATTTTATTTTTTTGAAAAAATTGGAGGAACCAAACTAAAAATTTTTTGCCCCCAAATTAGCTAAACCCAAAGGTTTTTTTTGGGGGTTTCCTTGTAAAGGAAAGGACCTTTTTTAAAGTTTTTTTTTTTTTCCCAAAAGCCTTTTTGTTTAAAAAAAAAAAATATTTTGGGGAAAAAAAATTTTAAAAAACCCCCTTGGTAAAATTTGGTTAAACAAACTTGAAAAAGGGGTTAAGAAAATGGGCTAAAACCAAATACCCCCAAAAAAACCTTCCCACCCTTTGTTTTGAGAAATAATTTTATGGTAAAAGTTTTTTTTATTCCAAAAATTTTTAAAGGCCTTTTAAAATTTTAAAAAAATAAAAAGTGACCCTGGGTGGGAAAATTTTGCCCCCAAGGGCCTTGATTTAAAACCAAACTGGTTTGGTACAAAAAATTTTCCCCTCCAGGTTTTGGGGTTTTCGGGAAAAGAAATTTTTTTATTTTTTCCTTAAAGTCTAAGTAAAATAAAGGCCCCCAGGGGTGGGGCCAATTTTCCCCCAAAAGGGAAATGATTTAACCATTAAGGAAAATGCAAAGGGCCACACACCAAATATCAAAATTGGGCCCTTTGGGGGGGTTTCGAAAGAAATTTTTTTTTTAAAAATTTTAACTTTTAAAATCCCAAATTTTTGCCCCCTTTTTTTAAACCAAATTTTTAAAACCAGCCCAAAATTTGGGGAAAATTTTTTTTAGGTTTTTATAAAAACCCTTGCCAAAAAGGAAAAAATTTCCCACCCTTTGTTTTTGAAAAGAAGATTTTTGGGTTTTTTACAAGTTAAATTAACGAGCCCCTTTAAAGGCGGGCCAAAAAGCTCACCACCATTTTTGACCAAAAAATTAAAGGAAGGGAAAAAATTTCAAAATAAAAACCCTTTGGGATTATGGTTTTTTGGGTTTTTCTTTTTCCCCTTTCAGTTGTAAAATTATTAAACCAAAAAATTTTTGAAAAGGGGTTATTTGGCCCAAATTTTAATTTAAAGGGGGTAAATGCCCCTTTACAAAAAATTAAAACCCCGGCCCTTTTGGGTTTTCCCCTTTTTTTCCTCAAAATTGCCCTTTTTCCTTTTCCCCCTTGGGGGGGGCCAATTTTTATTGGGCAAACAAAATTTTGGGAGGCAAAACTTTACTAAAAAAATTTTTGGGATTTATTTTTCCTGAAAAAATTTTTTCCCCCCAAAAACCCAAACCCGGGCCCCGGGGGGGGAATTTTGGCCCTATTTAAACCTTTTTGATAAACTATCCCCATTTTTGTGTTTAACACCAAATAAGGCAAACTTCTGAAAAAAAATTTTTTTTAAAATTTTTTTTTCAAATTTAAAGCCAAGAAAAAAAATTTCCTTTGGGAAACCCCTTAAGGGTTTAAACCTTTTGGGGTTAAGGGGTCCCCAACCTAATAATCTTAAATCCAGGAACTTTTGGGTTTTGGAAAATTTTTTTCTTTTAATTTCCTAATAAGCCCAGAAAAAATTGTTTAAACCTTTTGGGGGGGAAAAATTTTTGGACCCCAAAGGGCCCTTTTAAATTTAAAAAATTGGAAGTTTTTCAACCCTAAACATTTAACCAAACTAAACTCCGGCCTTTTTTGAAAAAAGTTTTTTAATGCCTAAGAAAACCCCAGAAACCAAACCCCAATTAGCCCTTTTTCCCCGGGGGTTTGGGTTTTAAAAAACTTTGTTAATTTTAAACAATTTGGAAAACCCCCATAAACTAAAATTTTTTGGGGTTTCGAAAATTTTTAATTTAATTTTTTTTAACCAAAAAAACCAAAATTAAAACTCCGGGGGGCCTTTGACCCGGGGTTTTTGACCATGGGCCCTTTTAAAAACCAAATTTCTAAACCCCCCGGCCTTGGGAAAACTAAAGGGAAATTTTTTTTTTTAAAAAATTTTTCGGGAAAATAAATGCCCCATTCAATTTTTCCCCGGGGCCGGGAAAACAAAAAAAATCCGGGGCCCCATGACCCCAACCTTCAAAGGTTGGCCTTGGTTTTCAAGAAAAATTTTTTTTTTTTCCACAAAACATTTATTAGCCCCGGCCCTTTTTTCCCAAACCCCAAACCTTTAAAAATTTTTTTTTGCCATCAAAAAAACACCCAAAAATTTTGATAAATTTTTTTTTTTAAAAAATTTTTAATAAAAGTAATGGCCCTTGAGACGGGGGGAAAAGGGGGGGCCCAAAAGCTCCCATCCATGGTAAAAAAAAAATTTCTGCTTAGTTTTATTTCTTTCACCCCCTTTCAAAGTTGGGTCAAGACAAATTTTTTAAAACCTTTTTTTTTAAAAATTTGGAACCCTTTTAATGTGACCGGGGCCCAAATGACTAAACCCTTTGTTCTTTTCCTTTTTAAAACACATCTATCATGGGGAAAAATTTACCCCCAAAAAAAATTTTAAATTCCTTTCCTAAGAAAAGAAAAGGAAAAAAAAGCAAATCCGGAGGGGAATTCAGCATAAAGCCCGGGGGTGATTTTAAATTTTTGGGGGACATTTTGGGCTTAACCAAAATTAAAATTTGGGTTAAAAAAATTTAAAATGGGGGAATTAATTTAAAAACCTTCCCTTTATGTTTTTGGGTTCGCCTCCCAATTTTCCTCTACCCCCTAAAAAATATTTAAAAAAAAGGGGGTTTCAAATCAATCCCTTTTTAAAAAGGTTTTTTTGAAGTTTTTTGGGAAACCCCAAAAAATTTTTTTAAAAAAAGAAGAAAAAAAAGGAATAAAAAAAAAAATTTTGGCCCAAAATTTTGAAGGTTCTTTATTTTAACTTTTTTCCCAATTTATTTTTTTAAATAAATTTTAAGAAAACCCCTTGGGATTTTTGGAAATTTTTAAGTTCTGCCAAACCCCCAAAAAACAAGGAAAAAACAATATGAACCACCAAACCCCAAAGGGAAAACCGGCAAACCAAAAAAAAAACAAACCAAAAAAAAAAAATTTTAATTTTACCCAAAAAAACAAAATCCCCCAAACCACCCCCCACAAAAACAACCATTAACCCAAACCCTTTAAAAAACACGCCCAAAAAAACAATTAAAAAACCTAACCCGGCAAAAAACACAAAAATACCAAACCCCCCCCCCCCAAAAAACCCAACCCAAGCAAACCCTTTTTTCCAACACAAAAAATCCCCTTGCCCCAAAGAAGCCCCAAAAAAACCCCCCACCAAAAACCCCCCCCCCCCAAAATTTAAAAAAGGCCACCCAAAATCCCCCCCAAAATTAAAAACACCCCCCCCTTAAACCGAACGCCCAAATTTTAACAAAAACCCCCCAAAAACAAATTTTTAAAAAAACCCAACCCAACCGGACAAAACCCCCTTTTTTTCCCAAAAACCCAAAACAAACAGAACCAAAAAAAAACCCCCCAAAATAAAAAACAACTTTAAAAAACCCCAACACACCCCAAAAACCACCCCACAAACAAAAAAAACCCCCCCCCCCTTTCAAAAAAAAATTAAAAAAAAGAAAAAAAACCCCCACCCAAAAAATTACCCACCCCAAAACCCCACATTTTTTTTTCCCCCCCCAAACAAAACCCCCCCCCAAAAACCAACCCCAAAAAAAAAAAAAGAAAAAAAAAAAGAAGAAAAAAAAAAGGCCAAAAAACCACCCCAAAAACCCCAACCCCAAAAAACCCAAAAAAACCCCCCCAACCCCCAAAAAACCCAACAAAAAACCCAAACCAAAAAAAACCCCAAAATCAAAAAAAAAAACCCCCCACCCCTGCCCCCCCCGATCAAAAAATTTTGGGCAAAAAAACCAAAATTGTTTATCAATCTTCAACTCTTGTCTCGGAAGGTTTCAAATGCTTGTTGCTTGTAAAAGTTAGAAAATTTTAAGACCCCCGATTAAAAAAGGTATGATTTGCCCTTAAGGGTTTTTAAATCCTTTTCATTTTATCAAAAAGAAACTAGCTAGGATTAAGTGTATTAAAGATGTCAGTACTCGCAATAACCATGTGCCACTAAATCTGAATTACTTGTAGACAAGTGTCAAAATGCACTCCCAGTATAGAATAGGGGCACAAAGTTCTCTTGGGCCATATGACACAATATTCCCTTCCTTACTGATGGTGTGACAGGAAATGATTCAACAAAAATACACGGATCTTATCACCCTGTCAAGGTCATCGTATGATTCATAAATGCATGGCATTAAAAAAAATGTTCCCCGGACAACTTTACCACTGCTCTGATCATTAAGCTTGTCATTTCATTTCCTTTTATCGGGCTAAATTATTCTTTTCTTTTCTTCTACTCAATAACAATTTTTATCTGTCAAGACATTTGATTGTTAGGATTTGCTAAGCCCCAGAACAATCTTAAGAATTAAGAAAAATGAACTACAAGAGAAATAATTTATATTGCAATTAAGCAATAAAATATCCCCCCCCCCTTCGTTAATTTTACCATAATACAAATGTTGCTCAAGAAGACTATTCACTACTCAAGGTGGTCCAATATCAACTATGGTGGTCTTCCTTTTATGACAAGAATTCAGCATTTTAACAGCTTTAATTTCATTTTTTTCTCAAACCTCTGAAAATCACAGGTGTCTTGCCACAATGCCCATTACAAGGCTACTGTGACAGGCCCTCCATTTACGCTTATGTGATTATTACATATTTATAACATTGTTATTAAAATGATAGTAAAATAAAATCTGCATGAAGGCCTACTAGGGATTATACAAAGGATGGTAGAGATGACAGCATATCTGATACATTCAGGTTGATTTATACGGCCTCAAATAAGATGTCAAATTTATGCATTAATTTCTTTTGTGTTCTGTCATTTTGCGGAGGTTTTACAATTAATTTTATTGGTTTAATAGCATGCAGGCATGTTGAACTACAGTTATATGATAGCATCAGGACAATCATTCCTACTAAATTTTGATGTTATTATATCATAATTTACTTGCTTATTCCTGTCTCCAACAGTGCACAACAATCACCATTTGCAACAGCTGTAATAGCTTTTGAAGGCTTTGATGACAAATCATCATGTTGATATAACATGCTTTTCTACTGTCTTCTCCTTGTTATATCAAGATGAAGCCTCCAACAAGCTACCTACAACATTCTAGTAGAAATCAGTAATGAAAGATTTAAAGAAGAAACATCTTTCAAACAAGAGGCCCATGATGGCCCTAAATCGCTCACCTGAGATAAATAGGTTGACCCAAGGAACATCTGTACCAATTTATTTTAAAATCTGGCCAGTAGTTTTGAAGAAGATGATTTTTAAAGTTTTCATATTTTTTTTCTTTTTGTTGCCATGGCAACCAGTTCTATATGGATCAAGTTTATTTTAGGAACTTTTGTGAAGGTTGACCCAAGGATCATTCCTGCCAAATTTAATCAAATTCTGTCCAGTGGTTTCAGAGGAAATGTTGATTAAAGTTTTCCCAATATACATATAGTGGTTTCAGAGGAGATGTTGTTTAAAGGTTTCTCTATATACATATAAGGCAAATAAGCCCCGCCCCTGGTGGCCATGTTTTTTTACGGATCGGAATAATTTTAGCAACTTTGGTAGAGGTTGACCCACGGAACATCTGTACCAAATTATTTTGAAATCTGGCCAGTAGTTTTGAAGGAGATGATTTTTAAAGTTTTCAAATTATTTTTCTTTTAGTAGCCATGGCAACCAGTTCTTCATGGATCAACTTTATTTTAGCAACTTTTGTAGAGCCTCACCCAAGGAACATTCCTGCCAAGTTTCATTAAATTCTGTCCAGCGGTTTCAGAGGAGATGTCGTTTAAAGCAAATTGTTGACGACGGACGACGGACGTGATCACAAAAGCTCACCTTGAGCACGTTGTGCTCAGGTGAGCTAAAAATGATTTATAGCATTGAGAGGAAATAAGTATATAGATGGATAATGTAGCTATAGAATGATTATATTAATAAAGCCTCCATTTCACTGCAATTAGCAGACTAGAAATTGTAATGAAGGGAACTTATAAACTGTCTTTCATTCATACGGAGACTGTGACGATATTACACTTTTCAATATTCATAACATTCAGTCTTAAACAGGTCTAAATGTTCATCCAAGAGAAGTGTTTTGATAAATATATGTATTTATCTATATAGAATCTGTAATTCAATCTGAATACCTTATTACATCATTATATTGCCTATATTCAGCTTATTGTCATCTAAACAAACAACTGGACTTAACTTTTTTCCCTTAGTAAAGTCATTTTCTACAAATTTCATAGGACCAATAGTCCTGAGAGCTGCCAATTGAAAAATTCTTTTACATTATCCTAACTTATAAGTTTGTGCAAGGCAAATTAAAGGATTTTGAAATCACAGACACATAATAACTGAATGGAATAAAATCTTTTAACGATCTGCTAAGATATTGTCATGTTTAAGATTTTTTTTTTGGTATTAAAGTTTAAAACTGAGCAGATTTTATATGTAGGTCAACCTCAACAAACTACTTTCCAAATGATTATTTATGAACAAACAATAACAATGTTACTCTATCCGGAAACACAAAGAAAAAAATATCATTAACATTATTTTCAATTAGTAATGCACTGTATCTTACCAATGCAAATATGCTAATTGTATTTCAAGTTGTGTCAATATTTTTGTAGCAAAGTTATATAAGATACGTATGTGTTGATCTAAACTTCATTCACGGATTTGTACAAATAGCCGTAGACTGTTTATTCATCTGTGAATATGAAACTGAATGAAATATCATTTAATCATATGTGTATGACAATAAAATATGGTTTACATACAACACTTTCTGAAACAGTTACTCATATGAGAAAGATATGAATAACTAACAATAGAGAGCCAAGAAATGCAGCTGTCAATCCAATTAAAGACTTCGGTATGTAAGATCTTAAGACTGAACCTACAACCACAAGAGTCCAGGGTGAACGCACTCACTACTGGACCAATAGCGTTGGTAGGCTGCTCTAAACAATCTAGTGAGACTGCTGGACAACAAGCGGGCCAAGACGGCCCTGAAGACCCTCACCCGGGAAAAACTACCTTCATTGCCTACACAAGTTTCTATATTATAGCATAGTTGCACTGAGTATATAATCTAAACCGAAGATTACCTGTGGTCAAAATTTGAATTCAAATTTGACTGAGAAATTATGGATATAAACATTGTCATGAATCTCAACATGATTGCTTAAGAAGATGCTAGAGTGTAAACCATGTGAAAACTGGCATTTTTTTAACATTATAAGGGCCATATCTCCTGACCTAATTAGCCAATATCAGCCATAAATGAAATTGGCACAGAGATTTTGGCTATAAACATTGTCATAAAGTTTGAAAATGATTGCTTAAGAAATGAAGATGCAAGGGTGTAAACAAAGTGAAATCTGGCAATTTCTAATATTAAAAGGGTCATAAGTCCTGACCTTATTAGCCGATATCAACCATAATTATATTTGACCGAGAGATTATTGCTATAAACATTGTCATAAAGTTTAAAGATGATTTACTTAAGAAATGGAGATGTTAGACTGCAAACAAACTAATTGCAGACACAGACAATCATCTATCTTATTAGCTCAACCTGAGCAAATGTGCCCAGGTGAGCTAAAAATGCCTTTTACAAGGGGGAAATGGAGTATGAGTAGCATGATGCAAGACAGGCTGTCTTTGATACCAAGCTCAAGCGCTTGAGTTACATACAGAAGTAAGGGGCATTTAGCTTACTTATGCCCCAGGTCTAGATGCATTTTTCACACACACACAGCCACATACAATGACTGAAGAGTAAAATATCAAACTTTTCATGTTATAATGACATCAAACATCTCCAAACCCCTCAGACAAAGATCCTTGTGTCAATGGAACAAACGGGGTTGGCCCTCATCCACTTGTACATGCAGAAGACATTATCACACCCAAACCACAAATACGTGCTTCTCCTGCCCGCCAAATCTCTCTCACAGATAAAGTCAATAAACGGAAACAACAAGACATGATGGGGTACTTGAATCTGTCGACTATCTCTCAATGTTCACACAAGTTTTTGAGAACATAAAACTATCTCCTTCAGCAGTGGCTGTATATACACCCATTAAGCTGCAGCCATACAAAAAGGTGCACTATCCAAAGAGGAGTATTTTCAATGATGTAACATGTGCCCCTTGAGGTAAATGGACTTGCATAGCTAACTAGATAAACACAAAGTTGATTCTGAACTGGTAGATGGAAATTGTGATAAGCTTAGCAGAGAGATTCTAAATGTAATAAACATTGCGCATCCCTGTGTCAGTGGCATGTACTCTGACTGACAAAGTACCAGTTACAAGTTCCCATTCCCCCCCCCCCTCTCTCTCTTTATGATGTTCTTACCATACACATATGCTAATATGGGAAAATTAAATTTATATATTGCAGAGCACTTATGCGCAGTATATTTATTACTTTTTTAATACACAAGTACTGTTCATGCTATCTGTTTTATTGGCACCATTATATTATTCTGTTTTCAATTCTTTCATTACATGGTACTGTAAAATGAAAAGATACTCAATTTGCCTATAAAAACTGATGTCCCCCACCCCCCCAAGAAAAAGTCATTAAAATACAGGGTGTGTGCTACCTTAACAATGAATCAAGTTCTAGTGTTGTTAAGGTCTGTTCATCCTCTCAATAGAATGAATATATGCAGCAAGAAACATTAAACTGCATTCAGTTGTTTTGTACCACTCAAGTTGCAGGTTTACAGACTTCTGTAGTTTGTATGATTAATGGTTTGCCACAGCTACTGATCAGGAAATATTTCATCTGGAAGGACATGGTCATTTTCTGTACAACTTCCTATAGGAAATACATATTCTTTGCAGATTTTTTACCTTTGATGTTGCTCTTTAGTGCTTACAAAATTGAACTAGAAATGCCTCAACAGAACACAAATGTCCCCCATCCCCCTCTTGCTGTGAACAGATGTCCCCTCTCTCCTGCTGTGAAATGTCACCTTTTTTTATGCCAGCTGGATGATATTCTATCATGCAACATAATTTGCTTATCATGTATTGTCACATGAAAATATTAACCTGTCTGTGCAAAGGAGTTTACTTTCCTTCCCTTTGAGGAATCACAACATTCAATTCCTGATTCCATTTTCCTGAATAAACTTCCAATGAACTGGTAATGATTAGCAACAGTTGCAAAAAAAAAATGATATAAATGATGATTAGACATGAGGAGTAATACAGTAGTTGGGAAGTATGAACAGGTTTTGTGACCATTTCAGATTAGAGATAATTAATGGTGCAGACATCAGGACATTAATCATTCCTATTTCAATTGTACATCTATGACAAGTAGCTCAGGAGAATTGCTTTGAACACACATGCATATCTGTTAATAAATACATACCGATACAAACTGACAAAGGTAACTTGCCATAAATGGCAAGGCATAAAACAAGAGGGCCACGATGGCCCTGAAGTCGCTCACCTGAGAAACATTTCCTTGATTGTCTGTACAAGTTACTATATTGTAGCATAGTCATACTGAATACATTATCCATACAGTAATACAGCAAGATCATTTCAATTCCAGACATCAAACAGTATACCATTTGGGCCAAACAGTATCTTTTGATGGAAGTAGCTTAAAAATACAAAAGTAGGTCACTGGGTCATGGTAAAGGTCATCCAAGGTCAGTTAATGCTACACACAAAACTGTACCAGTTGTCCAAATTTGATGGCCATAGCTTAAAATATCAAAAGTAGGTCACTGGGTCATGATCAAGGTCATCAGTGGTCAAGGTTAAATTTCACAAATAATACCTGTGCTCAAAAACTGAAGGTTATAGCTCCCTATATAAGACTATGTAAAAAACAAGTAAACATTGGGTGTGGCCAATATTGACCCCAGGGCCATATGATTTGAATGAACTTGGTAAAGAACCACTAGACAATGACACACAAAATATCTAAGCTCCAGGCCTTGTTTCAAAAAGTTTTTTTTTTTTAATTTTCCTCTATAAAACTATATAAAATTAAGTAATTCCTTGGGAGGGACCAATTTTGACCATACAGCCATAGTTTGAAGAAATGTGGAAATAAAAAGTCCACTAGGCCATGTTACACACCAAATATCTAAACTCCAGGCTCTGTAGTTTCTGACAAGAAAAATGTATTTTCCTGTGTAAGTCAAAACATGGGCCATTAAACTCCAGAATGAATTGGTCGGTATCAGCCATAATCGATTTTAGCCAAGAGAATAGGCATATAAATATTGTCATTAAGTGTGAAAAAAGATTGCTTTAGAAAAGAAGATGCTAGAGTGTACACAAAGTGAAATTTGGCATTTTCAATCAATCAAGGGCCATAACTTCAGACCTTATCAGCAGATATCAGCCATAATCCTTCTTAGCAGGGAGATTATGTTTATAAATATTGTCATAAAGTTTGAAGAAGATTGATTAAGAAATGAAGATACTAGAATGTACACAAAGTGAAATACAGAAAAAACTAGAACTGTCGCCTAAGGGCTTACTAATACCCCCCCGCAAGTGTTTTTGTCAAACATGGCTTTGGAGCATGAAATCAGAATTCTTGTATGCAACACTCCATCTTAATATACAGAGGACATATGTGCCAACTACCTAGAAATCTAGTTATCCTTTGTAACACATACCTATGGATATACCTATGTCTATGGATAAATATCATTAAGATTCACTGAAATCTATCAATGGAAGAAAATTGTAAAACAAATACCATCAAAGGGACATATCTTTAAAACAGGGTGAGGGGGGGGGGGGGGGGTAACCCAATGTTATATAGAAAAAGCGCTACTACAATGTCTAAGGTTGAATGACAGCAAGTTTCATTGAAATCCCTCCAGTAGTTTAGGCGAAGTAGTCCGCAGAAGTTTGTAATGCAAAAATCATCAAAGGGGCATAACTTGGAAAATAGGGGAGGTAACTCAATGCTATATAGATGTCTAAGGATCATTGCCAGTAAGTTTCATCAAAATCCTTCCAGTAGTTTAGAAGGAGTAGTCCGCAGAAGTTTGTAATGCAAAAATCATCAAAGGGGCATAACTTGGTAAATAGGGGAGGTAACTCAATGCTATATAGATAACGCGCTGCTACAATGTCTAAGGATCATTGACAGCAAGTATCATTAAAATCCTTCCAGTAGTTTAGGCGGAGTAGTCCGCAGAAGTTTGTAATGCAAAAATCATCAAAGGGGCATAACTTGGTGAATAGGGGAGGTAACTCAATGCTATATAGATAACGCGCTGCTACAATGTCTAAGGATCATTGACAGCAAGTATCATTAAAATCCTTCCAGTAGTTTAGGCGGAGTAGTCCGCAGAAGTTTGTAATGCAAAAATCATCAAAGGGGCATAATTGGTAAATAGGGGAGGTAACCAATGTATATAGATAACGCGCTTATACAATGTCTAAGGATCATTGCCAGCAAGTTTCATCAAAATCCTTCCAGTAGTTTAGAAGGAGTAGTCCGCAGAAGTTTGTAATGCAAAAATCATCAAAGGGGCATAACTTGGTAAATAGGGGAGGTAACTCAATGCTATATAGATAACGCGCTGCTACAATGTCTAAGGATCATTGACAGCAAGTATCATTAAAATCCTTCCAGTAGTTTAGGCGGAGTAGTCCGCAGAAGTTTGTAATGCAAAAATCATCAAAGGGGCATAACTTGGTAAATAGGGGAGGTAACTCAATGCTATATAGATAACGCGCTAATACAATGTCTAAGGATCATTGCCAGCAAGTTTCATCAAAATCCTTCCAGAAGTTTAGGAGGAGTAGTCCGCAGAATTTTGTGTCTACAGACGGACGGACAGACGGACGGACAACCTGATTCCAGTATACCCCCCCCTAACTTCGTTGCGGGGGGGTATAAAAATGTTCAAGGGCCATAACTCCAGACCTTATGGGTGGACCTCAGCCATAATCAAACTTAACCAAGAGGTTATGGCTATAAACATTGTCATAAAGTTTGGAGAAGATTGCTGAAGAAATGAAGATGCTAGAGTGTACACAAGAAAATGTTGAGGGACAGACAGATGTCCTGACGCACGGACATACAACAGACAATGACTGACCACAATGGCTAACCTTGAGCACCACAAGCTCAGGTGAGCTAAAACATTGAAATACCAAAGCAAGAAATGTTTGTAAAACATACATGCTCCTCTCATATGCATAATATTTATATAGCTATATTCTATGTATGATATTTGACTTCATAACGTGGGCATGTCACAAACTGGTCCAGAACTTATCTTGGTGAAGGTTTACTACTGACAATTATGAACACTGCTGAAAAGATGAAACTAAATCTTCACTGAATTAAATTAATTGGAGATGATATACCTAAGTGAATGAGATTTTAAGTAAAGTAACACTGTCACTAATATACAACCGAAAGAGGGGAAGGGGGAAGGGGACATAATTATTGATTTTGAGGTATCAGTCAAACAATACTTACTTAACAAAGTGTTTGTGAGAATTCAACTCATAACCTTGTGATTTTGACCTTTGAGGTACATACCCCAAAATCAAGGGGTTTCCAATTACTTAAAGGCAACAATTGTGCAATATTTTATACAAAAGAGATACTTAAGAGTTATCAGTAACAGTTGGACAATGCTTCCTTAACACAACGTTAAAGAGGAATTAATTTATGACCTTGTGACCTTGGCCTTTGAGGTTCAGAACCCCACAATCAAAAGGTTTTGTCATAAGTAACTATTGTATAACGTTTGAGACCTAGGAGTCAGATTTTGAGTAATCAGTCCGACAATGCTTTATTTACAGTGTTAACTTATTACCTCAAGACCTTGACCTTTGAGGTACAATTCCCAAAATCAGTAGAGGTTCTACTAGTCATATGCAACAGCTGTATCAAGTTTGAGACTTAAGGATTTGGTCTACCGACAGACCGACAGACTAACCAACCTACCGGCTGACATGTGCAAGCAATATGCCCCCTCATTTTTGAAGGGGAGCATAATAATTGATGCATATTAGCCTGTCAGGAAGGTTATTCCTTCTCTTCTTTATCAGCAGGAAAAGATATGTGATGCTCATGACATTTCCATCAATCTTTATGAAATCCCCAATCAGTTTACCCCTTTTATTATCAGTGTTTGAACGTCTAATGCAGAATGGGCTTATGGCCTTTTGGACCAAGCTCCTGAACTGCAAATCTATTTGACTTACTGAAATCCTTTAAATGACTTTTTTATGCACCCTCCATTGAGCATGGTGTTTACTGCTGTGAAATGTACAAATATAGGATAAAGCCCCCTTCACTCCACATTCTTTACTTGCACCTGGACCTACCTTCTCTTTATTACTGACCTTTCACACTTGCGCATGATATTAACTTATTTAAGGTTAGACAAATTGAAAAGCAGGCATCGGAAGTGTTCTGGTAATTATACACCAGGGCCACAAGACGCATATGACTCAATTATGAATAAACAGCAGTTACATCAGAAAATACGCAAGCAATTTACGGGATCACAATTAAAGCCCAATCTTATTGGCCCATAATAATATGTCTTCTTTCATAAAACTTAAGTGTCTGCCTGAAAACCATCACCCATCAAAGTGAGGAGTTGTAAGGACTGATGTAACCCAGGCCACACCCTCTACCAGCCCTGTCATAACAGCAACTGACAGAATGTGTTTTAATGGCCACTAATTGTCATCGGCTGCCCAAAGTATGGGAAGACTGTGTGAAACTTTCTCCCGCTGACCACTTTTGTTTAAAAGTTGGTGGTCAATTTGTTTTGATGTCCACACTGAATCCTCACAACCTCACATCAGTCAGTAATCTTGACCTTTTTCTTCTCTGAAGTTGACCTTACAAAATAGCAGTGGAAGTAAAACCCTACTGTTAGTTTCCTTGTATGATGCCATAATATTCTGTCTGAAGTAAATCATTAAAAAAAAATATAAACAAGAGCTGTCAGAGGACAGCACGCTCTATTCAAAATGCTTGTTGGTAAATCAAATGAAATCTATTTCAATTCTTGCCCTTTCACATTCCCTGTATATAATAATAGTCAAAAATAATATACCTTGATAGTCTGATATCCCTTAATATTTTTATGAAGTCTAAAATCAATTCCAAACCTAGTTACTGAGACATAAGCATAATAACACTGTGCATGCAAAACTTTAACCAAGTATTCAAGTTGGAAAAGGGCCATAATTTGTATAAAATTCAGTCCAAAAGTTATCCTCCTTGGTTTTCTGATGTCCCTGAATACACTCCTTAACTTTCTAGTCAATTCCATAAACAATTTCTGAGATATAAGCATGAAAGTACCTTGCAAGCAAAACTTTAACCAATATTTCTAAGTTACAAAAGGGGCCATAACTTCTAACATATTCCATCAAAAGTTATCTATCTTGATAGTATGGTACCCCTAAATGTATTTAAGCTGTTTCCAATCAATCGCATGCCTGGATACTGAGATATAAGCATGAAAGTACCTTGCATGCAAAACTTTAACAAAAATTTCTAAGTTAAAAAGGGGCCACAATTTGTAATATATTCCATCAAGAGTTATCTACCATGAAAGTATGATACCCCTAAACATATTAAAGATGTTTCAAATCAATCGCATGCCTGGATACTGAGATATAAGCATGAGAGTATCTTGTATGCAAAACTTTAACCAAAATTTCTAAGTTAAAAAGGAGTCATAATTTGTAATATATTCCATCAAGAGTTATCTACCTTAGTTGTCTGATGCCCCTTAACATATTCATATACTTTAAAGTCAATACCATAAATGGTTATTGAGATACAAGCTGGATAGTAGCTTGCATGCAAAACTTTAACCAAATTTTCTATTGCATGCAAAACTTTAACCAAAATTTCTAAGTTAAAAAGGGGCCATAATTTAAATCAAATTCAGTCAAGAGTTATCTAACTTGGTTTTCTGATGCCCCTGAACATATTTATAAACTTTCAAGTCAATACCATTAATGGTTATTGAGATATAAGGTTGATAGTAGCTTGCATGCAAAACTTAAACCAAAAACTGCGACGCCAACGCCGACGCCAGGGCGACTACAATAGCTCTCATATTCTTCAATTAGTCAAGCTAAAAATGCCACATCAATTTAGCATGACAAATAAGGGATATTACAAGCGTTACAGATACAATATACATTTCAAGGGAGATAAATAGTATAGTACCAATTACTAAATTAATGGCTTTCAGGAAAAGTACAATGAGATAACAATTCTAAGATTTCAATATCATTGAAATAATTGTAAGCAAAACCGTTAAGACACTGATATTGTGACCTGCAGACCTGTATGTCACTGAAGTAATAATAAGCACAACCATGTCATTAATGTAATGGTCAGCACATTGTATGTCACTGATTGATGGTCAGCACTATACAGTCACAGATCTGCACAACAGTATGTCGCTGATGTGATGGTCAGCACTATACAGTCACAGATCTGCACAACAGTATGTCACTGATGTGATGGCCAGCACTATACAGTCACAGATCTGCACAACAGTATGTCACTGATGTGATGGTCAGCACTATACAGTCACAGATCTGCACAACAGTATGTCACTGATGTGATGGTCAGAACTATACAGTCACAGATCTGCACAACAGTATGTCACTGATGTGATGGTCAGCACTATACAGTCACAGATCTGCACAACAGTATGTCACTGATGTGATGGTCAGCACTATACAGTCACAGATCTGCACAACAGTATGTCACTGATGTGATGGTCAGAACTATACAGTCACAGATCTGCACAACGTATGTCACTGGTGTTATGGTCAGCACTATACAGTCACAGATCTGCACAACAGTATGTCACTGATGTGATGGTCAGAACTATACAGTCACAGATCTTCACAACAGCAGGTTTTTTTTTGAAGACGCACAAAATCGTGCGTTTTGATGCAAAATAATCGTAAATGACCCCCATGTTGAATGCTAGTGCGCCGTCAATGACGCATTTTCAAAACCAGGTTCTAAATATAAGACACATTCGATTGATATCAAATAGATGTCAGTTTAAACCTACTATATGTGTTTCCTTTATTCTGGAAACAACATGTGATGTTCCAGATGCATGTTAATTTTATTTTTTCTGCTTCGCTCTGAATAACAGATCAAGATATGGGACTTTCAGTTTCTTAAATTAGTACCCGGGCTGCCGGCATTGCATAGAACGATGGCCTCAGGTCGTTGTCGTCCGGGATATTAGGCTGTCTATTTACGTGCATGGAAGAATGTTTTTATTTATGAAGACTAGACTTACTTTGATTTTTTCTCACCATATATCGCCCTTTTATATATTTGGATAAATTTTATCACAGAAAAAATTTCCCTTTATAAATTAGTCTGATGTTCCGATACGTTCTGTACAACTTAGTCCCAACCAATGATGGAGAGTTGTTGCATAGCAACGTCATTCGGATCATCGCAAATGCTGCAACAATGACGCAGCGGAAGTTTTTCTTTTCAAAAGAGAACTCGGAAACGGACAATGCCGATCGTCCTGGTCCATCTAATTACCAAGATTTGTCATCAAGTGAAGTTACTGTTGCTGAGCCTGATAGTCCATTGGCTAAAAGAATAAAGACTGTTCCACGGGGCTTACTGCAAGCATGTCCCCCTAAAATTTCAAATAACCCCTATATATAATATTCGAGGGGACACATGTCCCCAAAATGAAAATGTATATATATTAAACCCTGCAACAGTATGTCACTGAAGTGATGGTCAGCACTATACAGTCACAGATCTGCACAACAGTATGTCACTGATGTGATGGTCAGAACTATACAGTCACAGATCTGCACAACAGTATGTCACTGATGTGATGGTCAGCACTTTACAGTCACAGATCTGCACAACAGTATGTCACTGATGTGATGGTCAGAACTATACAGTCACAGATCTGCACAACAGTATGTTACTGATGTGATGGTCAGCACTTTACAGTCACAGATCTGCACAACAGTATGTCACTGATGTGATGGTCAGCACTATACAGTCACAGATCTGCACAACAGTATGTTACTGATGTGATGGTCAGCACAATACAGTCACAGATCTGCACAACAGTATGTCACTGATGTGATGGTCAGCACTATACAGTCACAGATCTGCACAACAGTAACTATGTCACTGATGTGATGGTCAGAACTATACAGTCACAGATCTGCACAACAGTATGTCACTGATGTGATGGTCAGCACTATACAGTCACAGATCTGCACAACAGTATGTCACTGATGTGATGGTCAGCACTATACAGTCACAGATCTGCACAACAGTATGTCACTGATGTGATGGTCAGAACTATACAGTCACAGATCTGCACAACAGTATGTCACTGGTGTTATGGTCAGCACTATACAGTCACAGATCTGCACAACAGTATGTCACTGATGTGATGGTCAGCACTATACAGTCACAGATCTGCACAACAGTATGTCACTGATGTGATGGTCAGCACTATACAGTCACAGATCTGCACAACAGTATGTCACTGATGTGATGGTCAGCACTATACAGTCACAGATCTGTAAAACAGTATGTCACTGATGTGATGGTCAGAACTATACAGTCACAGATCTGTAAAACAGTATGTTACTGATGTGATGGTCAGAACTATACAGTCACAGATCTGTAAAACAGTATGTCACTGATGTGATGGTCAGAACTATACAGTCACAGATCTGCACAACAGTATGTCACTGATGTGATGGTCAGCACTATACAGTCACAGATCTGCACAACAGTATGTCACTGATGTGATGGTCAGAACTATACAGTCACAGATCTGCACAACAGTATGTCACTGATGTGATGGTCAGAACTATACAGTCACAGATCTGCACAACTGTATGTTACCGATGTGATGCACAACCATTTCAGGTAAGGTCAAGGTCGGGTTTAAGTATCTGGGACACAACCTAGCCTTCTATCCAATTCCCCCTTTCTATCAGCAATATACATTGCAAACTAATTATCTGAGATTATATTTCACCCTCATACAAACATTGGGCAAATCTTTCTCAAGCATATCTGAAAAGAGGTTCAAATTCATTAATAAATTCTCTGGGTTTTGCTTCTTTATTATCATCAAGGTTCTTAAATGTTTTTAGTATATTAATGATAAACTCAGGGTAAACAAATCTGTCAAGCTTTTACTACATAAATGAACATCCAGCTTGCATTATATATACCTCAGGTTACAATTGCAAAGCTGAATTATTTTCACAAATACAAATCTTTCTTCTACTCAGTTAAATGTTTTACATTAATAACAAGTCAATTTTCCTGTGCCTCAGATTGAATTTCTCAACATTTAGTGTCTCTGGTTTCTTATATAGTGCAACAAAACATTTTGTATTCATTGCCCTTTACTACTTAATTTTGTTTGCTGGCTAGGTTTTAACATTCCACCAGCCATATTTCAGTCATTTGGAAACTTTGTTGACATGAAACAGGTATAGTAGTACTGAGATATCATACCGTAGACATCCTGGAACTGGGTTAACCAGTCCTGGAACTACCCTTATGTTTAGCACCAAACAAGGAGATATACCAATACCATTTTAAATGAATCAAACCAACTTCACTGAAGTTATGGGAAGGATGTTCTAACCACTTAGCAACAGGGGCTGGATTATCATCTGATTAATCTAACCCTTCACCTTATAAATATTCATGTACAAATTCATGCATTGATGAATATTTATTGCATGAACTTTATATGGTTTATGGAATAATGGACTTTTCCTTTATGATGCAGACTTTGTAGATTATGACCTACAATATTGTATGATCAGCAAACAAGAGGTTTGCAAATGTGTCAATCACAATAGGGTTATTTAACATAAAAATGCTCTTTTCATCAGAAATCCCAAGGATCTCTGCTTGCCCACTTTGAGGATGCTTGCTTTGAATTAATCTACTACAACCATATTTTTCACTATTTGCAAATTCCAAATGCACTGGCCCTGCTTGATGGGTCCATATTAATTACACAGGCCATAATAGATTTGTTCATGTTATGGCTGTGGATATTTACACCCACTTTATCTTGTTTTTATACAACTTGGGGCTGTTGGATGTGACAAACTTTAAACAGACATTACTAAAATCACAATTTATTCATCTAGATTATGATCAAATTTCACATTTAATGTAACCATGCAGTGCTACTTTAATATCATCCAATCTACCTAATTATCCAGGGATATATTGCCTATCTTCCAATTTATCTGAAAGCAAAGGCACTATATGCCAACAATTTATCACGAAAATACACAATAATCTCTCAAGCAATCAAGGTAATCAACTTACTGTCCATTTTGCCAGATATATTTTCTCTTTCATTTCTTTCCAATCTACCTGTCTGAACTGCAAGGTTAAATTAACTTTTTGCAAAACTAATGCATTTCTGAAATTGAAGTAGTGCTGAACAAGCATTTGCATTTGAACACTTACCGTAATGTCAAGAACAAGGAACTTTTACAATAACATTCAGTGTTTTACCCTTAAAATAAAACTGGTTCAGCATGTCAGGTATAAATGGATAAACCCACTTGAGAGATGGAGGGGTGACAGAGATAGTGACATGTTTATATTGCAGGACACTCCATCACAGCTCTGATTCCTCGATTACTGAAGTGGCAACCCCTAGAGACAGGAAATGGCCCATTTATAAAATGTCAGGCAGAAGAACCCCCCAATTTAGTGTAAATGTTATTTTTTTGTTACCATTTTGACCTTTTGCCATGGAAGGTTGTTCTTGAAGATAAATAACTGCAAGCCCCACAGCCTGTGTCATGTTGAACACTCAAGTAAACACTAGATGGAAGACAGCACTTGACTAGCCCCGGGACGATACATGTCCAATCTGTATAGGGCATCCTCATGTGATACAGCCCTACTGCAGTCACCATCCAGACTACTCACATTTTAACACTTCACCAACATTGAGAACAGTTCAATCTAAGCACCAGTGTCGCTTAAGTTGAAAATGAGAAACTTTTAAAATTAGCACCACTCTAACTAAAGTTATACAATTCAACAACATAGAGGAACAGTTCAAACTAAGCACCAGTGTAGCTTAATTTAAACACATTAACATAGAGAAAATGTTCAAACTTAGTTCCAATGTTGCATAAGCTAAACACTTCACCACATCCAGAAACAGTTCAAACTTAGCACCAGTGTTGCTTAAATTATACACTTCACCAACATACAGAAACAGTTCAAAATTAACACCAGTGTTTATTAATTATACACTTCACCAACACCGAGTAACAGTTCAACCTACGTCCCTGTTAAGTTAAGCCAAACACGGCAAAAACAACACTTTGAAATAGTCCAGATTTTGTCCAATGCAGCTTTATCAAAATTATGACATGAAACCTTTGGACATGGTTCTTTTTCCTTCCAATCTTTTTTCTTTATAAGACATCTAGACTTTATGAATCATTTTAAGACTTTGTTTTTGGTTTTTGTTTCTCCCCCCTACCTCATTTAAGAAAATTTGAACAAAGTCAGTATCACAATATTTTTGTTTTATTACTGGTAATTATTATAATTTTGAAAAGAAATTTGGGGTCTGGTTGCAAAAAAACCCAGCTTTTTATGATTACTGGTAATTATTATAATTTTGAAAAGAAATTTGGGGGGCAGCTTTTTATGGTTTAGATAGAATAAATGTTTTCTAAATTATCCTCTCATATAAATTATTTCAAAATATTGTGAAATATTAAAAATGAATATTATTTTCAAACATCCCAAGCAAAATTATGACCATGGTCAACATTGTCTTTCATTCATTTTGATGATCATCCATGTTAAATCATGGTTGCCCATCAAATAACATGAAATCAAACATGGTCGGCCATGGTATAACCATGGGCAGCCATGGTAGAAATAAGCTTTGATAGATTGAACATGGTCTGCCATGTTATGACCATGGATATAACAAACATGGTACCAGGAACAAGAGGGCCAAGATGGCCCTAGATCGCTCACCTGAGAAAAGTATCATTCATTGCCTGTACAAAACAGATTGCTTTAGAATTAAGATGATGAGGTGAAACAATGTTCAGGAATTTTCTGACCCCATCCACAAAAGATATCATCATGACAAACATTCTGCCAAAGTTTGAGGATGATTGGACCAAAAATGTTGCCCTCAGAGTATAAACAAGATTTTTCTAAGATTTGACCTACTGACCTACATTTCTATCCAGCCCCACCCATTTTCAACTGGTTCGAGATATCATCATGACAAACAATTGACCAAGTTTGAGGAAGATTGCATCAAAACTGTGGCCTTTAGTGTGTAAACAAGATTTTTTAAGATTTGACCTATTGACCTACTTTTCGGTCCGGCCCAGCCATTTTCGAAGGGTTCAAGATATCATCAAGACAAACATTCTGACCAAGTTTGAGGAAGATTGGATTAAAATTGTAGCCTCTAGTGTGTAAACAAGATTTTTCTAAGATTTGACCTACTGACCTACTTTTTGATCCAACCTGACCCATTTTCGAAAGGGTTCAAGATATCATCAAGACTAATATTCTGACCAAGTTTGAGGAAGATTGGATCAAAATTGTGGCCTCTAGTGTGTAAACAAGATTTTTCTAAGATTTGACCTACTGACCTACTTTTTGATCCAACCTGACCTATTTTCGAAAGGGTTCAAGATATCATCAAGACAAACATTCTGACCAAGTTTGAGGAAGATTGGATCAAAATTGTGGCCTCTAGTGAAAAAATTTTGGCCGGAATAAGTATCCCAAAAGCTCACCCTGAGCTATGCTCAGGTGAGCTAAAAATTAAATGGGTTTAAAAAAGACACCATGGTCAACCATGGCTGACCATGGTCAACCATGGCTGACCATGGTCAACCATGGCTGATCAGCATGGTAGGTCATAATAAAAAATTACCAACACTGTGATAAAGACATGGTTTTACAAGTGTACAAGAAATTCAAAGATTTACATTAAAACAACCCTTTTGATTTTGTGACCTTTTTATTTATCTAACCAGAACAATTTGAACAAATTTTGTAGAGGTCAAAATAGGATTAAATCGAAAGCTTAAAGCTTATTGAATATTAGATTGAAACAAAAACGATTAAATCTAACTACATATAACTGCATGTATTACTATGACCTTTTTACTGATGTTTTAACAGAAATCTTAGGTGATTCACTTTTCTTTTCTTTACTTTATTTTTTCTTTTCTTTTTTTTTTTGAAAACTGTTACGCATCGAAAAAAAGATTACGAATGGTTTTCGTTCGAATTAACCGCGCCCCGAATAAAAGTTCAGAAGTTGTTGCAAGGTTGTAGGACAATCCTACAAGGAAAAGTAGTGCCGAAAAATTGACGCTAATTTCTACGTAGATCAATGATTTTTACTTATATTTTATATTTTATTTTGGAAAACCCACTCTTTAAACCTTATTTCGAAACCCAGTTTTTGTTTCGTAACTGATCTTAACTTTCCCTCTTTTAAATTTGAAAACCGAAAATAACGCAGCGGTGCATCAATCCGCCATTTTGAAAAGAACGACAAACAACAAACAGTGTAAACAATAGGTGATAACGTTATTGATTCGCAATATTTTCGCAGATGACATCCATTTTATGACGAAGGTAAGAATATTCAATATAGTTATGAGTATTATAATTATGTTTGTAATGAAATTACTTTCCATTTATCGATAAAAAAAAATAAGTGACTTTGTTTCGTCTGCAAATGGCGATGAGATTATTTTCTGTCCGTCGATGTATAACACAATCCCTACAATGTTTAGTTGAATCGCATTTCTTTTATTTGCTTTCCAGAATATATATATTTTTAGGTTCAATATGTGCAAATTAACCTTTCAGGAAATTTAAAAAAATCGATCGCAGGTCATATCGACCACGGTTAGCATTGTACTTAATTTTAAAAAAAGGAAGGCCTTGGTGAAAAATCATTGTATATACAATAAATCTGTTAACAAATGTGCGATCCGCAATAAAACTCATTTTGGTTTACACTTAATCATCGCTTGGTTATCTTACATGTAGATCTATAAAAATTTAAGGAAAAAAACATTATTGTTTTACTCCTTTAAATATATAAAAATTTCTGTTGGAATATTTGTTCATGACCAACTGCTGGCAGTGACTTGGAATTTTTT
This sequence comes from Solen grandis, assembly GCA_021229015.1. Classification (NCBI taxonomy): domain Eukaryota; kingdom Metazoa; phylum Mollusca; class Bivalvia; order Adapedonta; family Solenidae; genus Solen; species Solen grandis. Next base: position 63,544,086 of record CM037777.1, read on the forward strand.
AACATTGAATGCTGAATAAAATTCAGCTATATTATGTCCATTGTCATTGCTGTAATAAAATGAAATCTGATTGATTTAACACAACTTTTTTATTTTTATTTTAGCAACATGTCCAACCATGTTTTCAACAAGGATGACGCCTCCTCTTGTCCACTTTGTAATCAACACAGACTTTGGATCATGGTGATTTACAAAAGGTAAATAGACTCTTATTAGAAATGAATACATTTTTTGAGAAAAAAAAAAGTTTCTAAGATCCTTGAAAACTGAAGTGTCGCATATCAAAGAACAACTTGAGACATCCACAATGCTACTGCCTTTACCTTTTTCATGGTAGTTTATTAGACAGGCAGTTTACCTTACATAACACTGTCCCCAGTGGTAAGGGTGTCTGCCTCTGGAACTGGAAGCCATGGGTTCCTATCCCTAGCAGCAACGTATGAAAGTTGTTAAAGGAAAATGGCACTGTATCTCCCTTGTTTGGTGCTCAGCATATTAGAATAGGTCCCAGTCGTGGTGTTGGGGATAATGCAACTTGGGAGTGGTGTCATGCCAACTATCTATGGCGTGATGCTGCAGTGTAACAGCACTATATCTCTCAAACTTAGTTTTCAAATTATAGCTGTCATACTTCTATTGCAACTGAGTTTGATTGTGGCTGAACTCAATTTCTCCTAGTTAACTGACATTGTAAGATGGAAAAATATTTTGAATTTATAATGATGAGAAAATTTTGGTTTTACATATTTGCATGCACAGTCAGAACTTCATCTTTATTATTAATAGTGGTATGAATGGGAATAAGGATCAATGATCAAATCTGAGTAAACACTAAATGTTTAAATACAAAGGCAGGCTATAGGCTTTGAGCTTCTTAGTTATTTTACTTTAAAATCATTTTACTACTTTTTTTTTTTACTTTTTTTTTTAAAGTTTCAGACATGTGGGAGGAAGAAAGCTGAAGTCCTTGCAGAATATGAGCAGAATTTCAATGTAAATTTATGTGTAACATCAGCATATGTTCAGGAATGTCAACAAGGACTTGGACATTCCTCTTTCAAAGTGGAAACTGATCTCTGACCCATGGCGCATTGGATCATCAGGATCACTGATCTAGGTGAATTCAAGGAAAATCGCTTTGGAATTTGGACTTCAGTGAATTCAAGGCATCCAACAGGTGGCATAATAAGTTTTAAAAACGTTATAAGTGTTTTTAATACAATAGGTGGAGAAAGAGGAGGTTGTTCAGGACTTGGAACATAGGCTATAGTGCGTTATGAAAAAACATAAAACATTAATTTAATAAAGGATGAAACCGGACACTGCTCTTAAGCATGGGGAATCAATATCCATGTTGGTCACTGTAATTTGTTTGAAAAAAAAAAAAAGATTGTTTAGACTGTTGATACGGATTTGATGACATGAATAAAAATTATTTTCGTATCCAGCCATGTTGCCTGTTTAAATCCCCTGGTCCACCATACTCACTGCATGAGTATTATTTGGCACCATTGAATTTCCATTAATTACCATTGAAGGTTATTGATATTTCATTTTAAATCATTGATTCACCATTATTTTATGTAAAATGACACCACCAAAATACCATTGAAAAACCATTTTATTCCATTAAAATCCCTCATTGGATACCATTGAAAATAATTTATTTTTCTTTTTTTTTAGGGAGAGCTCATTTGCATATTTCGGCTCATTTCAATGGAGTTTCAATGGTGTTTCAATTGAATTTCAATGGTGTTTTGTTGGAGTTTCAATGGTTGCACTATTTAGTATATAAAGACTTTCAATGGTCCTTCAAGGGTTGTGCTACATTTGGTTCTGCAAAGAGAAATGGTAATTCAATGGTGTTTCAAGCCATTTCATTTCGATAAGGGAAGGGAGAATTTGATGACAATAGATCTTTTTACACTTTTTTAAAGCTTTTGTATTTTTTACCAATGTCTCATATTTATCAGAACATACCATAGGTGATCCTTTAAGTTTGGATGGAGTTTGGGGTCTCTGGGTTCATGGTAAAGTCTTGCATTTATATATTTTTGATAAAGTTGAATATTTTTCAACTTCATTACAAGTCATAGCAATGACTTGCCAACTTATATTTTTCACAATTACAAAATGCCATGACTCTGTCAAGTTATATAACTGTTTACAATTTTTTTGGCAATTTTTCTGTCCATAACTGAGTGAATGCGTAAACATTTTTTGAAATATTGTTACTGACAAGATTTTGAGCCGGGGGCATTTGTGTTTACCAAACACGTTCTTGTTTCAGAATGCTAAATGCCAAAAAAATTGTGTTTGATTGGCAAACAGCTTAGAACTTGACGCTGAGTTCAGAAAATACATTGATTAAAAATGGATTAATTTACCCTTATCGATTTAGTATATCACAATATTGCAAATGAATGGTTAAACATGTAAACAAAAGTTTTTATGCTGTAATGGATAGCATAAGTAAATCATGAATAAGTGTGCTTTTTTGGGACAGCCCTGGTACAGGTATGTTGGAACTTAATTTACTTTGAGAATTACTTGTCGCAGAAATGAGAATTACTTGTCACAGAAACAATTCTACTATAGGCAAATAATTTTTTTTAGTTTTCATAGTTTTTCATATAGGTATACAGTTTCTGTTATCATACTCTGCGATCATGCTAAGTTTAAGAAAAATACTGAAAATGTCCTTAATTGACCCATACATAGTAGTGTTTATACGAAATGATGCTATTGGAAAATTATTTACTGTTTCAGTTTCCTATATACATGTAGTGCTTTCTCAATAAATGATTTATTTACATCATTAGAACTATATATATGACAAATTTTATTGAAATAGATCTATGTAGATATCATGTTTTTTTCCACATAACTATCAAATCATATTGGTATATGCATTTGGTATGAACAAACTTGTAAAATACACCCAACACTCACTAGTCATTATTGTTAATTTGCATTTTTCTCATTTGTGTATATTTACAATCTGGCCATTTGATTATGGGCCTTGTAATAAAACTGTTATATTGATAAAATGAGGTAATTTTTTATCTTAATCTTTAGCACATCTGTCAGCATGCAGTGCTGGTCTGTCTGCCTTCCTTCAATTATTTATGAGTCAGCAGTACGCTAGTCACAGTGCACACTAGTTTCTAAGTTTTGAGAGTTGTAAAAAAAATTTAAAAAAGGAATTAAAGGTTTAAAGGAAAACAGCCCCTTTAAATCTGACCATGGACTACCCAGGTATTTCATGGTCTATTCACCATGTTTTGTTTCTCATGACCACATTACCAGGGTCTCCAATAAATTAACATGGTAGAACGTCAGTAGACATGATCTACCATGTTATTTAATGGTAGACCATGGTGGTGGTGACCATGTTAACAACCATGGTTAGGTGACCATGAAAGCTGTGGTGCCATTTAACAAAACATGGTCTACTTTGGTAGACCATGGTGGTGGTGACCATGTTAGCAACCATGGTTGGATGAAAAGCTGTGGTGCCATTTAACAAAACATGGTCTACTATGGTAGACCATGGTGGTGGTGACCATGTTAGCAACCATGGTTAGGTGACCATGAAAAGCTGTGGTGCCATTTAACAAAACATGGTCTACTATGGTAGACCATGGTGGTGGTGACCATGTTAGCAACCATGGTTAGGTGACCATGAAAAGCTGTGGTGCATTTACAAACATGGTCTACTATGGTAGTTTATGGTTACAGGACCATGAAGTACCATTGTAGTTCATCATTAAATGACCATGAATTTCGCCGGGGATACAAAAAAACCCCACAAATTTTATACAGTATAAACGCAAAACAGCCTTGAAATTTAAAGCTTGCTTTTTTACATAGCAGGGCAAGATTTATGAAATGAATGCAATAAAGAAAAAGAATGAGCATAAATGCTAAAAATAACCATGTATAACTATATGCAAGAGGTCTGAGCAAGCCTTCATTTGTAGGTCAAAACTCAGGTATAAAGACGCTAATATTACCACATTGTTTGAATGTGTTACTATTAATGCCAGTATAATTAATTCAAGCAGAATAAAAAGACAGTTTCAGTCGTAACATGCTTATTTAACGGTATATTTAGTCTCTGTAAGCTTAGTCCTGGGAAATCTGTGTCAGAAAACATCTTGTTCCTTTTGAGGTCTTTCTGCAATTAGTCAAGACAAATTCAAGTCACAAACTTGTGCACATGACTGAATACCTTACTGTCCCCAATGATGCAATAATAAACAGTAGAGCAATTTTGCTCACCTGAAAAATATCGCATTCATTGCCTTTTACAACATAGTCATACTGAATACATATTAATCTATGTGTAAGTACAGCAAGATAATCATAATTCCACACAAAAACTGTACCTGTGGTTTTGATGGTCATTGTTATAAAATCAAGTGGCCCCTGTGGTGGGACCAATTTTGACACCAGGACCATGATTTGAACAAACATGGTACAGGTTCACAAGGCCATGATGTTACATACCAAGTATCTATTCCAAGATCTTGTGGTTTCTGAAAAAAAATCTTTTATGTTTTTTTCCTATATAAGTCTATGTAAAATCAAGTGACTCCTTGGGTGGGGCCAATATTGACATCAGGGCTATATCCTGTGGTTTCTGACAAGATTTGTCTAGTTTTTTCTATTTATGCCTATATGCATAATGAAGTAACCCCATTGTGCGAGCCAACTTTGACCCCAAGGCTATGATTTAGACAAACTTGGTAGAGGTCTATCTAGGCCATGTTACACACCAAATATCTGCACTCCAGGCCTTGTTGTTTCTGACAAGAAGATTTTTCAAGTTATTCCTACATAACTCTATGTTAAATGAAGTGAATCATGAGGTGAAGCCAATTTTGACCCCAGGGCTATGATTTGAACAAACTTGGTAGAGGTCCACTAGACAATGCCACACACTTAATATCTTAGCTCTAGGCCGTGTGGGGCCTCTGTGGCTGAGAGGATAAAGTCGCTGACTTTAACACTCACTCAGCCCCTCACCGCGTGGGTTCGAATCCCAGCAGGGTCATTCGGATTTTCATGTGAGGAAGCCTTTCAGCTGGCTTGGGGTAGGTCAGTAGTTCTACCTGGATGCCTCTGTGCAATCAGGGTCTTCCTCCACCTGTAATTAGCTGGACATCGCTTTATGACTGAAATATTGTTGAAGCTATGGTAAACTTAAATAGTCAACTCCGTGTGGTTTCGGAGAAAAACATTTTTTAAAGATTTTTTAAAGATTTTATCTTTGAAGTCTATTTTTAGCTCTCATGACCCAGATAATCCATGAACCAGAACCATTTGAACAACTTTGGTAAAGCTTTATGCAGGAACATCACAGGCAAGTCTCATCAAATTTGGCCCAATAGTTGCAGAGGAGGAAATAATTGTGAATGATGGATGTCAGATGGACGATGGATAGCCATCCTATCTGTAATAACTTTTAACATTGTCTGAACATTTCATCACAATACTTTATTCAAAAGTTTATTTAGTTTACTATGAATATTATTTGGGATTTTCAGGAATTCAATTTGACAAATTAATTTAGTGCAGAAATGAAAATTAAAAGAACATGTTGAGTAAATTATATTATGTAAAATATGTAGGAGAAAAAATGTGTCTTTACAGAATAAACAATGGCTCTCAAAGTAAACAATCATTTGTTAAATAATCAATGAAGCTTACAACTTAATTTGCAAGTTTTGCCTTTTACAAAGTACACTTTAATTCAATATATATCATGACCAAAGCAAAGGTCAGCATTCATTAAGTGTAAAACCCTGTCTACATAGCCCATAATGCCACTCCCATAATGCATCAGGGACAGACAGCTTGCAAGCACACAAAACTTAGTCATCAGACAATATCAGGTGCACTAAAGTGAAAATCAAACCAAGCTAAAACTCAAGAGAACTTTATGAACTATCCAGTGATAAAATTTTTGAATGCATTATTAATTTTGCAAACATTATTATTATTACTATCAGTCATATGATATTTTCACCATTAAATGGGTGTAATGTAACACCTAGACCATGACGCACAATAAAGGAATGACTCACACCTCTGACAGCGATAATCAATGAAGTTTAATATTCCTAGTTTTATTCCTGAAGTATAGCGAAAATTGCCCTTAATTCATATTGATTACTAAATCATTACCAATAAATTTGATGCATGTAATATTAACACTTTGGAACATGTGTGTCAGCTGCTGAAGCGTGACGGAAATAATGTGACAAACAGACAGATGAACAGACCGGCAGACGACAGAAAAGTGTTCCCTTTGTGTCACCTCTGCTTAAACATGCATAAACAGTGATGAATAGATTCATAAAAGCCAGATATGGAAGAAAACTTACATATACATTTGTATTATATACAACAATGCCTAGGCTGGTTTACTCCAGTTGATATTTTTTTATGTAACATAAGAAGGGCAGTCTATTTCCTAACTTTACTGCATTTTACTTAAGCAAGGACACACCATAAACTTGTTCAATCTTTTAATTTTTTTTTGTAAATATAAAAATCCTTCAAACAAAATCTTTGTTTTAACAATCCAAAATGTGTTAATGAAAGCCTGCTTGTTTATGATGTTACTTTACTGATTTAGTTTAGTGGTAACTTACCCAACTGTGATCTCAAGGGTGTGGGTTTGAACCCCTAATGAGGCAAGGATTTTTCATGATTTTCCAAGGCACAAAGTACTGGTCCAATGAAAGAACCATTAACATAATTTATAAAAACTTGTTTTCCAATCAATGTAAAAAAAATCATTTTAAACTAAGTAAAAAGAAAATTGTAGCCAGATTATTGAATTAATTTCTTTTTAGTTTTTTGCTAAAAGAAAATCATTAGAAATAAACTAAGAGACAATATTTTATAGTCAGCTTATTAATGCTTTTTATCTTTGCATTATGGTGAGCTGTCAATAAGTTTTGTTGGTTAATATCTAACTTTTATTATCTTCCAACAGCAAGTTAGAAATTAGTATTTTCTTATGCATATATATTAAAACTTAAGAGTTAAATATCAACCCTAATGACAATTGCAACTATTTTGAAATCTTTAATACCACAATTTCAAGATATTAGATGTTGATAACTATTTTATATTTCAATTTACATTTTAAATGTTTCCATTTGATATATATCTGTATTTGTTGGGTGATATGTGGCATGGGTCACCAAACCTATTTGAATACTAAAGGTTTGAAACAAGAAGGCCATAGAGGCCCTGGATTGCTCACCTGAGTAAAGAGATACCCAAGGAACATCATTCTGTACTAAAACATTTTGATATCTGGCTGGTAGTTTTGAAGGAGATAATTTTTAAAGTTTTCCTATTTTTTTCCTTTCCTTTGGCATGGCAAAATGAGTTCTACATGGATCAAGTTTATTTTAGGTTCACCTAAGGATCATCCCTGTCAAGTTTAATCAAATTCTGTCCAGCAGTTTCAGAGGAGATGTTTAAAGTTTTCACTATATACATTTAAGGCAAATTAGCCACGCCCCTGGTGGCCATGTTTTTTAATGGATTGGAATATTTTTAGCAATCTTGATAGAGGGTTACCCAAGGAACATATGTACTAAAACATTTTGAAATCTGGCCAGTAGTTTTGCAGGAGACTTGACCATGACCATTTTAGTTTATCATCGCCTTGACAGTATTTCAGACATAAAGTGACGTCCAGCTAATTACAGGTGGGTAGAACCACCAACCTACCGCAAGTCAGCTGGAAGGCTTCAAGGGATCGAAAATTCCACTTGTCCGCTTGTATTTAAGAGTGAAAAATGTGGCCTGTTCATCCTACAGGATGAGTGGAAATTCACCGAAGTAGAAGACCACTAAAATGAGCAGTCAATGTGTTTACATTTTGTCGAAGAAAAGCCGGAAACAACGCCGGTGTTTTGGGTTATGTATAAAATGGGCACTGTATAAAACACCGACAGACGAACTCGATTCGCTTACATGCGCCCAACTGAAAAATGCTTACAGAGCTAATCATTGCGATTTTTTTATGTGTGATTATTTTTTCTAATATCATTATTATCCAATTTTATTTTAATATTTTGAATCAAAATGCTATTTAAACTGATTAAAAAATAAACTTTAATATTGAAAATAAAAACATGCATGAACATCTTTCCTGATTTTCAATCAAACAAACCACTGTCATCTCTTGAATTTCAAATATAGAGAAGGGTGCAATGTTTAAAAATTTGATGGCCAGCAAGGATTCGGAGAGTAAAGAGAAAGAAAAGCGCCTAGAAAAAGAAGAAAAAAGAATACATCAAGAGGTCCATTATGGCTCTGGATCGCTCACCTTGTATCATAAGCTATGTAATATCAAGTGACCCCTGGGGCAGGGCCAATTTTGACCCAAGGGCTATGATTTGAACAAACTTGATAGAGGTCTACTGGAAAATGCTGCGCACCAAATATCTAAACTCCGGGCCTTGTGGTTTCTGAAAAGAAGATTTTTCAAGTTCTTTCCTAATAAAAAACCCCCCAAGGACTTTACTAGGTTTACTAGGCCATTTTCTAACATCCAGGTCTTGTGGTTTCTGACAAGAAGATTTTTCTAATTTTTCCTATATAAGTGCATGTAAAATAAAGTGACCCTGGGGCAGGGCCAATTTTGACCCCAGGGTCATGATTTGAACAAACTTGGTAGAGGTCTACTAGACAAAGCCACACACCAAATATCTAAGTTCTAGGCCTTGTGAATTCTTGATTTCACTTTTAAAATCTTGTTTTAGCCCTAATTAGTTGTGACCTACAACAGACCTAAACCATTTAAACAATTTTTATAGGGGATCACCTTAGGAACATCCTTACAAACTTTGATCACTTTCCCATTAGTAGTTTCAGAGAAGAAGATTTTTAAGTAAATTGTTGATGACTGACAACTACCGATGCCAGACAAAGGCTGGTCCCCAAAGCTCACCTTGGTATTTTGTGACAGGTGAGCTAAAAAGCGCAGGCATTTCATTTAAATCCATGAATTCATGTCAAAATTACGGCAAACATATTTTACCAGGCATAGAGCACGGCTTTTTATACAAGTTTCAAAAGTATATCATGTTAGAACTGTTAAATGTTATTTTATTATTTTTATGTAAGTATTAATTCATTTATTAAAGATATATTACATTTAGAAGTAAATTTTAAGCTGCATAGATAATCTTGAATATCATGCACGAAATACAGGACAAGTAGCATAACATGCATGACAAGCAGAATTAGCAGCTACTCATCCTGCAGGATTTTTTTATCCCTGGCTTCCTTACATGAAAATCCAAATGACCATGCCGGGATTCGAAGCCATGCGGTGAGGGGCTGAGTGAGTGTTAAAGTCATGGAGGCCCCAGTTTTGAAGGAGATGATATTTATAAAGTTTTCATCATTTTTTTTCTTTTTGTTGCCATGGCAACCAGAGTTCTACATGGATCAAGTTTATTTCAGCAACTTTTGTGAAGGTTCACCAAAGGATCACCCCTGCCAAGTTTAATCAAATTCTGTCCAGCAGTTTCATGGGAGATGTTGTTTATAGCATATTGTTGACAATGCATGATGCAGAGTGCTCAGGTGAGTTAAAAACTAGAACTGTAGGCCAAAGGCTAACAGATACCCCCCCCACCCCCAACAAATACCCCATTCCCCCACCTGCATCCAAAACAACCAAACTCAATGCCTGCAAGCAGTACTTGGTAATAGCTATTTCACAGGAATATACAAATAAAAGATTGTTGTCATTGTATTGGGGTTTACCGTTGCTGTGATAGTATTTAAATCATATAGCGACGTCAAGCTAATTACAGGTGGAGGAAGACCCCGAGTACACAAAGGTACCCGGGTAGAACCACCGACCTACTGCAAGCCAGCTGGAAGGCTTCCTCACATGGAAAGTCTGGGATTCGAACCCACAGCGGTGAGGGACTGAGAGATTTGTAGTCCATGACTGTAACCACTCGGTCACGGCGGCCCCACAAATAAAAGAGTGTTCTCTCGAACACATGTGATTCAAAATGGTATATAGGTGCATGTATATGCATTTAAATGTCATTTAAAATATACAAGAATCCTTGAACTGTTTCAAAAGTAAAGGAAACCAAATTAAGATTCAAGGCTGCTGGCAAAAGTAAGTCAGGATTTTTTTTTATTTATTTAGTTTTGCAAAAAGCCTGAAGCAGTCTTAAAGGGGACATATTTGTTTTGTTTGTTTTATAATCATAATTCCACATTCCACACAAAAACTGTACCTTTGGTCCAATTTTAATGGTTATTGCTATAAAAACATGTGACCCCTACATTGGGAGCAATCTTGACACCAGGGCCATGATCTGAAACTTGATTCAGTTTCATTAGGCCACAATACATACCAAATATCTAAACTCCAAATCTTGTGTGTGTTTTTTGTGGAAAGTCTTATCCTATATAAGTCTATGTAAAATCAGGTGACCCCTGGGGCGGAGACAATTTTGACTCCAGGCCCTTAATGTGAACAAACATGGTAGATGTCCAATAGGCCATGTCAAATATCTAAACTCCAGGCCTCATGGTTTTTGACAAGAAGTTTTTTTCTAGTTTTACTAATTTCAGGGCGTATGTCAGTTTGCTACATTTTCTATATAGACAAAGAAGGAAAACTAAAACTGTTAAGTAGAATTTTTTAAACTTTGCATGATTATAGAGAAACAAAAACGAAACATTTTTATGAAAAAAAAAATTGGGTGTCACCGTCCTACTTTTTGAGTTATCTGCCCCTGAATGTGATATTTTAGTACTTTTAGGCCATATTCAAGGACAGATAACTCAAATCCCCCCCCCCCATTTTTTCCCCATAAAAATGTTTCTTTTATGATTCTCTATAATCATGCTAAGTTTAACCTATTTAAGGTTATCGACTTGAACAAACTTGGTAGAGGTCCACTAAACAATGCCACACACTAAATATCTTAGCTTCAGGTTTTGCAATTTCGGAAAAGTTTTTTTTATAGTTTTTCTTATATAACACTTTGTAAGATAAGGTAACCCTATGGTGGAGCCAATTTTGACCCTGGGCTATGATTTGAACAAACTGGTAGAGGTCCACTAGAAAATGCCACATATTAATATCTTTACTCTAGCCTTTGTGGTTCCTTTACGAGCCATTTGAATAACTTTCGTTGGTAAAGCTTCGTGCAAGGAACATTACAGGCAAGTTTCATTAAATTTGGCCCAGTGGTTTCAGAGGAGATGTTGTTTAAAACAATTGTGGACTGTGTGCTCATGTGAGCTAAAAATTGACATAATTAAATGATATTTTGAGATGGGCCAATTTTTTTTTCAGATTACATGGCATGGAGATTACTATGGCTCACCTTGGGCAGGCTGGGTTTAGTTGAGCTAAAAACAAATATGTGTTGCTATAGAGTCAGGGGTTATCAGGTTGGTCCCATCTTCACAGCTGCCCCAGGTAAACACTATGGCCACAGGTCCCCCTTCATATCAGCCCCGACAGTTTACTTGATTTACCACTGCACATCCTTTTATAGAATTACAATGGGAAACAGGAAATGGGACCTGGGTCATTAAAAAGTAGGATCTTGTGCTTGAACTGATAAAACTGCATTTTTTCCCCCTGCTTGCATATAATGATAATAAGAGATCAGTTAGAACTGTGTTTTTTGGAGCAGTTTTTACAACTTTCTCACCAAGTGACACATTTTAGACAGTATTAAGCTGACTATAAGCCAGATAAGCCCAGCAATGACTTAATTCTAAGTGCTTACTTCTCATTCCACCTTGTCTAATGAGTAGTGTATAACTGTGTACAGCCTGATCAGCCTGTGACTTATTTGAACATATTCACTTGGTCCCTGGAGACACATGCCATCATGGCCCTTTAGGGTTTCAAAACCAGATAAAACCTAATCAACCATCAAAAAATCTAAGTAAACAAAATTTGATCAAATAAAAATATAATGATATGAATGAAGTAAGACCCTTCCTCCATTTACTTAAATGGACAATTTTAAACCAATTTAATTTTACAGACTGTTTATCCCCCAAAAACACTTAAGTTATAACTGACTGAACAAATCTAAGGTAAATATCAACCCCTAAATTAAGCAATATATATGTATTTCAATAATCCTTGTAGTAATTTTATAGTAAAATTTGCATGAAAAGCAATAACTTGCATAGCAAGATGTGTGAAATAGTATGCTAATAACATCCCTTTTCCTCATGAATATTCATGCACAAATTTATAACTGGATGAATATCAATTTAATGCCTTTATATTGCATATGGAACCATGGATTTTCTTTGCTGCGCAGCCCATGAAGAATCTTAGCTCACACTGTAAAAACAAACAGTGCAAACCCTGGTGGGAAGGAGCTGTCTGAACTGGATAGGCTATTAACATAGGTCTATACGCAGGAAGGGTTGCTATATTAATGACACTCCCAAGTTCCTTATTTCCAAAGCAGCCTCCAGAAGGATTGAAACTGACCCAAAATCTTACTACTGATGTGGGAAATCCTGTCAGAAATACGACCTACTTTCCCAGAACACTGACCCAATTACCTAGTGTAGCCAGATGACCCACAAAAAAATACTGGTCTCTATAGAGCTAGCCACAAATTGGCTAATTAGATGTATTGTATGTCACTTCCCCTCGACCTTATTTAATTCGGAAACCAGCTTCCCACTCCATCTTCAGCAGAAATGTATGACACAAATGTTACACTACTCTCTGAGTTGGTCTATCAAAAGCAATAATTGACTGTTAAATGGCTGAATTAGCAATCAAGGATACTAACAAGAGACATGGACATTCATAACAACAACAAAAACAAGAGGGCCAAGATGGCCCTAGATCGCTCACCTGAGAAAAGTATCATTCATTGCCTGTACAAAACAGATTGCTTTAGAATTAAGATGATGAGGTGAAACAATGTTCAGGAATTTTCTGACCCCATCCACAAAAGATATCATCATGACAAACATTCTGCCAAAGTTTGAGGATGATTGGACCAAAAATGTTGCCCTCAGAGTATAAACAAGATTTTTCTAAGATTTGACCTACTGACCTACATTTCTATCCGGCCCTGCCCATTTTCCAAAGGGTTCAAGATATCATCAAGACAAACATTCTGACCAAGTTTGAGGAAGATTGGATTAAAATTGTAGCCTCTAGTGTGTAAACAAGATTTTTCTAAGATTTGACCTACTGACCTACTTTTTGATCCAACCTGACCCATTTTCGAAAGGGTTCAAGATATCATCAAGACAAACATTCTGACCAAGTTTGAGGAAGATTGGATCAAAATTGTGGCCTCTAGTGTGTAAACAAGATTTTTCTAAGATTTGACCTACTGACCTAATTTTTGATCCAACCTGACCCATTTTCGAAAGGGTTCAAGATATCATCAAGACAAACATTCTGACCAAGTTTGAGGAAGATTGGATCAAAATTGTGGCCTCTAGTGTGTAAACAAGATTTTTCTAAGATTTGACCTACTGACCTACTTTTGGATCCAACCTGACCCATTTTCGAAAGGGTTCAAGATATCATCAAGACAAACATTCTGACCAAGTTTGAGGAAGATTGGATCAAAATTGTGGCCTCTAGTGTGTAAACATCAAATTGTTGACAGACGATGGACGACGGCCGACGGACAATCAAGTATCCCAAAAGCTCACCCTGAGCTATGCTCAGGTGAGCTAAAAACCTCTTGATTAACAGTTCACTGATCTGTCTAATGTTCTGTTTGTTTATCAAAGCTGGCAAACCTTCAGTCACAATTCTAACAAGAGCTGTCAGAGGACAGCACGCTCGACTATTCAAAATGCTTGTTGGTAAATCAAATGAAATCTATTTAAATTATTGCCCTTCACATTCCCTGTACATAAAAATAGTCAAAAATGATATACCTTGATAGTCTGATACCCCTCAATATATTTATGATGTCTAAAATCAATCCAATGCCTAGTTAATGAGACATAAGCACAATAACACTGTGCATGCAAAACTTCAACCAAAAATCCAAGTTAGAAAAGGGCCATAATTTGCATCAGTCCAAAAGTTATCCTCCTGTTTTCTGATGCCCTTGAAGACACTCCTTAACTTTCTAGTCAATTCCACAAGCAATTTCTGAGATATAAGCTGGATAGTAGCTTGAATGCAAAAATTTAACCAAAATTCTAATTTAAAAGGGGGTCATAATTTTTTATTTATTCCATCTAGTGTTATCTTTCTTGATAGTATGATACTCTTAAACATATCAAAGATATTTCAAATCAATCCCATGCCTGGATACTGAGATATAAGCATGAAAGTAACTTGCATGCAAAACTTTAACCAAAATTTCTAAGTTAAAAAGGGGCCATAATTTGTAATATATTCCATCAAGAGTTATCTACCTTGGTTGTATGATGCCCCTTAACATATTCATAAACTTTCAAGTCAATACCATGAATGGTTATTGAGATACAAACTAGATAGTAGCTTGCACGCAAAACTTTTACCAAATTTCTATTGCATACAAAACTTTAACCAAAATTTCTAAGTTAAAAAGGGGCCATAATTCATATTAAATTCAGTCAAGAGTTATCTACCTTGGTTGTCTGATGCCCCTGAACATATTTATAAACTTTCAAGTCAATACCATAAATGGTTATTGAGATATAAGGTTGATAGTAACTTGCACGCAAAATTTTAACCAAAAGCTACAACGCCAACGCCAGGGTGACTACAATTATAAGCTCTCATATTCTTCGAATAGTCAAGCTAAAAATTGAATATTCACTTTTATAGTAGCTGTTAATTTATTCTTTTGTGAATGTGACAATCCTGTAGTTTAACCTTCCAGCAACATGTTACACTTGTCATATGTCTCTAAAAACAAAATCAAATCACTTCTCATTAATATACACACCAGAATCAACTGTTTTCCGAATAGGGAAAAATTTCCCTCTTGAAATGTTGTACTAGCTGTTTTCCCCCCTTAACAGCTGGTACCTGCATTTCCATTTATCCCTGCATGCAACACTATTCCTCAAGGATAGGCCATATGCTGATCTAACCCTCAATAACTATGAAATAATTGATAAGCAATAATATGGATTTCTTTCAAGAGATGTATTGAATGTTCCTGAGATATGGTATATACTTGACTAACACTGAATTAAAATCGTCATTCATCAGTACTTGATGATAATCATCCTTCATAGACAAGTACATCAGTACTTGATGATAATCATCCTTCATAGACAAGTACATCAGAACTTGATGATAACACCTTCTAGACAATCACAGTAATGATGATAATCATCCTTCATAGACAAGTACATCAGTACTTGATGATAATCATCTCATAGACATTCATCATATTAGAACATCCTCATAGACAAGTTCATCAGTACTTGATGATATCTTTCCATGCCTCAAACAATTGTCAAATCTTTAACTATTCAAACATTGTGCTCAAGTAAGCTAGAAATTAAGAACATGAATATTCTAATTTAGAAGTACTTTTCCTTTCGCTCTTGAAAAACATGCCATATTACGTGTGGCCAATCACTGTAAATCTTTTATCCCTCAAAGAAGTCAAGCCAGTACAATTTATATTGACTAAATAGAAGACTGACCTTGAAAGGTGTATAGAAAGAGAAGGAATAAGAGCAATGGTGCAGTCATCGCTTGAAATGGATTCACATTAAAAACAGGGTTGCCACAGAGCTGAAGAAATATAATTCCCTGACTATTCCCTGACTTTTCCCTGACTCAGCCCTACTTTTCACTGACCAATACAACCACAATTTTTCGGCCTCCTCCTCCCCTTCAGCCGTCCAATCCTCCCATCTACATTTTTATTGTTTTAGAATAATAACCTTAACAAATTTCAAATAAATCAGAATTCCTTTTCATGGTTATATTAGTCAGTGATAATAGTACAGATACTATTAAATGATTTTCTTACAAGGTAGTAATACTTAAGTCAATCTTACACATTAACAATTTGCCAAAAGCATTTAAAATCATCATGATTATACATGTACATACAGTCATATCATACACCTCTAATGTTAAAACATTTAACTCAACAAAAATAACTCTGATAAACAGTGTGCACAATAAAATCTCAGTGAGTTGACTTAACCTATCAGTCTAACATCCCAAACCTTTTAAGGTTTCATGATTAGGAATGTTTTTATATTATTAAATAATCAATGTTTGAAAGTAATACTTATAAATACTGTTTGTAGACTGCCATAGCCACTGAAAAATTCAAAACATCAACTCAGACTTTCATTTTTCCCTGACTTTTCCCTGACTTTTCTAAAATGTATTTTTTCACTGACCATTTTTCAAAAATTTTCAAAATTCCCTGACAATTCACTGACCTTGAAAAAAAGGTATGTGGCAACCCTGAAAAAATATATTAAAAATATATATAACACTTGAAAACAAGCTAATTTTCATCAAAGAATTCCAATGCCATCCTTCTCCTCCTGTTTGCTACCTCATCACTACTGTTCAATTTTATCAACCCTTTACCTCATGAATATTCAGGAACAAATTTATGACTTGATGGATATTGATGTACTAGAATGAAACACTGGAGTTTTCTTTGCTGTGCAAACTTGAAGGAGCTGTCTGATCTGGGTCTGCTCTGTCAATGTGTCAATATAGACTATATGAGGTAAGGAGTGCCACAGTCCAGTGGTGACATACCTGACTGTGGAGTTATTAGTTTGAAGCTCGTTAGGGGCAAGAATTTTTCAAAACCTTTGCGAGTGCTAAGTTCTGGTCCAACCCAGAAACAATTACAAGGGATTAGTATAAGTTGTAAGACATTGTTTCCCAATCAATGTAAAATATAGAAAGGTTTAAAGCTTATGATGAAAAGAAATGGTTAAAACTAACCAGATAAAACTAAGTCTTAAAAGTTGTTTTATTGAAATAACAACCGTGGAGTACCCCATATGGGTTCCCTTTGTATATAGGTATTAACATATAACTATCTTACGATTTTTACAATGCTTGTGCTCTTTTCCTCTGAAAATTCCTTAAACCCTAGAATTGCAATCACCCCAGAATTTCTCTTTAATTCTTCAAACTCAAGAAAATAATGCCTTTACCAAAAGGCCTGATACTGATCCTGTGTCTTGGGAAGAGTAAGTACCACTGTAAAAACCTAATCAGATTAAAAAGGATCTTGCTTCTCAATGCTGCCTCGTGTTGTCAGTATAGTGTCAGGTCAAACCCCACACAGCCTTGTCTAGGCGACCTCATTACATTACAGCAGGTGGAACTGTAAATCTCTCCACACAGCCTGGTACTAGACCCTTCTGCTGCCAGTGTCTCAGGCGACCTCATTACATTACAGCAGGTGGAACTGTAAATCTCTCCACAGCCTTACAGACCTGCGTGCAGGCTCAGGGACCTCATACTTTACACAGTGACTAATCTCTCACACGCTGCTGACCTCGCTGCAGGTCTCAGGCGACCTCATTACATTACAGCAGGTGGAACTGTAAATCTCTCCAGACAGTCGGGTAGATATACACAATGATTGCACAGGACAGGAGTCAATCATCAATCAACATCAACAGAGTCACTAAAAAGTGCAGGTGCGAAAATGATGAATGGAACCTCGTATGAAGAGGCAGACGAATAAAAAAAATGCCTACGTCATCCACTGCTGCACATAATGAAATATAAATTACGAAAATAGATTTATAGTAATCCCCACTGAAGTGCACAGGTTCTCTCAGCCAGAAGAGGAGTGTTGGAGTTTTATTGGAGACCTCTGAAGAGCCATTGGTTTGATGTTGGTACAGGTGTATGTCAAATATCAAGTATCACTTGTATATGTCATCTTCACAAAAAATAACCGAATCATCATTAACCCGATATATCCTGGCATGTTGAGTCTAAACAAACACACTTGGGCATGCATGCATTCATGCAGTTTCTCCCATCATAGATTTAAAGTATAATACGATACGACAGTTTGATCAAATATTGCGATCAAAGATAAATATGCCTTTTTTGTATTACAAAACTGCTAAAATTGTTTCTTTTCTAATCAATACATCTATTTAAAATTTCATAATCTGATCATTGCAATTCCAATAACCTATTCTTAGATTTTGATTTTAAATATGGGAACTCTCTATTCCAATAGCTAAAATGTTACAAATTTATAAATTATATGAGTTAATATATAATCATACTCAATGAAATGATATATTGTTTACTTTCCATGAAACTGAAGTATTTTCAACCCTTTTTTTAACAGCTTTTCATAATTTTATATTAATTATCATATTACTGAATCACAATGGTGCTGTGGTCCAGAGTAAACATACCTGACAACCAAAGATTGTGGGTGTGAATTCTGTTGGGGGCACAGATTTTTTCTGACTTTCCATGGTGAAAAGTACTGGTCCAACCCAGGAACCGTTGAGAAGGATTAGTATAAGTTTTAAAAACTTGTTTCCAAATCAACGTAAAACAAATAGATTGAATTAACTGAATCATAACAATACAAGTAACTGGTGTTGCACGCAACACATGAGTCCCCTACCCGTGAGATGCATAATTTTTTCATTACCATAGCAACCAGTATTTTGGTCCAAGAAAAAAAACAAAAAAGTGACATGCAGAATCTTCATACTGCCATCTATTTAAAGGTTTTTAAGTTATAGCGGGATCCAGATTTCCAGACAGACAGGCAGATGGAGGGCAAACCTATGTCCTCTCCTGTGTAGGGGACTAATATTAATTAATGAAATTTTAAGAAGGAATGGTATAAAACAGGTCAAAGACCAAACATATCTCTCTATCTCAACTAATTTACAGAGATATAAACCCTTCACTCAATACTTTCTCATGCTTTTATTTTATTTTTTTTATTTATGGAATTAACTCAAGTATCCAAAAATGTTATCTGAATTAAATAAATCTTATACTCAATTTAAAAGCATGCTGTCCCCTTGAAGTATCATAGGCGACCCAGACCATGAGGTCAAGTAGATATTGACCTCCCCCAGTGTGTCTCTATAAGCTGGGTTTGTGCCCCAGGGGGTCTGGGTAACACTAACTTCAGACCACCCTATCTATTACCTTGCAGACAAATTATCTTGGCTCCATGTTAAGTGATGACTTCCCCTATCATACAGGTACACGCCCCCAGCAGTGTTTGTAAACCCATGTCTCATCGTCATGCATATATCAAGTAAGTCTTCATAATGAAATAACTTGGACTAGAGGAAGTCATATTTACAGTGAGCAAACAGTTGGTTAAGTATCAACCCAGGTGGTTATTGAAGTGAAGGATTTTGAAGGTATATGCAAGTATGCATTCGTAATGGGACAATCTAAGTACGTGTGATGTCATTCAAATATCATTTGCCTGTTATCATAAGTTGAATATTTGCTCTAATGATGACTGATTTAGTATAAATTTATGTCAGCATCTCCTAGAAACCTAACCCACAGTCACACAGGCTGACTTAAAACTAAAAGATGCAATGGTCCAAAAGTAGCAAACATGACAGCGGATCTCTAGTTCCATCAGGAGCAAAATCTTTTCATGACATTCCCAATTGCAAAGTACTAGTGCAAACAGAGGAACTTTCAAAAAGGATTAATAAAAAAACTAAATCTATATGAAGTTTGAGCTAATCTCCTTAACCTTATCTTCTGGTTGAAGCTGTAATTTGTGACAACATGAAAATAGAAAGTAAAAGTTTCTGTATATCATGAATATTTGGAATTGCTTTGGAACTGCCTCAATCTTAAGATTATGAGTGAATCTTTTTCCTCCCTTACAATCTCTTTGAAATCAGCTGAAAAAGACTGAACACAAGACAAAATTCTTTCACTGAGCACAAGACTTAATTCTCTAAGTGAACACAAGACAAGACTTGACTTAAAAAAGACTTTACTCTTTCTCACTGAACACAAGATTTGATTCTCTTACTGAACACAAAGACTTGATTCACAAGACTTAACTCTTTCTCACTGATCACAAGACTTAACTCTTTCTCACTGAACACAAGACTTAACTCTTTCTCACTGATCACAAGACTTAACTCTTCCTCAATGAACACAAGACTTAACTCTTTCTCACTGAACACAAGACTTAACTCTTTCTCACTGAACACAAGACTTTACTCTTTCTCACTGAACACAAGACTTAACTCTTTCTCACTGAGCACAATACTTTACTCTCTCACTGAACACAAGACTTAACTCTTTCTCACTGATCACAAGACTTAACTCTTTCTCACTGAACACAAGACTTAACTCTTTCTCACTGATCACAAGACTTAACTCTTTCTCACTGAACACAAGACTTGACTCTCTCACTGAACACAAGACTTTACTCTTTCTCACTGAACACAAGACTTAACTCTTTCTCACTGAGCACAATACTTTACTCTCTCTCTCTGAACACAAGACTTAACTCTTTCTCACTGATCACAAGACTTAACTCTTTCTCACTGAGCACAATACTTTACTCTCTCTCTGAACACAAGACTTAACTCTTTCTCACTGATCACAAGACTTAACTCATTCTCACTGAGCACAATACTTTACTCTCTCACTGAACACAAGACTTTACTCTTTCTCACTGAACACAAGACTTAACTCTTTCTCACTGATCACAAGACTTAACTCTTTCTCACTGAACACAAGACTTAACTCTTTATCACTAATCACAAGACTTTACTCTTTCTCACTAATCACAAGACTTTACTCTTTCTCACTGAACACAAGACTTAACTCTTTCTCACTAATCACAAGACTTTACTCTTTCTCACTGAACACAAGACTTAACTCTTTCTCACTAATCACAAGACTTTACCCTTTCTCACTGAACACAAGACTTAACTCTTTCTCACTGAACACAAGACTTTACTCTTTCTCACTGATCACAAGACTTAACTCTTTCTCACTGATCACAAGACTTAACTCTTTCTCACTGAACACAAGACTTAACTCTTTCTCACTGAACACAAGACTTTACTCTCTCACTGAACACAAGACTTAACTCTTTCTCACTGAACACAAGACTTTACTCTCTCACTGAACACTAGTCTTAACTCTTTCTCACTGAGCACAAGACTTTACTCTCTCACTGAACACTAGTCTTAACTCTTTCTCACTAATCACAAGACTTAACTCTTTCTCACTGAACACAAGACTTTACTCTCTCACTGAACACAAGACTTAACTCTTTCTCACTGAACACAAGACTTTACTCTCTCACTGAACACTAGTCTTAACTCTTTCTCACTGAGCACAAGACTTTACTCTCTCACTGAACACTAGTCTTAACTCTTTCTCACTGAGCACAAGACTTTACTCTCTCACTGAACACTAGTCTTTACTCTCTCACTGAACACAAGACTTAACTCTTTCTCACTGAGCACAAGACTTTACTCTCTCACTGAACACAATACTTTACTCTCTCACTGAACACTAGTCTTAACTCTTTCAATGAACACAATACTTTACTTTCTCACTGAACACTAGTCTTAACTCTCTCAATGAACACAATACTTTACTTTCTCACTGAACACTAGTCTTAACTCTCTCAATGAACACAATACTTTACTTTCTCACTGAACACTAGTCTTAACTCTCTCAATGAACACAATACTTTACTCTCTCACTGAACACAATACTTTACTCTCTCACTGAACACTAGTCTTAACTCTCTCAATGAACACAATACTTTACTTTCTCACTGAACACAATACTTTACTCTCTCACTGAACACTAGTCTTAACACTCTCAATGAACACAATACTTTACTCTTTCTCACTGAGCACAATACTTTACTCTCTCAATGAACACAATACTTTACTTTCTCACTGAACACAATACTTTACTCTCTCACTGAACACTAGTCTTAACTCTCTCAATGAACACAATACTTTACTTTCTCACTGAACACAATACTTTACTCTCTCAATAAACACAAGACTTTACTCTCTCACTGAACACAAGACTTTACTCTTTCTCACTGAGCACAATACTTTACTCTCTCACTGAACACAAGACTTTACTCTCTCACTGAACACAAGACTTTACTCTTTCTCACTGAGCACAATACTTACTCTCTCACTGAACACTAGTCTTAACTCACTCAATGAACACAAGTAAGTTATCACTTATTTTGGCTGAGTAAATTTCTTCAAGATAAAATTATCCCTGAAGCCTGGCAGGCACCTTCATGTTAGCAAGACTGAGGACCTAAATTTTTATATAAAACACAGCTAGGAACAACTTACAGGCAATTACCTGGAGTTTATCTTAAACTACTTGCTGTATGTTTCTTAAAGTAGAAATGGTACTATAAGTATGATTTTCATAGTCAAACTATGCCCATCAGTTTCAATAAAGATTTGAGTAGGATACCCAAACTTGAGCCTGAGATTTATCGAGAGCATGAAGCCTGCAAGGTCAATAAGGCAGTGGTAACAGACAATTTGAGAAAAATTTACCTTGTAATACTCCACTTCATCCTCGTCTGTGGCGACATAGAGCGGCAGTCCAGCAATTGCTTTCTCAAGGTCCTTGCCAATGATTTTCACCCCCTGGGCAGCCATCACCTCTTTATGATGCTCGTACTGGGCCTAGAGAGTAAAACATGGAAGACATGTTTACTAACATGGTAGCCATTTTTAAATCACTATCTAAAACACTAAAGGTGATCACAATTCCTGCAACACTGCTGTGTCTAGTTCCAATCTAGCTATAAAGTCCAGTTTTTATTACAACTGACCACGATCCTAACAATATATATATATATTTTTTTTTTATTATTTCTCTTTGGTGGAGGGGGGGTGGGGGGGGGGGAAGTTAACTTAAAGTTTATGAATACAGTTTTTTCATTTAAGAAATGTTTCAAAGTGTAGTTTTAGATGAACAGAACAAAACCCAATAAAAAGAGCTTTTTACTTTTTTTCTTAGGACTTCACTTTACCTCATGAATATTCAGGTACAAATTTATGAATAGAACAAGATTAATTTCTTTGCTGTGTACAATCTTAGCTACAATATTGTATGAGCAAACATGGGAGACCCTGATCAGTCTAAACTTGGCCTGCTCTGTTTGGCAATGTGTCAAAATAAGCCTAAATGAGGTACAGAGTTAACATAAAGGCAACACCCGAATGAATTTATTACAATCTACAGGCTCTTCAGCGAAACTGACACCAATGCATAACCATACCATCAGATCAGTAAGAAACATCCTAAAAACATTATGCAATATGTGGTAATGTGATATGAAACCTATGAAAATAGACTCTCAAAACTTGTTAGACTGAATTAGCAATAAAAAAGTTGTGGCAATAAAAAAGATAACTGACAAAGTCATGTACAGCCAACATTTTTAATGGCTTAACCCTCTGATGTAAGTGCAGCAGACAATTGGTCGGATGTTGTAATATGACACAAAACGGCCGAGATCTTGGACAGTTACCGACAGACGTCTCTCACTGACACACTGTAGAACCAATATGATGTTCAACCATATCCTTTTACTGTGATAATATACATGTAATACAAACAAGAGGGCCAAGATGGCCCTAAAATCGCTCAGCTGAGAAAAACTGCCTTCATTGCCTGTACAAGTTACTAAACTATAGCATAGTTGTACTGAATTCATAATCCATGAATTCATTTCAACTCCACAAACCAAACAGTACCTGTGGTCAAAATTTGAAGTCCAACTTGACTGAGAGATCATGGCTATAAACATTGTCAGTGAAACCTCTAAATGATTGCTTAAGAAATGAAAATGCTAGAGTGACAACAGTTAAATCTGGTATATATTTTCCGTCTTCAATAATGAATTTATATATTGTATTAAATAACCACTTTATGCAATTTCACTTCTTTAATATAGAATCAATCTTCACGTGTTTCTGTTTTTTAAACTCAAAAGTATAATTATTAAATCTGTAAATCTTTAATTGAAACATAAGTGCAAATAGTACAAGAGGGCCAAGATGGCCCTAGATCGCTCACCTGAGAAAAGTATCATTCATTGCCTGTACAAAACAGATTGCTTTAGAATTAAGATGATGAGGTGAAACAATGTTTAGGAATTTTCCCCCATTCTGCCAAAATTTGAGGACGATTGGACCAAAAATGTTGCCCTCAGAGTATAAACAAGATTTTTCTAAGATTTGACCTACTGACCTACATTTCTGTCCAGCCCCACCCATTTTCAAACTGGTTCGACATATCATCATGACAAACAATCTGACCAAGTTTGAAGAAGATTGCATCAAAACTGTGGCCTTTAGTGTGTAAACAAGATTTTTCTAAGATTTGACCTATTGACTACTTTTGGTCCCGCCCATTTTCAAGGTTCAATATCATCAAGACAAACATTCTGACCAAGTTTGAGGAAGACTGGATTAAAATTGTAGCCTCTAGAGTGTAAACAAGATTTTTCTAAGATTTGACCTACTGACTTACTTTTGGATCAAACCTGACCCATTTTCAAAAGGGTTCAAGATATCATCAAGACAAACATTCTGACCAAGTTTG
>CM037777.1:63568795-63618795 GCA_021229015.1 Solen grandis
TAATCAGTAAATGTGATTATCTCGTTCTCATTATTTAATACTTAAGTATTTCCCCTACAGCTGAAACAAAGATTGAGGTTAAAGATGCAAAAGCAGTGGAAGACGAGGATGATGATGAAGATGATGACGATGAAGATGATGAAGACAGTGACGATGATGATGGAGAGGACAGTGAGGATGATGACGATTATGAGGACTCAGAATCTGAAGATGAGGACCTCTCTGCATATGACAGGGCAGCCAATAAAATCAAGGTTAGATTTCCATCTCTTGTGTAGGGAAAATTTATATTTGCAAACAATATTCTTTCACAACAAAGATTGCTAAAGTATATGTTTTTAATATCTTAATTGATCAATTGCAAATCCTTGTAATATCCTGCAACGTGTCCGACATGTTTTATAATAATTGTTGTTTTTATTACAGAGCAAGGGCCCATATTTTCAATTTTGAAAAGCAGACACTTTAGTATGAACACACAATTTAAAAATATGTAGGAAAAAACGCAAAAAATCAGGACCAAAGCAATTAATTTGACATGCAAAAAGTTTAATACAGGCCAAATGGAGATAACACGAACACACTTTATAGTTTTTGAATTTGACATTTGATTCTCAATATTCCTATATCAAAAGACAAAATGTGCACATGCCCAGAATGCATTTTTAGCTCACCTGAGCACAATGTGCTCATAGTAAGCTATTGTGATCGCCTTTTGTCCAGCGTCCGTCGTCCATGTGTCTCTTGTGTCCAGTGTCAACGATTTTCTTCTCCAAAATCTCCTCCTTAATTACTGGGCAAAATTGGCTAAATGAAAATGAAACTCTACCAAAGTTATTCAAATGGTTCTGGTCTGTTGCATATCTGGGTCACAGAAGCTAAAAATAGATTTTTAAAGTGAAATCTTTAAAAAATTTCTTCTCCGAAACCACGAGGCCTAGAGCTTAGATATTTGGTGTGTGGCATTGTCTTATGAACCTACACCAAGTTTGTTCAAATCATGAACCTGGGGTCAAAATTGGCCCCGCCCCAGGGGTCACTTGATTTTACATAGACTTACATTGGAAAATCTAGAAATATCTTCTTGTCAGAAACCACAAGGCCTGGAGTTAAGATATTTGGTGTGTAGCATTGTCTAGTGGACCTCTGCCAAGTTTGTTTAAATCATGGCCCTGCCCAAGGGGTCACTTTATTTTACATAGGCATATATGGGGATATCTAGAAAAAATTCTTGTTAGAAACCACAAGGCCTGGAGTTTAGATATTTGGTGTTTAACATGGCCTTATAGACATGTAACAAGTTTATTCAAATCGTGGCCCTTGGGACAAAATTGGCCCAACCTCAGGGGTCACTTTATTTTACATAGACTTAAATAGGAAAACTAGAAAAATCTTCTTGCCAGAAACTAAAAGGCCTGGAGTTTATATATTTGGTATGTAATATGGCCTAGTGGACATCTACCAACTTGATCACATATGGCCCTGGGGTCAAAATTGGCCCCAACCCAGGGGTCACTTTAGTTTACATAGGCTTATAAAGGAAAGTCTAGAAAAATCTTCTTGTTAGAAACCACAAGGCCCTGAGTTTAGATATTTGGTGTGAAACATGGCCTTATAGACATGTACCAAGTTTGCTCAAATCATTGCCCTGGAGTCAAAATTGGCCCACCTCAGGGGTTACTTGATTTTACATAGGCTTATATAGGAGAGTCTTAGGTCAGAAACCACAATATCATGTGTTTAGATATTTGGTATGTAACATGGCCTTGTGGACCTGAACCTAGTGTTCAAATCATGGCTCTTGGGTGTAAATTGGTCCCGCCCTAGGGGTCACTTGATTTTGTAGCTATGACCATTAAAATTTGGACCATAAGTACAGTTTTTGTGTGCAGTTACAATTATTTTGCTGTACTTCTGCATGGATTTTGAATTCAGTATGACTGTTTAATAAGCAGGCAATGAAGGCATTATTAATCAGGTGAGCGATCAGGGCCATCATGGCCCTCTTGTCCAATATGCTGTCAAGTTTCAACCAGCATGATATTAATATCACTAGCTAAAACCCTTTGGGCCAGTGCAAATTTTGGATATTGTATATAGGCATATAAAAATGTTTTGTGGTTGGCCAGATGTTTAGAAAGATAGATCAATTGTAGTAATGTTTTAAACTCTTTTGTTGATACTAAGATATTACTAGTAAAAGGTATTGATGTATCCCCTGTCATGTATAAAGAAAAGTTTTTATGTACTATATATTGGTAGTTTTTATTTCGAATTTTATTGTTCACTGTTTAAGAAATAATACCATTAAATTGTAATACATATTATGAAATACCCAGTACTCTGTATCAAAACTATTGCAGATGATCATCATTTTTTCATGTGTTTAGAAACGATTTGATAAGTGTGAAGCAAAGAGAACAACAGATGTACTGAGAGCGCCCGTTGTTTGTGTGCTGGGACATGTGGACACGGGTAAAACTAAGATTTTAGATAAGGTAAGGATTGCTCTTAATCATTATCCCTCAACCTCTGGTACTAAGAAACCAGCCTGTGTTAGTCACCTCCTGTCCAAAATAGGTCACTGATGAGGGTACATTATAAACTTTCTGACCTACTCCGACATTAATGCCTTTGATGGTGACCACAATATTCATATTCTCACTCAGAGTGAGTGGGTAAAAGTTTTCAGATATTATTTTCCTGAATTTCAGATTTTACAGAATTACAGCTTTTGTGTTGCCCTATGTCCGGCGTCAGTCGTCCATCGTGCGACGTGCATCGTCAACAATTTGGCTTGTTAACACTCTAGAGGCCATATTTTTAGGCCAATTTCATGAAACTTGGTCAGAATATTTGTCTCTATAAAATCTTGGACAAGTTTGAAATTGGGTCATGTGGGGTCAAAATGTAGGTCACGAGGTCAAATCTTAGAAAAACCTTGTTAACACTAGAGGCCACATTTTTGGTCCAATTTTCATGAAACTTGTTCAGAATGTTTGTTTCCATAAAATCTTGGACAAGTTCAAATTTGGAACATGTGGGGTCAAAAAGTAGGTCATGAGGTAAAATTTTAGAAATACCTTGTTAACACTAGAGGCAACATTTTTGGCCATATCTTCAAGAAACTTGTTCGGAATGTCTGTTTCCATAATATCTTGGACAAGTTCGAAGTTGGGTCATGTGGGGTTAAAAAGTAGGTCCATATGAAAAATCCAACATATGTTGCTCATTTATAATCATGTGAGCGATTCAGGGCCATCATGGCCCTCTTGTTTTTTTAAATTTTCAACTTTTACCCATGTATTCTGGTATTAAAAATTGGGCTTCGGGGTTCAGATGGGGGAGGAGGGAGGGGTAATAAATTTATGGAGAAAAGGATTGCAATACTGAAAGCAGGTATTCTCTTGCTCTGGGTCTGTGCGCCTGCTCAGACCTCTCAAGTTTCAGTCAGACTAAAAATAGTATGTATACAAAACTTCTATTCTCATGATTTTTGTACACACATCGAATGACGGGACATGGATTCAGCTGCGGCGGCTGAGAAGGCAGCTCCCACTTAGGTTGTCTGCTTTCTAACTTTAATAAATGTGATCCTATCTTTACCAAAATTAATCACAATGTGTATTGGCAGAATATCTAGACAAAGTGTGATAACAAGCCAGAATGTCCAAAACTCTCCAGAGTTATGGCCCTTGATATAATTGCATGATTGGTGTATTTTGTGATAACCAGCACTTTTGTTAAGTTGTGGCATTACAGATGTAACAAACTCGACCAGGCCAAGGATTGAACCTGGTCTGTCGGTGTGCAAGTCCAGTGCTCTTACCACTGAGACAAAGAGTCGACTCCCTGACACAGTTGTCAGAGATTGTATTTATACCTGTGATGACACATCGTCACATTGACATTTAAAATTTACAATGGTTGAAAAGTTTCGTGAAAAGCAGGCCATTACTATCTTCAGATTACTAATACTGACAACCTCTAGTACTGCTTCAGGCAACACATTTTATAATTTTACATATATTTGTGTTTTCCACTGGACAGCTGCATATTGCTTCAGCCAACAGGTTTTATAACTTTATAAATATATTGTTATTATTGGCCCACACAGTTACGGCGTACCAATGTGCAGGATGGGGAGGCAGGTGGAATCACTCAGCAGATCGGTGCTACCAACGTGCCACACCAGGCCATCCTGGACAAGACAACCATGTGCAAGGAGGTAGGTGTGTCTCAGGGCAGAGTCCTTAAACATCTTTACCCTTTACCTCATATAGAAGTTTGGACTTCTTGGCAAACAGAGCCTCCACTTTTTGTCAGACATTACTGTTTCTCAGATTCTAAAGAGTGCATGGCAAAGAAAAATCCATTGTTTCATATACCATTTAATGATTCATTAATTGATATTTAGCAAATTTGTGTATGACTTTTTATAAGGTTAAGGAGTCAATGTTACAAAGAGACAGATAAGCATTACTGGCCATTTGAGTATTTCTTTTTACTTTCAATGCTAATTGAATATCCATGAAAATACTTGGGTAATTGAATCATTCTTACCCTGTTATTGAGTAATTTAATCATTACTACCCTGTTATTGAGTAATTTAATCATTCTTACCCTGTTATTTTATACCCATCCATTTAAAAAAATGGGTAATTGTACAGTTTGGTATCCATCCATTTGTAAAGAATTGGGTAATTGTACGTTTTGTTATTCCTCCAATGGAAAAGAATTTGGTAATTGTACATTTTTAGCTCACCTGAGCCAGAGGCTCAAGGTGAGCTATTGTGACCGGTCTTCGTCCGTCGTCCGTCCGTCCGTCGTCCGTCCGTCGTCCGTCGTCCGTCCGTCGTCCGTCAACATTTTGCTTCAAACGACATCTCCTCCTTAACCGCTTGGTCAATTTTGATAAAACTTTACAGGGATGTTCCTTGGGTGGTCCCCTTTCAAAGTTGTTCAAAGAATTGAATTCCATTTGGAATTCTGGTTGCCATGGCAACGGAAAGAAAAAACTTAAAATGTCTTCTTCTCCAAAACAACCAACTGAATTTCAAAATGTTTTGGCACAGATGTTCCTTTGGTAAGTGTCTACCAAGATTGTTCAAATTATTTGGATCCGTAAAAAAACATGGCCGCCAGGGGCGGGGCTTATTTGCCTTATATGTATATAGAGAAACCTTTAAACAACATCTCCTCTGAAACCACTGGACAGAATTTGATTAAACTTGGCAGGGATGATCCTTGGGTCAACCAAAAAAATGAAAACTTTAAAAATCATCTTCTTCAAAACTACTGGCCAGATTTTAAAATAAATTGGTACAGATGTTCCTTGGGTCAACCTCTACCAAAGTTGCTAAAATTATTCCGATCCGTAAAAAACATGGCCGCCAGGGGCGGGGCTTATTTGCCTTATATGTATATAGAGAAACCTTTAAACAACATCTCCTCTGAAACCACTGGACAGAATTTGATTAAAATTGGCAGGGATGATCCTTGGGTCAACCTTCACAAAAGTTGCTAAAATAAACTTGATCCATGTAGAACTCTGGTTGCCATGGCAACAAAAAGGGAAAAAAAATGAAAACTTTAAAAATCATCTTCTTCAAAACTACTGGCCAGATTTTAAAATAAATTGGTACAGATGTTCCTTGGGTCAACCTCTACCAAAGTTGCTAAAATTATTCCGATCTGTAAAAAAACATGGCCGCCAGGGGCGGGCTTATTTGCCTTATATGTATATAGAGAAACCTTTAAACAACATCTCCTCTGAAACCACTGGACAGAATTTGATTCAAATTGGCAGGGATGATCCTTGGGTCAACCTTCACAAAAGTTGCTAAAATAAACTTGATCCATGTAGAACTCTGGTTGCTATGGCAACAAAAAAACAAGAAAAAAAGAAAACTTTAAAAGTCATCTTCTTCAAAACTACTGGCCAGATTTTAAAATAAATTGGTACAGATATTCCTTGGGCCAACCTCTACCAAAGTTGCTAAAATTATACTGATCCGTAAAAAAACATGGCCGCCAGGGGCGGGGCTTATTTGCCTTATATGTACATAGAGAAACCTTTAAACAACATCTCCTCTGAAACCACTGGACAGATTTAGATTAAACTTGGCAGGGATGATCCTTGGGTCAACCTTCACAAAAGCTGCTAAAATAAACTTGATCCATGTAGAACTCTGGTTGCCATGGCAACAAAAAGAAAAAAAATATGAAAACTTTAAAAATCATCTTCTTCAAAACTGCTGGCCAGATTTTAAAATAAATTGGTACAGATGTTCCTTGGGTCAACCTATTTATCTCAGGTGAGCGATTTAGGGCCATCATGGGCCTCTTGTGTTACTCATCCATTTGAAAAGAATTTGGTAATTGTACATTTTTAATTGATTAATACACAGCCTATTTGCACCTTTGCTGTTGTATTCCAACCATCCAGTTGTAGGACAAGTTTTTGTTTTGTTATGAGTTTTGTGCAATTGTATCAAAACTTGGTGAAAACATAAGGAAGGGATTATCAAATATACATTTTTGTAACATATGCATTCAATCCACTTCCATTTTTTTTCTTTATATATGAATGAGCATGGCTTATATCCAATTTATATGATAGCCTGTGCATTGCTGGACTTCTCTGTTTTGAACAGTTTCAGAAAAAGGAGCTCAAACTACCAGGTCTTTTGATTATCGACACACCTGGCCACGAGTCTTTCAGGTAAACCTTATATTTTATAGCTCATCTTTTACAAAGGTGAGCTATTGTGACTGATAAATGTCTTGCATCCGTTGTCCGTCGTCGATCTTCAACATTTAACTTAAAAGACATCTTCCCTAAACTATAGGCCAATTTCCTTGGGTGGTCCTTTTCCAAAGTTGTTCAAAGACAATTGCATGTCAAAATCTGGTTTCAATGGCAACTCGAAGGAGAAAAAGTGTGAAAACTTCAAAAATCTTCTCGTCAAAAGTACTGACTGGATTATAAATATTTTGCACAGATGTTCCTATAGTCACTTTCTACCAAGATTGTAATAATTTTTTTGATCTGTCGAAAAACATGGTTGCCAGGGGGCGGAGCCTGTTTTCCCTATATGTATACAGTACAAATTTAAAAAATCGTCTTATCCAATAGTACTGATTTCAAAGATTTTTAGCACAGATGTTCCTTGGGTCACTCTATATTGTGATTGTAAAAATTATTTGGATCTGTCGAAAAATATGGCTGGCAGGGGGCAAAGCCCACTTTGCATGATATCATATTTGCTGTTTCTTTTCCTGACACTAATACCTTGTTCTCAGGTGAGTGATTCCTGGGCCTTCATGGCCCTCTTGCCTGTCTGTCTATCTCTGGATACTGCCAAGCACTCTTGTTATTTATTTGCATCTTAATCAGTGCAATTTACAGTTGAAATTTAAACCAAAGTAGAATAAAATAAAGAATTGCAGTTTACAGTTAAAAAATTAAAACAAAGTAGAATAGACAATTACATTCTGAAATGAGACATCCTACTTAAAGCAACAAGCACTCCCCAAACACTTAATCTACATACTGGTGTATAATTCCAAACATTGTTCAGTGGGAAATAAACATATACTTTAGATTTTTGCCCAGTCACTGATTGGTCAGTTTTAAGTCAGCGAATTATACCAAGTATTGCCGACCACCAGTTGAAATAGTCTATAGAAATAAAGAAGTGCAATTAACTGTTAAGGGCTTAAACCAAAGTAGAATAGAAATAAGTAAAACAATTTACTGTTAAAAGTGCAAATCAAAGTAGAATAGAAATAAAGAAGTGCAATTTACAGTTAAAACTTAAAACCAAAGTAGAATAGAAATATAAAGACATGCAATTTACAAGTAAAATGGAAATATAAAGACATGCAGTTTACAAGTAGAATAGAAATATAAAGACATGCAATTTACAAGTAGAATAGAAATATAAAGACATGCAATTTACAAGTAGAATAGAAATATAAAGACATGCAATTTACAAGTAGAATAGAAATATAAAGACATGCAGTTTACAAGTAGAATAGAAATATAAAGACATGCAATTTACAAGTAGAATAGAAATATAAAGACATGCAATTTACAAGTAGAATAGAAATATAAAGACATGCAATTTACAAGTAGAATAGAAATATAAAGACATGCAGTTTACAAGTAGAATAGAAATATAAAGACATGCAGTTTACAAGTAGAATAGAAATATAAAGACATGCAGTTTACAAGTAGAATAGAAATATAAAGACATGCAGTTTACAAGTAGAATAGAAATATAAAGACATGCAGTTTACAAGTAGAATAGAAATATAAAGACATGCAATTTACAAGTAGAATAGAAATATAAAGACATGCAGTTTACAAGTAGAATAGAAATATAAAGACATGCAATTTACAAGTAGAATAGAAATATAAAGACATGCAATTTACAAGTAGAATAGAAATATAAAGACATGCAATTTACAGTTAAAACTTCAACTGATTAGAATTACTACCCACATGAGGACCAGAGCTTTTTTTCCCCTCATATATCAGGGGTCATTCATAGGTATTTCCCCTCTAGAAATACCTTTTATACTAATACTGTTTCCCCAAATTTCCCCAAGGTTTTTTCTCTCTCCAAAACCAAGAAAATATCACATTTTCAACCCATGAATTGATGCTAAAGCTCTTCATCATCTTATAGAAAGGCTTGAGAATGCTAGAAATGTTTTGTGTTTCAGCAATCTACGGTCACGTGGATCATCCCTCTGTGATATAGCTATTCTGGTGATCGACATCATGCATGGCCTAGAACCCCAGACCATAGAGTCCATCAACCTCCTGAAGGAGCGCAAAACTCCATTTATTGTTGCCCTAAACAAGGTTTGAAACTTTTGCCTTCTTGTTTTTTTATGTTTGTGTGTGTGTGTTTTTGTACCCTGATTTACAGGAAGCAGAAACTATAAAGGAATCACATGACGAAGACAAAGTAGGATGTAAGAGTATTGATTATCTCTATTGATGTGCATTTGTTTATTTAACTCAACTTTGGATCGTGAAGTAGGGGCTATCCTGAAATCCAGCATATTGTTATGTCCCATCTCACACATGTACCATCATCCTTACATTCACAGTCTGAAGAGCTATCAATTCTCCATTGGAATCTAGAACGGGTTTTAAGTGAGGTATAACTGATGTATGGTATTGAACTGTCATGTCCAGTCCTGTCCCACAGTACAGTGAAGTGAGGGCATTCATCACCTTCAATGATAGCTCTAGTTTGACATTTGTGTTGTTGGTCATTTTATTGGATTAACCATTCTGAAAAAAATAATATCATAAAATATGTGACTGCAAGCATTGTAGATTCTACACAGGCTAGTGTGTTTATCTGCCAGATTGACAGACTGTACCAGTGGAAGAGTAATCCTAACAGTGACGTTGTCAACACCATCAAGCGACAGAACCAGATGGCCAAGTCAGAGTTTGATGAGAGGTCAAGGGCAGTCATCACTCAGCTAGCAGAACAGGTAGAGATTCTTGTTGGTGTATTGTAATATCTCTTGCTGTCAGAGTTTTGTGGTGTCAAAACTTCGCTTTCCAACAGTCAATACAAGGGTTTCCTTAATTCAGTCTCTCTCAGAGAATGATATCCAACAAACACACACACACACACATACGCACACACGCACGTGAGAGAGAGAGAGAGAGAAGCACAACTTTAATAGAGTAATTGATGAGCATCTGAAGTCTTTAAGTACTAAAAAAAAATGACATCTGGGCCCTAAGCCATCAATATGTTAAGTCTATATTTTAGACACAGACTGAGAAAGTGCAAATTTTAGAAAATATTTAAATATTATTATATATTTCACTGATTAACAATATTTCTTAATGAAGAAAGGAGAATCCATAAGTGGGAAGAATGTTGCTGACACAAAAAAATTCCAATGAATTTCACTGCCTGGTTCTTGTCTGGAGTTCCTTCCCTCTGGCTGCCATGGCAACTAAAAGGGGAAAACATGTTAATTGACTGGATTTTACAATAATTTTACACAGATGTTCTTTGGTGATTCTCTACCAAAATTGTAAAGATTTTTATACCCCCTGCACAATGAAGATGTAAGGGGGTATACTGGATTCAGCTTGTCTGTCTGTCTGCCTGTCCTGCCGTCTTGTATTTTTTTTTTTTTTTGTCCGGACCATTACTCAAAAAGTATACAAGATATCAAGATGAAACTTTGTATATGGATAGATCTCATTGAGGGGGAGTGCAGTGACCAAGAACCATAACTGTCTGTTGCGTAATTTTGGAGTTATTGTCCTTTGTAAATTTTCATACTTCATTTTTGTCTGGGCCATAACTTAGAAGGTGTCAAGATGAAACTTCATGTTGATAGATCTCACTGAGAAGGAGTGCAGTGGATGAGAAGTGTCATGCACAAGAACCATATCTCTGCGCATCATATTTAGGATTTGCATTGGTTAAATTTCATACTTAATTTTTGTCCAGAGCATAACTCAAAAAGTATCAAAGATTCACATGTGGATAGATCTCATGGAGAAGTGTAATGTACAAGAACTGTAACTTTGCACATCACATTTTTGGAGTTATTGCCCTTTGTTAAATTTCATAACTTATTTTTGTGTCACCTGCTGTAAGCAGAGGTGACACATAGTGATCACTTTTCTGTTGTCTGTCAGTCGGTCCATCTGTCTGTCCATCACACTTCTTTATTCTGCAATTATTAACTCCTGTTCTATTGATGCGTTTGAAATGAAATCTCATTTCTGGACAGAGCCTCTTTTTTCCCCCTTTTTACACCTCTTTTTTTAAAAGCTATTGAAATGAATTTTCCTTTATGGACAGAGCTTGACACTGGGAATTGTCATGCACAAGGTCCATAACTGATATCAACTCTTTTTAGCTCACCTGAGCACAAAGTGCTCAAGGTGAGCTTTTGTGATCGCCCTTCGTCCGGCGTCCGTCGTCGTCCGTCGTCCGTCGTCCGTCGTCAACAATTTGCTTTAAACGACATCTCCTCTGAAACCGCTGGACAGAATTTAATGAAACTTGGCAGGAATGTTCCTTGGGTGAGGCTCTACAAAAGTTGCTAAAATAAAGTTGATCCATGAAGAACTCTGGTTGCCATGGCAACAAAAAGAAAAATAATTTGAAAACTTTAAAAATCATCTCCTTCAAAACTACTGGCCAGATTTCAAAATAATTTGGTACATATGTTCCTTGGGTCAACCTCTACCAAAGTTGCTAAAATTATTCCGATCCGTAAAAAAACATGGCCGCCAGGGGCGGGGCTTATTTGCCTTATATGTATATAGAGAAACCTTTAAACAACATCTCCTCTGAAACCACTAGACAGAATTTGATTAAACTTGGCAGGAATGTTCCTTGGGTGAGGCTCTACAAAAGTTGCTAAAATAAAGTTGATCCATGAAGAACTCTGGTTGCCATGGCAACAAAAAGAAAAATAATTTGAAAACTTTAAAAATCATCTTCTTCAAAACTACTGGCCAGATTTCAGAATAAATTGGTACAGATATTCCTTGGGTCAACCTCTACCAAAGTTGCTAAAATTATTCTGATCCGTAAAAAAACATGGCCGCCAGGGGCGGGGCTTATTTGCCTTATATGTATATAGAGAAACCCTTAAACAACATCTCCTCTGAAACCACTGGACAGAATTTGATTAAACTTGGCAGGGATGAACCTTGGGTCAACCTTCACAAAAGTTGCTAAAATAAAGTTGATCCATGCAGAACTCTGGTTGCCATGGCAACAAAAAGAAAAAAAAAATGAAAACTTTAAAAATCATCTTCTTCAAAACTACTGGCCAGATTTTAAAATAAATTGGTACAGATGTTCCTTGGGTCAACCTCTACCAAAGTTGCTAAAATTATTCTGATCCGTAAAAAAACATGGCCGCCAGGGGCGGGGCTTATTTGCCTTATATGTATATAGAGAAACCCTTAAACAACATCTCCTCTGAAACCACTGGACAGAATTTGATTAAACTTGGCAGGGATGAACCTTGGGTCAACCTTCACAAAGTTGCTAAATAAAGTTGATCCATGCAGAA
This sequence comes from Solen grandis, assembly GCA_021229015.1. Taxonomy (NCBI): domain Eukaryota; kingdom Metazoa; phylum Mollusca; class Bivalvia; order Adapedonta; family Solenidae; genus Solen; species Solen grandis. Next base: position 63,580,886 of record CM037777.1, read on the forward strand.
CTCTGGTTGCCATGGCAACAAAAAGAAAAAAAAATATGAAAACTTTAAAAATCATCTTCTTCAAAACTACTGGCCAGATTTTAAAATAAATTGGTACAGATGTTCCTTGGGTCAACCTCTACCAAAGTTGCTAAAAAAAATTCCGATCCGTAAAAAACATGGCCGCCAGGGGTGGGGCTTATTTGCCTTATATGTATATAGGGAAAACTTTAATCAACATTTCCTCTGAAACCACTGGACAGAATTTGATTAAACTTGACAGGAATGATCCTTGGGTCAACCTTCACAAAGTTCCTAAAATAAACTTGATCCATATAGAACTCTGGTTGCCATGGCTACAAAAAGAAAAAAAATATGAAAACTTTAAAAATCATCTTCTTCAAAACTACTGGCCAGATTTTAAAATAAATTGGTACAGATGTTCCTTGGGTCAACCTATTTATCTCAGGTGAGCGATTTAGGGCCATCATGGGCCTCTTGTTTTAGTTATTACCCATTTCAATCATTCTTCTTTCTTTTGCACCGTCACTCTTCTTTATTCTGCAATAACTCCTGCTGTAAATCATGCTATTGAAATGAAATTTTATTTATGGACAGAGCTTGACATGGGGAATTGTCATGCTTAAGGTCCATAATTCAGGCATCAGTTTTCCTCTTTTCCTCATTTTCACACTTCTTTATTCTGCAATAACTCCTGTTCTACTCATGCTATTGAAATGAAATTTCATTGATAGACAGAGCTTAACATGAGGAATTGTCTTGCACAATGTCCATAAATCTGGCATCAATATTGTTTACTTATTCCCTTTGTCTGTCTGTGTGTCACAGTTTTTCCATCAGCTTCAGCAGGTAACACATGTGTTCCAAGGAACACTCATGTTTGTCGAGAGCATTACTCATGCACTATGAGACATACAACTTGAAACCTCATATGTAGATAGTCCTACAAGGAAAAATTGCAGTGCATAAGAACCTTAATTCTGCAAATCATATTTTGGAGTTATTGCCTGTTGTTTAATTTCGTATTCAGTTAAATTCAGTTGGAAAGAAATTAATGAGAGAAAGTGACATGCACAAGGTTCATAACTCTGGCCTCAATATTTGTAGAGTCATTTCCCCTTTTCACAATTTCTTGACAGCTCAACTTCTGCTATTGAAACAATATTTTTATAGAAAGAAAGTGATGAGAGGACACTTGTGCATATGTCATTGTGTACCTCAGTGTATGTTAGGGGAAAGGGGTGAGGGGAGACATCAGTTTTCTGTGAACACAAATCTCTAGTGGTATTCAGGATTCATGAAGCATCTGGGTTTCCCCAAGTGAATATTTGCTGACAAAATTATTAGTTTTGTTAGAGGAAGGATATAAAAGGTTTTATCATAATGATAATTATGCAAATTGTAACTGGATGTTTGGTTTCGAGGAAGAGAATTTTTATAGCAGTCATTGATTAATCTACCATATTGAAGTACCTTGGCTGGGGATTAAGATATTATATATAACATACCTTCACCTCAAGTAGACATTATTGACACCTTGGCAAACACTAGAGCAGACCATGATCAGACAGGTCCTGTGTGCTCATACAATATTGAGCTCAGATTCTACACAGTCTGTATGGCAATTAAAATCGTTGTTTCAGATATCATTTTAAGTTCAATAAATTAGTATTGATCAAGTTCATGAAGTAAAGGTTGAGTATGATGAATGTTACAGAGCCTGAACGCAGCCCTGTTTTACGAGAATAAGAACCCGAAGGAGTACGTGTCCCTGGTACCAACCTCCGCCCACACGGGGGATGGGATGGGCAACTTGGTAGCCCTCATCTGTGAGCTGACCCAGACCTGGCTGGCCAAGAAGGTCTCCTACAGCGAGATGCTCCACGCAACTGTAATGGAGGTAGACACTTGTTTTACAATCTTTTTTTTACTAACTCAAAAAACCTGGTACAGAGTTTTATAACTCCCCTCAAAAGTCATCTAGAATATTTGTTGCCCACAATTTCTATTGTAGTTTGTCAAGGTTTCTCAGCATAACCTATTTGATGCATATTGTAGCTTTAATCACATTCTTATTGGATATGGCCCTTTCAGTGCTTAAAATGGTTTTATTTTATAAACCAGTCTCCAGCATTTGGCAGTAGACTGCATCAATAATGCCTTTAAACAAACATTTCCTAATCTGCTTGGCCAATTTTGATCAAGCACTTTTTGGGTGATTCATTAAGTCTCCAAAATGAAGAGTGGAGACTTTTGTTTTTACTCTGTTTTTATTCTCCCTTTTCTTCTTCTTCTTTCTCGAGCCGGCAACTTTGTACAGGCCATATCTCGGAGGCCATTCAACCTGTCTTTACGAACTTCCCACACTAATAGTCCTCAGTGAGTAGTAGTTCCCCCTGAACTACAGGATGGCTTTCAATCAAACTTCATAGAAACACAGATGTGCATATTTTGCTGTTGTTACAGTTGAATGATTTTTTAGCTCACCAGAGCACATCATGCTCAAGGTGAGCTATTAGAATCACCCTGCATCCATCGTCCATTGTCAACAATTTGATTTAAACAACATCTCCTCGTAAACCGCTGAACATAATTTAATTAAACTTGGCAGGGATGATCCTTTGGTGAACCGTCATAAAAGTTACAGAAATAAACCTGATCCATGAAGAACTCTGGTTGCCATGGCAACGGAAAAAAATCTGAAAAAAAAAAAAAATCATCTCCTCTGAAACCAATGGTCAGAATTTAATTTCATAAATGGTCATCTCATTTGGCTTAAATGGTCATCTCATGAATGTCTACCGTAATTGATAAATTAAAGTTGATCCCTTGAAGAATGAGGCCCCTAGGGGGTGGCTAATTCCTTATACTGTATAAGGAAAATTTCAAAATTCTTCTTCTATGAAGCAAATGGTCAGAATTTAATTTCCTATGACACATATGGTCACCTCATGTATTTTTACCAAAATTGCTAAAATAAAGTTGATCCCATGAAAAATGAGGCCCCTAGGGGTTGGCAAATTTCCTTATATACTCTATATAGAAAATTTCAAAATTCTTCTGTGATGTAAATGGTCAGAATTTGGTTTCATTTAGCACGAATAATCTCTACCATAATTGCCTAAGTAAAGTTGCTCCCTTGAAAAATGAGGCCCATAGGGGTCATGTAGTTTCCTTATAGAAATGACTTGATCATTTTAAATAAGATGATGTACACTGATGAGTGATCAAGGGGAATATGGCCCTCTTGTTCTTTGAGGTATGGCCCTTTGGTGATTTTTTTCTGAGAATTCTTTGTACACACTTTTTCTCAATGGCGACTGGATGGATGTCAGTCAAACTTCACAGGAACTTTCACTAGCAAGCACAGATGTGCATATTTTACTGTTTTTACAGTTGAATGATTTTTCTCTGAGTTATGGCCCTTAAATGAATTTTCTTGAGCTTTCATTGTCTGCTATTTCTACTTGGCAGGAATGTCCCTTGGGTGAGGCTCTACAAAAGAAAAATAATTTGAAAACTTTAAAAATCATCTCCTTCAAAACTACTGGCCAGATTTCAAAATAATTTGGTACAGATGTTCTGTGGGTCAACCTCTACCAAAGTTGCTAAAATTATTCCGATCCATAAAAGAACATGGCCGCCAGGGGCGGGGCTTATTTGCCTTATATGTATATAGAGAAACCTTTAAACGACATCTCCTCTGAAACCACTGGACAGAATTTGATTAAACTTGGCAGGGATGATCCTTGGGTCAACCTTCACAAAAGTTGCTAAAATAAACTTGATCCATGTAGAACTCTGGTTGCCATGGCAACAAAAAAAATAAAAAAAATGAAAACTTTAAAAATCATCTTCTTCAAAACTACTGGCCAGATTTTAAAATAAATTGGTACAGATGTTCCTTGGGTCAGCTTCTACTAAAGTTGCTAAAATTATTCCGATCCGTAAAAAAACATGGCCGCCAGGGGCGGGGCTTATTTGCCTTATATGTATATTGGGAAAACTTTAAACAACATCTCCTCTGAAACCACTGGACAGAATTTGATTAAACTTGGCAGGGATGATCCTTGGGTCAACCTTCACAAAAGTTCCTAAAATAAACTTGATCCATGTAGAACTCTGGTTGCCATGGCAACAAAAAGAAAAAAAAAATGAAAACTTTAAAAATCATCTTCTTCAAAACTACTGGCCAGATTTCAGAATAAATTGGTACAGATGTTCCTTGGGTCAACCTCTACCAAAGTTGCTAAAATTATTCCGATCTGTAAAAAAACATGGCCGCCAGGGGCGGGGCTTATTTGCCTTATATGTACAGTAAAACCTCACTCTGCGACCAACTCATTTTCACGACCAACTCAATATTACGGGCACATTTTGTCGGACCCGAATTTTTCTCTATATATTTCAATGGTCGCTCACCTCATTAAAGCGGGCAACTCAAAATTGCGTAAAAAGACCACTAAAATTGGACCAAATCGTAAAACTAGTCTTCTTTTGACCTCAATAATGCGAACGATGGTCCTGTGAAAAAGTTGATTGAAGTTGTCATTTTACGACACCTGGTTTCCGATACAGGTGAAGGTCGCACGTGCTGTAATTCGGATGTTTTGATAACACGGTAGATAAGATTCAATGGAGAGTGAATACAACGGGTGAGATGGGGAATATTACGTAACAGAGAGCAATCTTGGGATGTATTTCCTGTCAAGCTAACGGGTATTCGTTATATGTCCAGATGAGCTGCCCCTGATTAGCAGTAGCAATCACCGTGACGTGTTTCGATTGTCTAAAGTTTTGACAGTCGTTTATTGGCACGAAGACTTTCCACGAAAACTTGATTTAAATAGAATATCCCGTCCTATTAGTCAATCACTTTCATAACTACTTTCCAAATACTTTGATTTAAAACTGAAATCAAACGTTAAGATCTTTAAATTCAAAAGAAATTGGCATGAATCAAAACAGCACGGGGAAAAGTCGGAGGCAACTGAATGATAAAAAAAGCTTATTACTACAACAATTGAATAAGAATTAATCTTGATAATTATAGGAAAATTAGAGAAATTTAAAATGGGTAGACTTTTTATCGGAATGATATGACCATAGATTTTAATTTTAAATGTGAAAAAAAAAGTTTTATAAAAATATTCAGGACTACATTTCATAACAAAACTTTCTAAAAACATTAAATTGATTCAAGAGATGTTATTTTCATCTATCATATTAAAAAAAAAAGTATTGAATTTGATCAACATTGAAATGAAATATTTATTAAAAGACCATAACTCAATAATGAGACCAACTCAATAATAAGACCACTTTCACATGGACCCAATAGTGGTCTCATTATTGAGGTTTTACTGTATATAGAGAAACCTTTAAACAACATCTCCTCTGAAACCACTGGACAGAATTTGATTTAACTTGGCAGAGATGATCCTTGGGTCAACCTCCAGCAGTCTCACTAGATTGTTTAGAGCAGCCTACCAACGCTATTGGTCCAGTAGTGAGTGCGTTCACCCTGGACTCTTGTGGTTGTAGGTTCAGTCTTAAGATCTTACATACCGAAGTCTTAATTGGATTGACAGCTGCATTTCTTGGCTCTCTATCGTTAGTTATTCATATCTTTCTCATATGAGTAACTGTTTCAGAAAGTGTTGTATGTAAACCATATTTTATTGTCATACACATATGATTAAATGATATTTCATTCAGTTTCATATTCACAGATGAATAAACAGTCTACGGCTATTTGTACAAATCCGTGAATGAAGTTTAGATCAACACATACGTATCTTATATAACTTTGCTACAAAAATATTGACACAACTTGAAATACAATTAGCATATTTGCATTGGTAAGATACAGTGCATTACTAATTGAAAATAATGACATTAAGCATCGCATCCAAGTCTGTACACTATTGGACTGGGCTATGTAATATAGCCAATGTATTCCTTCGCATTCTATAACATTCAATCAGAGATTATCAACATATAAATTTCTGATTGCTGGTAAGTAAAGCAAACAGGATAATTTTAATGTGTTAATGATATTTTTTTCTTTGTGTTTCCGGATAGAGTAACATTGTTATTGTTTGTTCATAAATAATCATTTGGAAAGTAGTTTGTTGAGGTTGACCTGCATATAAAATCTGCTCAGTTTTAAACTTTAATACCCCCCAAAAAAATCTTAAACATGACAATATCTTAGCAGATCATTAAAAGATTTTATTCCATTCAGTTATTATGTCTCTATGATTTCAAAATCCTTTAATTTGCCTTGCACAAACTTATAAGTTAGGATAATGTAAAAGTATTTTTCAATTGGCAGCTCTCAGGACTATTGGTCCTATGAAATTTGTAGAAAATGACTTTACTAAGGGAAAAAGGTTAAGTCCAGTTGTTTGTTTAGATGACAATAAGCTGAATATAGGCAATATAATGATGTAATAAGGTATTCAGATTGAATTACAGATTCTATATAGATAAATACATATATTTATCAAAACACTTCTCTTGGATGAACATTTAGACCTGTTTAAGATGAATGTTATGAATATTGAAAAGTGTAATATCGTCACAGTCTCCGTATGAATGAAAGACAGTTTATAAATTCCCTTCATTACAATGTCTAGTCTGCTAATTACAGTGAAGTGGAGGCTTTATCTAATATAATCATTCTATAGCTACATTATCCATCTATATACTTATTTCCTCTCAATGCTACAAATCATTTTTAGCTCACCTGAGCACAACGTGCTCAAGGTGAGCTTTTGTGATCACCCTTCGTCCGTCGTCAACAATTTGCTTTAAACAACATCTCCTCTGAAACCGCTGGACAGAATTTAATGAAACTTGGCAGGAATGTTCCTTGGGTCAACCTTCACAAAAGTTCCTAAAATAAACTTGATCCATGTAGAACTCTGGTTGCCATGGCAACAAAAAGAAGAAAAAAAATTAAAACTTTAAAAATCATCTTCTTCAAAACTATTGGCCAGATTTTAAAATAAATTGGTACAGGTGTTCCTTGGGTCAACCTATTTATCTCAGGTGAGCGATTTAGGGCCATCATGGGCCTCTTGTTTGAGTATTCTTTTGGCTATTTCTAAATTACTACAGGAAAGATTTCAATAATTACTATCTTTTTGATCTTAATTGCACTTATGGAAGGCACATATGTTCATAAATATACTGTTAATATTGTTAAATGATTTTTGTGTCACCTACTATAAGCAGAGGTGACACATAAGGATCACTTTTCTGTTGTCTGTCTGTCCCTCCGTCCGTCCATCCATCCGTCTGTCTGTCAAACTTTTTCCATCACACTTCAGCAGGTGACACACGTGTTCCAGTGAACACTCTTGTTCAATAATTCATAACCATTTTGAGAATTTTCTCCCCTGTTCCATTTCTTAGAGCATTAGCATCTCTTTCCACGATATCATCAATATAGCAGAGTGCACCATGAGGGGAATGGAATGTGAGCAAAGTTTCTGTTTGATCTACCTGTTATTATCATAGTTTTCATTAGCTATATCAATTCTGCCACTTTTTGGAGAGCAACTTTGTGACAAGAATCAGTGTGGGGTATTCATCATCTTTAGTGATAGCTCTAGTTTAATTATCTCCCTTTAATTTTTTAACATTTTTTTTTCGTTGTTTGAGCATTATTTCATATTATTTCACATTACTATATAAAGTCTATATATTTGACCTACTCATTTTACTTCAGTTATGTGACATCTGACCTACTCAGACGAGGGCATAATGTTTTTCAAACGCATCTTGTTTTCTTCTGGATACAAAATTGCCAGTGGCAAAAGTCCCATGGGAGGAAAAAAAGGAGACCCAGATAAGACAGTTGTCAGATCTGGCTCTGTTCTGAATGCCAAAATGAATAGATATTAGTAGGTACATATTTTGCCATTTTGAGTTTTAAGATAAATCAGGAGCATCTGCTAAGTGGTGTGAGGGTTTGATCTGACTGGGCAACGCATACCTACATCTCTTTTTTTGCTTTGCACTCAGCACAAAAGGGTAATTTCAGGACTTATGTTGGCCCAATATCAAGATAATGTGACTGGGTATCACTTGTCCATGACAAACACTATATGTCTGATGTAGACATATCCTCAAATGACTGAGATCACAGGTGTTTGAAATTCTATCAATAAATAACTGATATAGTAAAAAAAAAAAGCCCTGTTTATAATAAAACAAAACAACAACAAAATAACCCACAAAGAATGCAACGCCTTTTTGTCACCCAACACACATTAAGCTTAATTATACTAATGATGACAATCTACTGAGCCTACTCTATAATCAAAACTAAAATGCAACCATAAGAACCAGTGATATGTTAAATCAAGCTATATTCTACAGGAATAATTCAGCAATTTATGCACATCTTTTTGAGCAGTCAGTTTGTCGTCGAAGCCATTTGCTAATGTCACCAATATCAGCTCTGGGGTAATTCAGTGTCTCTATTTATAGGTTGGGGGATAATTATTAAAATATTTTGTTATAAAATTGTTCCTTTATAAATTTACAGTTTTGTTGATCTGTAACATTTATATTTTCTTGGTCTAATAATTTAATATTCAAAGAAAATTTAAAACTTGAAAAAGCCATCAGTAGACGTCACTCTTACTTGCTTTGTATTTCATCATAAAGTAACTTATTAAAAAGTAAGTAAGAGTGACGCCAATATTTATTTTTGTACAATATAGTCAAGGGGAATAATCAGGGAAAATATAAAATGACAGACACCGAATATAATTTGAGTTATTTCCCTTATATCATCCTTCAACTTTCCATTTTCTATCAATGAGGGCAATAAGCCTCATTCTATTACATTTATGCTCAGTTATATGCAGAATCCGTACACCTAATTATGTCATGCAATACTTCTTGATTTGTTTGCAATTTACCATCATGGTAAATAACTGCTGATTGTATCATTTTGAAATTTTGCAAACCCTTCAGGTGTATCAAAGACAGTATTGGTAACATGAGATTGAATGGTATTCAGGCTTTTTCATTTTTGATCTACAATTGTATCACAGTTCAAGTTTGCAATAGTGGTAGTTTTTTAGGGTAGGGGATATCTGTCAGTTCATTCTTGTCCTAATTGTGGTTTCACAATGCTTATTAAAATTTTACCAAAATTAACAAAATGCTTATTTCAATCTTGATAGTATTTCTTGAAAATTACATTTTCAATTAACAAGGTTCTGTTTGCTGTAATTTGGTTAAAAGTTTAAGTGTGGAGATCATGTTTGTACATTACAAATTCTTAAATGCAGATTCTATATTGTAGTTTTCACTTGCTTATTTTTGACTTTTGATTTTCATTTAAGATTGAAAACGTTTGTTTATTGAGAAAGTATTAACTATCATTTTTGAAGAAGAAACAAAAACACATGAATATTAAAATTGGAATACAATTCTTTAAATACAACAACAAAAGATAGAATTTTTATGATGCAAACAAGAATGTAAGTGGTGGATATTCCACACATCGTTGTTTATCGACAGAGAGTGCTGCTACAGAACAGGTGTCAGAGCTAAATTTAAACAGTTGGGTTGAGGTTCTATAAAGGTCAGTGTTGATTTCAGTAAAATCAAATGAGTGATAGTATTTGTATACTTTAGGTTGAAAACCTGAGCCTAAGTGGAGATCTAAACCTTCTAATAGACATGCTGATATTTCCACCATCTCTACCATATACTTGTAATATTACTTGTATATCTTAGCCAGGGTGGAAATCTCAATCCACTTGAGCATGGGCTAGCAATCTTTACATCTCTACCATACATACGTGGGGTGAAAAGTGTTCTCATTTCTTTATTATACAAACGTTTTATCCGAAAATCCTGACCAGTAAAATTGAATACAATAGTATTTAAATTACAAAATTTCTAATGAATCGCTTGCATACACGCCATAGTGTTTTAACAAAAGTAATGCCATCAAACGAATTCTGGCCCAACACAAAACAACGTCAAAGTCAACATTCATACACATTCACAACGACTAAAAACACGTTTAATACTGTTCAAAATACACAAACAGGCACAAACGTGTCGCATATATATATTTAGCTGGTCATGAATTATGTTGAAGACTGTCCCGTTGCTACATTCCGTTCTGTACATAATTTCAGGGATTGCAATGTGATAAACCTGCCAAGCAAACTTTAGATGGCAGCATCGTGTGACGATGTCATCGTAACTTGACGGCTACTGCGCTTGTCATCAACGTTGTTTTTCCTGTCTTACTCAAACCACTTTTACTATCATGCATCAATGATACTCGTACGCTTTGGTTGCAAATCTGAGTCCGTGTAGAAATCTCAGCCCACTCAAAGACAGGATGATGGTCTATTGCTTCTCTACTGTGTGTACCGAAGATATTACTTGTATACTTGAGGTTGGAAAACTGAGCCCAGTTTGAAATCTCGGCCCAATCGAGCCGGTTTGTTTGTTGAGTTTTAACGTCCTGCTGATGATATTTCAATCATTTGGAGACTATGCGTACTTGAGACAGATATAGTTCTGTCACAATGCAGTACCATGACATTGTCATGATACCACACTCAGTCACATTATACTTACATGGGGCCAACCAGTCCTGGAACTGCCTTTATTTGCTGAAAGCCAAACAAGGAAGCTATGCCAGTACCTTTTTTCTTAAGACTTTTGGTATGTTGCGGCCGGGGATCAAACCCATGACCTCCAGATTCAGGGGCGGAAGCTCTAACCACTTAGCCGCCTGGACTAGTTTCTATCATAAAAACCTGTGATACTATGCATATACAACATGTTTGAAATCTGAGCCCAGATGAAAATCTCAGACTTGACTGATATTGCCTTCTGAATGTTGTACATGTGCAGTCCAACTCTGGGAGACTCCAGCACATCATGACACTGATTCTGACACCTGTTCTTTAGCAGGACTTTCCAATTAAAATGAATGTTTTCAATCTTAGATATAAATTTAAAGTCAAAAATAAGCAAGTGAAAACTACAATATAGAATCTACATTATATGACTGTTAACTCCAAATTTAAACTACTATCATAATTATATCAAACAGAAACTCGATCGTAAAAAGTGTAATTTTCAAGTAATACTATCAAGAATCAAGAAAGCATAATAAAAATAGAAATTGTTAATATGTAATAAGCATTGTGAAAACTCAATTAGCAATGAGCTGGCGGATATCTCTTCCCATATTTCTTGTCCACATTGTGTCTCCTGAACCTTGGTCAATCTTTGCACAGTTAACAACGTGGGAAGAAAAACTTAATTGAATATCAAGGTGATATCGAAAGGTCCAAGTTGATGTCCACTCATTCTGACAGAAACAAATATTTAGTTAAAACATGGGGATTTCAGACATACCTTTTTAGTACCAATTGCACGAAAAGGAAAAATACAATAAATTTCAATTTCCCATGAGTGAGAGTAGTAAACATGTAGTTAAGAGATACGCTGTACCTTTATGACTGGTCTTATTCTGTTGTGCCCTGCACTTTATAATAACAACACAACAACATTATTGTGACAGAGTCATTTTTTGATCATGTGAACATGAGAGCTGTGACTGACAGCTGGCCAGAAGTACAATTGATGAAATACTGGATGATAGTGTAACTTTTTTTTCTGGCTAGTAAATTATTTGCTGAACTGAAATTATGAATAAATTTGATGATTGTGCAGTGCATGTTTCATGCTTCAATGGATATCAGGGTTTAGATGTGAAATATTAAAGATCTTGAAAATAAAGTTCATGGCAGAGTACATTATACCAAGTGTACTTTGTTGGTACTTAAACGGGTGCTGTGGTTAGTAGTTACATATACCCAACTTTGTTCTGAAGTAGGAACTCCATTAGGGGCAAGGATTTTCCATGACCATCCCATGCACCAAGAACTGGCCCTACCTAGGAACTAAAGCTGATAGGAATTAAATTGCAATAACTTGTTTTCCAATTGATGCCTAAATAAATAAATTTTATCTAACTTTGTTGGTTCCCAAATAAAAGTGGTAAAAGTAAAAAAGTATGTAGGTAACTCATGATTGTACATGTACTATATGGTATGGGGTTATTATATGTTGGTAACTCTTGATTGTACTATATGGTATGTAGGTAACTCATGATTGTACTATATGGTATAGGGTTATTATATGTAGGTAACTCATGATTGTACTATATGGTATGGGGTTATTATATGTAGGTAACTCATGATTGTACTATATGGTATGGGGTTATTATATGTAGGTAACTCATGATTGTACTATATGGTATTGGGTTATTATATGTAGGTAACTCATGATTGTACTATATGGTATGGGTTATTATATGTAGGTAACTCATGATTGTACTATATGGTATGGGGTTATTATATGTAGGTAACTCATGATTGTACTATATGGTATGGGTTATTATATTTAGGTAACTCATGATTGTACTATATGGTATGGGTTATTATATGTAGGTAACTCATGATTGTACTATATGGTATGGGTTATTATATGTAGGTAACTCATGATTGTACTATATGGAATGTAGATAACTCATGATTGTACTATATGGTATGGGGTTATTATATGTAGGTAACTCATGATTGTACTCTATGTTATGGGGTTATTGTATGTAGGTAACTCATGATTGTACTATATGGATGGGGTTATTATATGTAGGTAACTCATGATTGTACTATATGGTATGGGGTTATTATATGTAGGTAACTCATGATTGTACTATATGGTATGGGGTTATTATATGTAGGTAACTCATGATTGTACTATATGGAATGTAGGTAACTCATGATTGTACTATTTGGTATGGGGTTATTATATGTAGGTAACTCATGATTGTACTATATGGTATGGGGTTATTATATGTAGGTAACTCATGAGTGTACTATATGGTATTGGGTTATTATATGTAGGTAAATCATGATTGTACTATATGGTATGGGGTTATTATATGTAGGTAACTCATGATTGTACTATATGTTATGGGGTTATTATATGTAGGTAACTCATGATTGTACTATATGGAATGTAGATAACTCATGATTGTACTATATGGTATGGGGTTATTATATGTAGGTAACTCATGATTGTACTATATGGAATGTAGGTAACTCATGATTGTACTATATGGTATGGGGTTATTATATGTAGGTAACTCATGGGTAACTCATGATTGGGGTTATTATATGTAGGTAACTCATGATTGTACTCTATGGTATGTAGGTAACTCATGATTGTACTATATGGTATGGTTATTATATGTAGGTAACTCATGATTGTACTATATGGTATGGGTTATTATATGTAGGTAACTCATGATTGTACTATATGGTATGGGTTATTATATGTAGGTAAATCATGATTGTACTATATGGTATGGGGTTATTAACCTTTACCTCATATAGACACATTTTTATGAATTGGCAGAGTAGACCCGGATCAGACAGCTCCTTGCATGAGCTGTTTGATCAGGGTCTTCTTTGTTTGTTCAAACTATATTGTGGCTCAAAGTCTACACAGTCTGCATGGCAAAGGAAAAATCATACCATTTAAAGTCAAGTTAATTGGTTATTATGTATGAATATTCATGAGGTAAAGGGTTAATTTATCAGCTGCAGTGACTGTTGGAGAATTTATCTCAATCTGCAGAAAGGAGAAATATTGAGTTAGATCATTTAAGACATCTTTATGCTTCAAGCTGGTACTAGGACATGGGGCAATAAATCAGTACATATTTTTAGTTCGACTATTCAAAGAATATGAGAGCTATTGTAGTCGCCTTTGCGTTGGCGTTGCAGCTTTTGGTTAAAGTTTTGCATGCAAGTTACAATTAACCTTATATCTCAATAACCGATTATTGTATTGACTTGAAAGTTTATACATATGTTCAGGGGCACCAGATAACCAAAGTAGATAACTCTTGACTGAATTTATTATGAATTATGGCCCCTTTTTAACTTAGAAATTTTGGTTAAAGTTTTGCATGCAAAAGAATATTTGGTTCAAGTTTTGCGTGCAAGCTACTATCTAGTTTGTATCTCAATAACCATTCATGGCATTGACTTGAAAGTTTATGAATATGTTTAGGGGCATCATACAACCAAGGTAGATAACTCTTGATGGAATATATTACAAATTATTGCCCCTTTTGAATTTAGATATTTTGGTTAAAGTTTTGCATGCAAGGTACTTTCATGCTAATATCTCAGTATCCAGGCATGGAATTGATTTGAAACATCTTTAATATGTTTAGGGGCATCATACTTTCATGGTAGATAACTCTTGATGGAATATATTACAAATTATGGCCCCTTTTTTAGCTCACATGAGCACAACGTGCTCAAGGTGAGCTTTTCTGATCGCCTTTTGTCCGGCGTCCGTCGTCTGTCGTCCGTGTGTGCGTCCGGCGTCAACAATTGCTTCAAACAACATCTCCTCCTAAACGGCTTGGCCAATTTTAAAAATATTTTGCAGGAATGTTCCTTGGATGAAGCTCTACTAAAGTTGTATAAATGGTTCTGGTCCATTGCATAATTAGGTCACAGGAGCTAAAAATAGATTTTAAAAATGCAAACTTTGAAAATCTTCTTCTGCAAAACTGCAAGGCCTAGAGCTTAGATATTTGGTATGTAGCATCATCTTATGAGCCACTACCAAGATTGTACAAATCATAGCCCTATGGTGATAAATGACCCCGCACCAGGGGTCACTTGTTTTACATAGAGTTATATAGGAAAATCTTAAAAAATCTTCTTCTATGAATCCATAAGGCCTAGAGCTTAGATATTTGGTATGAAGCATCATCTTATGGGCCACTACCAAGATTGTACAAATCATAGCCCTATGGTAATAAATGACCCCGACCAGGGGTCACTTGTTTTACACAGAGTTATATATAGGAAAATCTTAAAAAATCTTCTTCCATGAATCCATAAGGCCTAGAGCTTAGATATTTGGTATGTAGCATCATCTTATGGGCCACTACCAAGATTGTATAAATCATAGCCCAATGGTATAAATGACCCCACACCAGGGGTCACTTGTTTTATATAGAGTTAAATAGGAAAATCTTAAAAAATCTTCTTCTATGAATCAATAAGGCCTAGAGCTAAGATTTTTGGTATGTAGTAGCATCTAATGGTTCATTACAAAGATTTTCAAAGTCTTGGCCCTACGGTGATAAATGACCCTGCGCCCAAGTCTTCTCTGAAACCATATGGCCCATTGCTTAGATATTTGGTGTGTAGTATTGTCAGGGGTAAAATGTTTTAGATTAAGTTATATCAGAATCCTTGTCTGTTTAAAAACCTTGACATCAGTTGAAGCAATGGTAATCAGGTGAGCGATTCAGGGCCATCATGGCCCTCTTGTAATTTAGAAATTTTGGTAAAAGTTTTGCATGCAAGGTACTTTCATGCTAATATCTCAGTATCAAGGCATGGGATTGATTTTAAACATCTTTAATATGTTTAGGGGTATCATACTTTCATGGTAGATAACTCTTGATGGAATATGTTACAAATTATTGCCCCTTTTTAACTTAGAAATTTTGGTAAAAGTTTTGCATGCAAGGTACTTTCATGCTTATATCTCAGTATCAAGGCATGGGATTGATTTGAAACATCTTTAATATGTTTAGGGGTATCATACTTAGGAGATAACGATGGAATATATTAAAAATTATGACCCCCTTTTAACTTAGAATTTTGATTAAATTTTTTGCATTTAAGCTACTATCCAGCTTATATCTCAGAAATTGCTTGTGGAATTGACTAGAAAGTTATGGAGTGTCTTCAGGGGCATTAGAAAACCAAAGAGGATAACTTTTGGACTGAAATTTATGCAAATTATGTCCCTTTTCTTGCTTGGATTTTTGGTTAAAGTTTTGCATACACAGTGTTATTTTGCTTATGTGTCAGTAACTCGGCATGGGATTGATTTTAGACTAATTAAAAATACTAAGGGGTATCAGACTATCAAGGTATATCATTTTTGACTTATTATGTACAAGGTATGTGAAGGGCAAGAATTGACATAGATTCCATTTGATTTACCAACAAGCATTTTGAATAGTCGAGCGTGCTGTCCTCTGACAGCTCTTGTTAAGTCATATAACTAGTTTGTCTATGTCTTTATTTCACATATCCTTCTGTGATGGGGAGCATCTTATTGTCAGGTGCAGGCAGTGATATAGGGAGATATTGATGGAGAGAGATGCTGGGCAGTGAAACAGGGGATATTGATGGAGAAAGATGCCAAGCAATGATACAGGGGGATATTGGTGAAGAGAGGTGCTGGGCAGTGATACAGGGGATTTTGATGGAGAGAGGTGCTGGGCTGTGATAAAGGGAGATATTGGGGATGTTGGTGAAGAGAGGACCCAGGCAGTGATACAGGGGATTTTGATGGAGAGAGGTGCTGGGCAGTGATACAGGAGATATTGATGGAGAGAGGTGCTGAGCAATGACACAAGGGGATATTGATAAAGAGAGGTGCTGGGCAGTGATATAGCGGATATTAATGAAGAGAGGTGCTGGGCAGTGATATAGGGAGATATTGGTGAAGAGAGGTTCTGTGCAGTGATGCAGGGAGCTATTGGTGGAGAAAGGTGCCAGGCAGTAATACAGGTAGATATTGGTGGAGAGAGGTGCTGGGCAGTGATACAGGGGATATTTGTGGAGAGAGGTGATTGGCAGTGGTATAGAAGGATATTGTGAAGAGAGGTGCCAGGCAGCGATACAGGGGCTATTGGTGAAGAGAGGTGCCAGGCAGTGATATAGGGAGATATTGGTGAAGAGAGGTTCTGTGCAGTGATGCAGGGAGCTATTGGTGAAGAGAGGTGCCAGGCAGTGATATTGGGGGATATTGTAAAGAGAGCTGCTGGGCAGTGATACAGGGGGATATTTGTGGAGAGAGGTGCCAGTACCCAGAACTGGATGTGTGGGCTGCACCCTAAGGTTTACAGCACCATAATCTTCTTTGTCAAACCTGTTACAATAATTTCAGCTGCAACACTCTTATAAGCAATGATGGCTTGACCGTTGTAAGAACAGAAAGAATCATGTTTAAAAAAAAAATAAAAAAAATAAATGGCCTTTGAACAGAAACATTTCTTTCTGGTCTTAGAATCTCTTTCTTATATGTTTGTGATTACTTTTAAGGGATCTAGCTGCCAAGCTGCCAATTTATGTCTATATGTTAAGCAGTGGAATCCTTGATGCACTTCTCTGTGTTTTATTTAAGTAATAATCAGTTTTAGCAAGTTGTTTAACTAATTCGTCTTAAAATGTTTTTCTTTGCCACGCAGACTTTGTATAATCTGAGGAGACCCTGTTCTGACATACCTTTCAGGAGCTGTCTGATCTGGGTCTGCTCTGTTTGCCAAGGCACAAACATCATGATTTGGTCTTTTTTCTCTGTTTTAACTCTATTGGCTATCTGGAACATTTTAGGATGTGGGTCATGAGCATTTCTTTGCAAGAGCTAACTGACGTAGTTAAATCCCAATTTCTTATTTCCATTGTAGTTTAACAAACTGCAAGACATTATGTTACATGTGCATGTGATTTATTAAATGAAACTTTATTTCTTTGTAAACTGATCCGATTTTTCTTCTTAACAAGAAATTACGAGTGCTCATCTTTTGCGTTCAGGGTGTGATGAAATGAAAAGCAATCAAATTCAACAAACAACTTAACCTCTAAACTTTGTATTATGGTATTTTTTGCAAGTAGAAATAGAATCACCGGAAAAAGAAACAGGAGTGTATTGTTATGACGGCAAGGGAATTCTACACTGCATGGTGTAATGCAAGAGGACTACAAAGCCAGTTTCCCTTCATGTAATTTTGTAATGAGACATTTTTGTTTGATCCACCCATTGAAGTCATTGACTTCAGTGGGAGTTTAATCATTTTGTGAATGAAGCAAAGTCCAAAAGAGGCACTTCTTTCCGATATTTGACCTGTAAATTTCAAAATTGAGTTCTGGCTCCTTAAGCTGTTATTCAGTTTTTACAAACTGACAAAGGGATTTTAGAGGGTTTTATTTGTCAAAAGTTCTTTTTTCTCTATTTTCCCACTCCCTCTCTGAGTGTTTTTAGCTCACCCGAGCACAAAATATTCAAGTGAGCTATTGTGATCATCCTGCTCCTGTCATCATAGTTCATTACCTGTTGTCAATCGTCAACAATTTACTTTTTAGCTCACGTGAGCACATAGAGCTTTAAGGATCAATGGCTGTCGTCCATCTGTTGTCCGTCATCCACAATTGTTTCAAATGACATCTCTGAAACCAACAAGCCAAATTTGATATAACTTGCCTATGATGTTCCTAGCATGAAGCTCTACCAAAGTTGTTCAGATGGTTTCGGTCCATTGCATATCTGGGTCACAGGAGCTTAAAAAAGGTTTTAAAAGTGAAATCTTAAAAAGTCTTCTCAGAAACCACAAAGCCTGGAGCTTAGATATTTGGCATGTGGCATTGTCTAGTGTACTGTTTAAATAATGACCCTGGGGTCAAAATTGGCCCTGCCCCAGGGGTCACTTTATTTTACATAGACTTATATAGGAAAAACTAGAAAATCTTTTTTTCAGAAACCACAAGGCCTAGAGTTAAGATATATGGTGTGTAACATGGCCTAGTAGATCTCTCTTATGTTTGTTCAAATCATGGCCCTGGGGTCAAAATTAGCCCTGTCCCAGGGGTCACTTTATTTTACATAGACTTACATAGGAAAAACTAGAAAAATCTTTTTTCTCAGAAACCACAAGGCCTGGAGCTTAGATATTTGGCATGTGGCATTGTCTAGTGTACTGTTTAAATAATGACCCTGGGGTCGAAATTGGCCCTGCCCCAGGGGTCACTTGATTTTACATAGACTTATATAGGAAAAACTACAAAATCTTCTTTTCAGAAACCACAAGGCCTAGAGGTTAGATATTTAGTGTGTAATATAGCCTAGTAGACCTCTACCAAGTTTGTTCAAATCATGGCCCTGGGGTCACAATTTGAACTGCCCTAGGGGTCACTTCTGCATGGTTTATGTATTCAGTATGACTCTTTATAGAGTCTTTGAAGGCACTGATTCTCAGATGAGTCATTCAGGGCCATCTTGGCCCTCTTTTTAAAAGATCTCTAAACCAGTGGGCAGTCTGTGAAGAACTTTGCCATTGATGATCTTTGACTGAAGAGTCTATGCAGAAGAAGCACCTATCAGAAATGATCAGTTCATGAATAATAAGAAAAAGTTGATCCCCTAATATAGGAAGATCCCTTGGAATGGACTTTTTTCTTTATACATGAGTAAAAGTTTTCAGACATTTTCCTGAACTTCAGGTTTTTCTGATTGCCTAATGAATTCTTATTCTATATAAAACCATATAAAAATTGCTAAAATCAGGGTTTTTTTTTGTTTTTTTTTTAATTTCCATCTTTTAACCATGTGTAGAATGTAGTAAATTCTCTTTTCTGAAAACTACTTTCAGATATTTTTTACAAGGAAACTTGTAAAATCTGAAAATTTGTCTTCAGTGAAACAAGCCATCAGGTCATGATGAACAGTCTAGGGCCACTCTGTTCGCACATACACTCAAACATTCCAACATCCTAAGTCTTATCTGGAAGGTCATGGGTTTGTAATATTGTAGAAAAAAAGAATCTAAGTTGTTCCATCTTCTTAGTCAATCCACAAACCAAATTCAAAATATGCGGCAGTGAGCAGCCTGCGTTCAGTTAACCATAACGTTCACAATTGTAATTGTTTTGGTCCCCGGCTTATACTCTATATAATTATGCAATGATACAACAGGAATACAAATACTAACGTTATGAACTTTTAAGGGTGACCGAATGCAGGGCTGCTGTGCAACAATACGAGTATGGCTCCCTCAAAGTCATCTCAGCATGTATGGCTGGTTGAGTCTTCTGACAGATCATTTGTACCATATGTCTACAGACTGTTAATGGGTTGGGGCAGGACTATAATGTCTTTATGTAGACAGGATCTCCTTATGATAATTGAAATAGCAATAAGAAAGTTCTGTTTAATAATTACAGTAGTTTTCTGTTATAAACTTTACCAATAGATTTGACTGTCTTCTGCACTGACTGGAAAAGAGGGGGGCGGGGGATCCAGGATCCTGCGATTAAGTCATAATTAAACAGAAAATGTGACATTGAAGTTTTCAAATATGTCAGTGTCACATAGATGTAAAACCATGCCAAATGTCACATTGCAAAAAGTTTTTTCCCAGTTATTGACCCAAGATCAAAAGGTCATGGGGTTAGAGTAGTGAAGATAGGAGATTAGTAATAATGAACAGTTCAAGAAATTAAACAGGATATAGAAGTTGAGAATTGATTATATGTATTTACAGATACAAATGGGAGGGAATGAAAGAGTTCAGTTTTTTCTGTTCCCAGCATACAAATATAGAAACAGATGTCATGCAAACACAGATAAATATTGACCCTTCTTTGAAGGGCTGTTTGCCAAGGAGCTTAGGGGCTGTCAGATCTTCCTCTCAGTCCTTTACATAACCATAAAGGGGCCATTGTATGGTGACCTCTTGGCAAACATAGCAATGAATACTGAAGAAATACCTGATGTTGTGACTAGGGTTTTTGGTGTGCAATACCGGGAGGGAGGCTTTTCAAGGTCACAAGAGGACAAGGACAATGAAGGGAAATAATTTATTTAACTGACTACAGTGTGTGATAATCCCATGTGATGGATTCCAAACTGTGAAGATAGAGTCACTTCCTGTGATCTCATTAATCATTAAGTCACAATGAAGGTAGATTTTGTACCTAGGATTTCCCAGAGTTCATAACAAGGGTTGACAGCCAGATTTACCTGTATGTACAGGTGTATCAAAGGATATAAAAACCAAGGTGTAAAGTGGATTCAAGGGAAGGAAATAGTCTGTTACGGGTATCTGTACACTGATCCTGGGAAAATAGCCCATACCACAAGGGTGTTACCAAGGCAGTGACCTATGTGAACAGTATGACAGCCAGTAACTCTTGTTGTTGACCATATTGAAGATTGGTTTCTGCCAAGGTAGATGCATATTGATGAATTGGCAAACAAAGCAGTCCCAGATCTGAATGCTCCAGGAGCTGTCTGATTAGGGTCTTTTGTTTGATCATACAAGATTGTCGCGCAGTCTGCACAGCAAAAAAATTAAATACTGTAAAATCATTAATTTTCGTTGACATTAAATGGTGTTGATTATGTACCTAAGGGAATTTTGTGGGTACATTTTTTCATGGATCTATGTTCTAGAAAACCTGAGGTCTTTATAAGAGACAAGTTTCCGTGGGAACATTCATGGATAAAACCCTCCACAAAATCGACAAAAATTAGTGTTGCACGAAAATTAATAATTTCACAGTATATCATTATAGTGTAGTAAATTTATATATATATATACACACACACACACTCAGACTTTTAAAATGTCATGCCATCACAAAAACAGTGTGGAAATACATGCAGATTTACGTTTTGTATTATATCAAAGATTAAGATGAATATGGATATACATATCTGTACAATTAAACACATGCAAACAAACAGGACAGTTTTTAACTTTTTACCAAAGACAGGAGAAGTCTGGTAACTTGTGCCTTGAAACTGAACTATTCATATTTAAAACAATACCACACTTGTGTCTATGTGAAGGCTCAGGCATG
Source organism: Solen grandis (assembly GCA_021229015.1). NCBI lineage: Eukaryota > Metazoa > Mollusca > Bivalvia > Adapedonta > Solenidae > Solen > Solen grandis. Next base: position 63,602,638 of record CM037777.1, read on the forward strand.
CAGAAACTCTTCTTTCTAATTAGCTGACACCTTTGAAATGTGAACATTTGAACTTGAGTGATATTATTTGTGTCTGTTTACTTCATAAGTCAAGATAATAGTGTGTGTTGTCATATTTCTGCATCTTTGATGTTAGAAACAGCACGGCTGCTGTCTTAGTTCAAAAGAAAATGTTGGATTCCATTGTTCAGGGGTTTTCTTAAGTGGACGCCCGCTTGCCTGTGCCGGGTTAAAATTACCATGGGCAAGTGATTTTTCCAAGGAGATAGCCCGTCGGACAAGTTTATTTTCGTAAATGAAATTTATGATTTTTTATTTTATTTTATTTTCTACATTAATAGGGGGTGAGTTGCTTGCAAATTGTGTTTGATACATGTTAACTAAAACTCATCTTAATACTACACATATTTAGTTTTAAACATTAACAAACACTAACTTAAAGATATGACAAGCTGTTTTCACTGGGGGCAAGAAGAAGTTCAAAGTAACTTGCCCCCTGGGCAAATGAAAGTCAAATCCTTAAGAAAACCCCTGTTGTTCTAGATTGTGAGACAGTGAATATTGCAACATGTTTAGACACTGACAGTGAAGACTCACATCTACATCAGTGCTCTATTTCTCAAATATATAACTGAGAAGTGAAAGGTATCAAATAAAAATAACCTGGCCCTGTGTTGTCGAACATAAAAATGCTTCTTAAGTATGATTTTCATAATCCAGCTTAGAACTTTGCCCATTACTTTCATTAGGGATTTGAGAATAATACTGAAAAGGGCATGGTAACCATACCTGATTGTGGATCCAAAGGTTTTAAGTTGGAACCCAGTTGGGGGGTGGGGGGGGGGAGCATGACTTTCCTTAAGTACTGGAACCACCCACAAACCGTCTAGAGGGATTAGTATTATTTGTAAGATATGTTTTACCAATCAATGTAAAAAAAAATAAAAAAATATGTTTAAATTTTTAATTAATATATTTGAGCCTGAGATCAAATGTATCATGTATTTTCGAGATCTACTTTGTAAAACATCACAAATTGAGATTCTAAAAGAACATTGACCTTTATTTCTTCAAAATTCAGTATTTATGATACAGAATGAGAGATTTTTGAGTTGAGGAAAATCTCATTTGGAGATGTTTTTAGCTCACCTGAGCACTATGTGCTCAAGGTGAGCTTTTGTGATCACCTGGTGTTCATTGTCGTCCGTCGTCAGCAATTTGCTTTAAATGACATCTCCTCTGAAACCAATGGACAGAATTTGATTAAATTTGGCAGGGATGATTCTTGGGTGAACCTCCACAAAGGTTGCTAGAATAAACCTGATCCATGTAGAACTCTGGTTGCCATGGCAATTGGAAGGAAAAAAAATGAAAACTTAAAAAATCATCTCCTTTAAAACTACTGGTCAGATTTCAAAATGTTTTAGTTCAGATATTCATAGGGTAATCCTCTACCAAGATTGCTTAAATCATTCCAATCCATAAAAAAACATGGCCGCCAGGGGTGCGCCTAATTTGCCAAATCGTATATAGTGAAATCTTTGAACGCCAAACCGCTGGACAGAATTTGATTAAACTTGGCAGGGATAATCCTTGGCTGAACCTTCCCAAAACTTGCTAAAACAAACTTTATCCATGTAGAACTCTGGTTGCCATAGCAATGGAAAGAAAAAAAAAGAAAGAAAAAAAACCCTTGAAATTATCTCCTTCAAAACTACTGACCAGATTTCAAAAATGTTTTAGATCAGATGTTCCTTGGGTAACCTTTTACCCAGGTGAATGGTAAATAGGTGGTACTGAGCAAAAAAAGCTAAAATCGTTCTGGCCTGCCTACCAAGAAGACCACCTGCCTACCAAGAAGACCATCAGAGCTTAAAATAGAAAAATCTTTGAACAACATCTCCTAAACTGCCATGCAGATTTTGATGAAACTCATTAGGAATGATCATTTGGTGATACTGCACAAAAATAGCTAAAATTGTTCCAGTCCGCATACCAAAATGGCCACCAGAGCTAAAAATAGAAAAATCTATAAAAAACATCTCCTTAACTGCTGGGCAGATTTTGTTTTGACCCTTTGCTTCTTAATTACTATATATCATGTGCATTTTTTTCCTTACTTAACCCTTTCCCTCATAGAGGAAACCATGAAAAGACCTATGCGAACAGCATAAAATCAGATCAGGTTTTATGCTGTTCGCTGCTTCTCAGTGGTCTGGAAATGAGGATTGTGTAATTAAATTTGGTAAGGTTTAACTGTGGTTTTCTGCAGATCAGGCTTTATGTGATACCTATTTATACCTATATATGAGGGAAAAGGTTAAGCATTTTCTCTCAAGCAGTTGAATTCAGGTGAGAGATTTAGGGCCATCTTAGCCCTCTTGTTTTAAGCTAAAAGTTTTGAGTTGAGAGTATGTCAGAGGAGCAAATAGGCGGCTATTTGCATAATTACTTTATTAAAAAATGCACAAATACCCAGTTATTGTCTTCAAATGACTGAATTATGTCGACTGGTTACTCAATGAAAATAAAAATAACAGAATAACTCTGAACTCAATTATTTCATATTAACTTAATTAGTGTTGATTGTAAAATTGATCAGTGAGCGTATCTCTTCCTCTGATGGGTTAATAATGATGATGTCCTTTTATCACACAAGCTATTTGAGACAACATGTAACTGTAGAAATGTCTAGAAAACAAAAAAACAGTTTTAAGGTGACTTCTTCCTAACTCCTATTGTAATTCCTATATTTTCATTGTTTTAGGTGAAAGCTCTCACAGGACTGGGAACAACTATAGATGTGATCTTGGTGAATGGGAAGCTTAGGGAAGGTGACCAGATTGTGATAGCGGGAACAGAAGGCCCCATCGTCACCCAGATAAGGGGTCTGCTTATGCCACAACCCATGCGGGAGCTGCGTGTCAAGGTAAGATGGTAATGCCTTAACCTTATGAGGGTTGTGAAGATGGTTAGGCCTTTACCTTATGAGGGTTGTGAAGGCTGTAGCCTTTACCTTATGAGGGTTGTGAAGATGGTTAGGCCTTTACCTTATGAGGGTTGTGAAAGCTGTAGCCTTTACCTTATGAGGGTTGTGAAGATGGTTAGGCCTTTACCTTATGAGGGTTGTGAAGGTTGTAGGCTTTATCTTATGAGGGCTTTGAAGATGGTTAGGCCTTTACATTATGAGGGCTGTGAAGGCTGTAGCCTTTACCTTATGAGGGTTGTGAAGATGGTTAGGCCTTTACCTTATGAGGGCTGTGAAGGCTGTAGCCTTTACCTTATGAGGGTTGTGAAGATTGTAGCCTTTACCTTATGAGGGTTGTGAAGGCTGTAGCCTTTACCTTATGAGGGTTGTGAAGATTGTAGCCTTTACCTTATGAGGGTTGTGAAGGCTGTAGCCTTTACCTTATGAGGGTTGTGAAGATTGTAGCCTTTACCTTATGAGGGTTGTGAAGGCTGTAGCCTTTACCTTATGAGGGTTGTGAAGATTGTAGCCTTTACCTTATGAGGGTTGTGAAGGCTGTAGCCTTTACCTTATGAGGGTTGTGAAGTTGTAGCCTTTACCTTATGAGGGTTGTGAAGGCTGTAGCCTTTACCTTATGAGGGTTGTGAAGATTGTAGCCTTTACCTTATGAGGGTTGTGAAGGCTGTAGCCTTTACCTAAGGAGGTTGTGAAGATTGTAGCCTTTACCTTATGAGGGTTGTGAAGATGGTTAGGCCTTTACCTTATGAGGGTTTTGAAGATGGTTATGCCTTTACCTTATGAGGGCTGTGAAGATTGTTCGTCCTTTACTTTATGGGGGTTATAAAGATAGTTAGGCCTTCCCTTATGAGGGCTGTGAAGATAGTTAGGCCTTTACCTTATGAGGGTTGTGAAGGTTATAGGCATTACCTTATGAGGGTTGTAAAGATTGCAGCCTTTACCTTATGAGTGTTATGAAGATTGTAGCCTTTTTAGCTCACCTGAGCACTTGTGCATTTGTGAGCGCTTTTTGTCCATCGGTTGTTGTGTGTCGTCCTTGGTCAACAATTGCTTGTGAACACTCTAGATGCCACAGCTTTGGCCCAATCTTCATGAAACTTGGTCAGGATGTTTGTCTACATGATATCTAGGATGAGGTCGAAATTGGGTCAAAAGCTAGGTCACCAGGTCAAATCTTAGAAAAACCTTGTGAACACTCTAGAGGCCACAGTTTTAGTCCAATCTTCATTAGATTTGGTCAGGATGTTTGTCTACATGATATCTTTAATGAGATTGAAAATGGGTCATGTGGGGTCAAAAACTAGGTCAGCAGGTCAAATATTAATAAAATCTTATGAGCATGCTTGAGGCCACAGTTTAAGCCTAACCTTAATGTAACTTGGTCAGAATGTTTGTTTACATCAAATCCTGGATGAATAAAAAAATGGGCAACTTGGGGTCAAAAATAGGTCACCAGGGCAAATTTTAAAAAAATCTTGTGAACACTCTAGGGGCCTACATTTTTGTACCAGTCTTCATTAAACTTGATAAAAATGATGACTGCATGAATTCCCAGTTGAGTGCAAATTCAGGTAGGATCAATATCTAGGTCACTTTTCAAATGTTAGAAAAATACTTTAGACGCAACATTTTTTGTCATCATGCCAAACACAGCAATCTTATTCAGGTGAGCGACACAGGGCCATCTTGGCCCTCTTGTTTCTTATGAGGGTTGTGAAGATGGTTAGCCCTTTACCTTATGAGGGTTATGAAGGTTGTAGCCTTAACCTTATGAGGGCTGTGAAGATTGTAGCCTTTACTTATGAGGGTTGTTAGCCCTTTACCTTATGAGGGCTGTGAAGGTTGTAGCCTTTACTTATGAGGGTTGTTAGCCCTTTATCTTATGAGGGCTGTGACGGTTGTAGCCTATACTTATGAGGGCTGTTAGCCCTTTACCTTATGAGGGTTATGAAGGTTGTAGCCTTAACCTTATGAGGGCTGTGAAGGTTGTAGCCTTTACTTATGAGGGTTGTTAGCCCTTTACCTTATGAGGGTTATGAAGGTTGTAGCCTTTACTTATGAGGGTTGTTAGCCCTTTACCTTATGAGGGTTATGAAGGTTGTAGCCTTTACCTTATGGGGGCTGTGAAGATTGTAGCCTTTACCTTATGAGGGTTGTTAGCCCTTTACCTTATGAGGGTTATGAAGGTTGTAGCCTTTACCTTATGGGGGCTGTGAAGATTGTAGCCTTTACCTTATGGGGGCTGTGAAGATTGTAGCCTTTACTTACGAGGGCTGTTAGCCCTTTACCTTATGAGGGCTGCGAAGAATGTAGCCTTTACCCTATGAGGGCTGTGAAGATGATTAGGCCTTTTCCTTATGAGGGATGTGAAAATTGTAGCCTTCATCTTATAAGGGTTGTGAAGGTAGTTAGGCCTTTACTTTGTGAAGATTGTGAAAGGAATAACTCAAGCAGCCAATGTGCAAATGATGAAAAGTCAGACCATGGTTTACTTTGTAACCTTCTTATCTTGAAAACATTCATGGAAATATATACAACTATATTGTGATTTTCCTCAACTCAAAATTACATAGACCATTTCTTGACGGCTGTGTTAAGGGTGAACAAATATTAGCAGTGTAAAAAATGAATGCAAATTACTTTTTGTTTGTCCACAATGATTTGGTTATAGATTGCTTAAAATGTCATTCTGCCATTTGTTTTCAAGGTTTTTTTTGCAGCTCCTCTTGAATTATATATTCTTGTGGTACAATATCGCAGATTTCTTGTTCTCCTAGATCAGATATGGTTCTAAAATAAGTATCTGAATAACCATTTTGTACCTTAATTCATGTGAAAAAAAGAAATGAAAGTGTTTGTCGTGACTGGGCCGTGATCCAAGATGGGAAGGGGATGGGCTGGGGCAGATTGTATGATAACTTAACATGACCATGAGCTTTCCGCTGGCAGGCGTATAAATAATCGATGAGAGCCTTAAAATGGCACCAATAGTCTCTGTTTTAACACCGATGATGTTCTCGTCTTTCAATTAAAATTCCCTTTTTTTAAAAATCATCATCCTCTATTGCCGTCATTTAATGCCTAAACGTTGTGTTGGCAAAGCTGTCAAGTGTCCGAGTCAGATGACAGAAAGAGATAACTGGTAAAGCTGTTCTGAAATGGGAGAAAGGACGTTCATTTGTTCACTACCCTGTAGATAACTGGAGCTCCCTTTCCACTGTCTCCCTCCACTCCTTAAACCTCTATCTTCTCTTTTCATAACATTTGCAGTGGAAAATTGGCGGTAATAATTTTGTCTCAATTTTTTTCCTTCTTCCATCGTAAGACTGTTGGTATAGAGTTTCGTTAAAGAGATTAAATATCCCCCATTTAGTGTGTCTACCCATTTAGGGTTCGGTATGTTTACATTATAGCCGAAATCACAATTTTGCTGCTCTTTTTAACATTTCAACGCCCTTGACAAGTCAGTTTAGCAGACAACAGTCCCAATGTTTATTGGTGTTTAAAATATTAATAATTTCCTGTTCATTGTTAAGCAAGTAAAAACTATCTATTGAATTGTACCTGGCGTAAAATTAGCAAAAATAACAGTCAGCCAGTTTTAGCTTCATTAAAAATGCACCTATCGATTTTTTTCTTTCAGAACTAGAAGTTGCTTGCAATAAAATAGCTGTTAAGATCTGACTTATGACCAAAATTAGGCTGTATTTTATTTTGCTAGGTAATGATTTGAATTAATAATGTCAATGTCATGTTTATTTCTAGTCTTTATTAAGGAGGGTATGGTTTTGCAAGTGCTGACACAGGTGCATGACCGGAGGCTGTTCAGGATATGGAAACAGATTAATTTGCCTTTTACTGCTGTCAGATTACTTCAATTTCATATCTGATTTATTTTCACTTTTCTGAAATGTTGAAATGTTTTTATTCATTTTCATTGATAACTCAACTTTTCTGGATTCTGTAAAAATATTAATCTCCACAAAAATGATTCATATAGTACTGTTTTGTAAAATATGAATCCATAAATTACTTTTTGTATAGAAATAACAAAATTTAATGTCAAAGAAAAAATGATTTGGCAGTATATGTTACATTTAGACCAATTTCTTCTACTATTGTTGTAGTACATTATTGATGTAATTGAATCAAATTTCAAACCCAATTGTTTGACAAACTTTTAGCGTATGGTAAATGATAGAAATAAATACATTTGATACCCCTGCTTCACAAAAGTGGGGGCTATATGGAAACCATGCTGGTCATGGCGCGCCATGTTCCCACTACGATCAGTCCTATATTTACATTACAGATTGGATGCGGGGGTATTCATCACCTTAAGTGATGGATTTTTTAGCTCAAGGTCGGCTATTGTGATCATGCTGCATCCGGTCATGTGTTGTCCATCATTAACAATTGCTTTACACATCTCCTTTGAAATTCCTTGGTATTAATGATCCATTGGTGACCCTTCACAAAAGTTGCTAAAATAAAATTGATTCTTGCAGAACTCTTACCGTCAGAACTCTTACCATTATTGCTAAAATAAAGTTGATCCCTTGAAAAATGAGACCCCTTGGGGATTAGCTGGTTTTCTTAAATGCTATATATAAAAGATGTCAAAATTCTTCTATGAAGCCAATAGCCAGAATTTAATTTCATTTAGTACAAATGGTCACCTTATGGCTGTCTACCATAACCGCTAAAATAACATGGTTAGAATATAAGTTCTTATGGCACAAATGGTCACCTCACTGTTGTCTTCAATTATTTCTAAAATAAAGTTGACCCCATGAATAATGAGGCCTTGAGATGACTTCATGAAGAATTTTTTATCAGTAATTTGAATCAGTTTGCTGCTGGAGGTAACCAAGTTATAAAATGGCTTGAAATAAGCTTATGTACTCTGGTGAGTAATCTAGGGCCATATGGCCCTCTTGCTTATTCTGATGTTACTCAGAGAAAAACTTGAAATTTTAATTTGATGTGTAATTGAGAGCCTCCTCATGATATGATATAATAGTATAGACATTCTACTAATGCCTAAGGGGGATAGCAGGAATACTAGGGCACATTGATGTCACAGTCTACATTTCACAGTCACTCTTCATGTCCCTGTGCACTCTGTTTGTACCGTCCTGAGAGACGGTGAAGTAGATGTGAGGAGGGTCTCATCTAGCAACATCCTGTTGCAGCCCCACTCGTGCTTAAACCAGGAAGTGCCGGATGCCTCTCTCCACCTCCACCCAGTCATGCATCCTGCACTGTGAACATAGCAACACTTACAGCAGCAATCCATGGGAAATAAAGTTGATCATCCTGGACATAATCTAATTTTGATTGTCTCTTTATCACCTTCTTACAGTTGTTTAAGTTTGTCACATGAATAATCATATTTCAAAGTTCCCTATATTCTGACACCAGGATGTTTTTGTCAGGAAAACTTGATATTTTGAAACCATTTTAGTTTTCTGGTTTGTCATTCATGGGACAAATTTTCTGTAATTTTTCTGTACATTTATTATTACAACCTCCTCTGTCTCTCCATCGTATGATTATCTCCAAGCTCTCTTTCTCAGTGTTTGTTTCTCTCCTGTCAGGAGTGAGAGACTGAGAGAACAAACTTGAATATAACTGCAATTAGTATAAATAGGATATTCCCTTACAAATGTTTCGACCCGTCCTATTCAACTCGTCCTAATCAACTCGTCCTAATCAGTTGCATCACTTAACCATTCTTCACTAACTATACTAAAATTAGATCCTTCATCACATTTAGTAATATCTGAAGTTGTTGTTGTTTTTAGTTTACTTGGGCACAACATGCTCAGAAGCAACACATGTTTATCATTCTTCATGGCCTGTGGCACTTTGACAACATATGGCTTTGAACAACATCAGATCTCTGGAATTACATTATGCAGAAATGGGTGAAACTTTGTATGGATAATCCTCAGGTGATCATTAACAAAATTGCTCAAATTAACTTTAAAATGAGCCTACCAGGGTGGGCTAGGTTCCTGATATAACTTCAATCTGTGTAGAAGATCACATTTTTCCTCTCTGAAATAGTTTATCAAATTCTATACAAGTTTGGCCAAATATTCACCTCACAATTGATCTCTTTAAAAATGAGGTTCCAATGGATAGGGCTGGTCATATGTGATTATAATCAAGTCAGTTGTCAAATCTTGTATCCAGTTGCTGAAGGGGGACACCAGATAAAATCTCAGGTGACAGTGATCTAAGGCCATTAATGGCCTTCTTGTCACAAATTTGGCTGCCTCATGTAGGGGAGTTTTCATTCCTCATTGACATAAAAACTAACACCCATTAAAATAATGATAGAGAAATTCTGCAGATGATATGAGAATGACACTTGTTATCAGCCGGTTATGTTCGTGTTTTTTTGTTTTTTTCACCTTCAGAAATGCGCATGGTTTAGTGATAAATCATATCGGTGTATATTCATCAAGGTTATTGATGCAGTGAAATCTATTACTCACAAGTTGCCTGATTTACAGTGATATGTAATGCTTGACAATATCTCAAGTTTTAGCAAATTAAATCTCATATTACAAGTTTTTTTTAGTTGTATCAGCAGTTGCACATTATAAGTGCATGTCATCACATGCATTAATGTGCAGTATCATTCTACAAAACTCCCCAGCCTTCATTAAAAAAAAAAGAAATTCACAGATATATTTATTGAATGTAAACTAAGACAGTTTCCGTTTATTAATTACTCACATACTACTATCACATAGAAAATCTTGTTGAAAAGATTATGCAGATTCTAGGATAATAGCAATGAATAAGAAAGAATGATGTGGAAAAGAATTGCTATGAGTCTTGATCCCCTGCAACAAGTATCAAACATGATACCTAGCACACACTTGTGAGGAGACTTGTGGCAGGGAATCAAACATGATACTTAGCACTTGTGAGGAGACTTGTGGCAGGGAATCAAACATGATACCTAGCACTTGTGAGGAGACTTGTGGCAGGGAATCAAACATGATACCTAGAACTTGTGAGGAGACTTGTGGCAGGGAATCAAACATGATACCTAGCACTTGTGAGGAGACTTGTGGCAGGGAATCAAACATGATACCTAGCACTTGTGAGGAGACTTGTGGCAGGGAATCAAACATGATACCTAGCACTTGTGAGGAGACTTGTGGCAGGGAATCAAACATGATACCTAGAACTTGTGAGGAGACTTGTGGCAGGAAATCAAACATGATACCTTGCACTTGTGAGGAGACTTGTGGCAGGGAATCAAACATGATATCTAGCACACACTTGTGAGGAGACTTGTGGCAGGGAATCAAACATGATACCTAGACTTGTGAGGAGACTTGTGGCAGGGAATCAAACATGATACCTAGCACTTGTGAGGAGACTTGTGGCAGGGAATCAAACATGATACCTAGCACTTGTGAGGAGACTTGTGGCAGGGAATCAAACATGATACCTAGCACTTGTGAGGAGACTTGTGGCAGGGAATCAAACATGATACCTAGCACTTGTGGGAGACTTGTGGCAGGGAATCAACATGATACCTAGCACTTGTGAGGAGACTTGTGGCAGGGAATCAAACATGATACCTAGCACTTGTGAGGAGACTTGTGGCAGGGAATCAAACATGATACCTAGCACTTGTGAGGAGACTTGTGGCAGGGAATCAAACATGATACCTAGCACTTGTGAGGAGACTTGTGGCAGGGAATCAAACATGATACCTAGCACTTGTGAGGAGACTTGTGGCAGGGAATCAAACATGATACCTTGCACTTGTGAGGAGACTTGTGGCAGGGAATAAACATGATACCTAGCACTTGTGAGGAGACTTGTGGCAGGGAATAAACATGATACCTAGCACTTGTGAGGAGACTTGTGGCAGGGAATAAACATGATACCTAGCACTTGTGAGGAGACTTGTGGCAGGGAATAAACATGATACCTAGCACTTGTGAGGAGACTTGTGGCAGGGAATAAACATGATACCTAGCACTTGTGAGGAGACTTGTGGCAGGGAATAAACATGATACCTAGCTTTTGAGAAGTATCAGCCATAATGTAGAAAAAATCTCTAAAGATAGGTACTGGTATACCAACCTTATTTGATGCTTGGCATATAGATCCAAGAGAACAGGTAGGAGGGATGCAGCATATAGTATGTAGAGTTATGGGCATATATTAATCAGTATTTAATTGAAACTATGAAAGCGTCCCTATTATAATCTATTTTAAAAATTTTAAGAATTTAATTTTATTTTGCACAAATGATAACATTAAGGCCTTACTTCATGAGTATTGAACCAAAAAGGATTTCTTAAGAATTGAGACCTTAGGAAATGGGGGTTGTGTCCCAAATGTTTAATATTTTCACTAGTTTGTTCCTCAAAATAAATTTTTTTACTTCTTGTAACTGCCAAAGAGACTGAATAGAGATGGAATAAGTTGGGAATTGGTTTATCACATTGTGTGGTACACTTGGGTTTTAGCTCACCTGAGCACATGTGCTCAGGATAAGCTATTAGAATCGTTGAATGTCTGTTGTCTGTCCGCCATCCACAATTAGTTTGTTTGCACTCTAGCATCTTCATTTCTTAAGCAATCATCTTCAAACTTTATGACATTGTTTATTACCATAATATCTCGGCCAAGTATGATTATGGCTGATATCAGCCTATTAGGTCAGGAGTTTTGCCCCTTTTTAGCTCACCAGAGCACGAAGTGCTCAGGGTGAGCTATTGGGATCACCCTTCGTCCGTCGTCCGTTGTCTGTCGTCCGTCATCAACAATTTGCTTTAAAAGACATCTCCTCTGAAACCGCTGGACAAAATCTGATGAAACTTGGTATAAATGGTCCTTGGGTGGGACTCTACAAAAATTGCTCAAATACAGTTGATCCTTGCAGAACTCTGGTTGCCATGGCAACAAATAGAAAAAATTCTTGGAAAGTTTAAAAATCATCTCCTTCAAAACTACTGGCCAGATTTCAAAATAAATTGGTACAGATGATCCTTAGGGGTAGCACTACAAAGATTGCTAAAATTATTCAGATCCGCAAAAAAACATTGGTGTCAGGGGCTGGGCTTATTTTACAATTTTAACTCACCTGAGCACAATGTGCTCATGGTGAGCTTTTGTGATCGCCTTTTGTTCATCGTCTGTGCGTGCGTCCGTCGTCAACAATTTCTTTAAACAACATCTCCTTCTAAACTACTCACTGGATTTTGATGAAACTTCACAAGAATGTTCATTATGGGGCCCTTTACCAAAGTTGTTAAAATTATTTTGATTGGTAAAAAATCTAGGTCACAGGAGCTAAAAATAGATTTTAAAAATGAACATTTTAAAAAACTTTTTCTCCGAAACCACAAGGCCTAGCCTTTTGATTTTTGGTATGTAGCATGATCTTATGGCTCTCTACCAAGATTGTTCAAATTATGGCCCTGGGGTCAAAATTGACCCCGCCTCAGGGGTCACTTGATTTAACATAGGCTAATATAGGAAAAACTTGAAAAAATCTTCTCCAAAACCACAAGGCCTAGCCTTTTGATTTTTGGTATGTATTATGATCTTATGACTCTCTACCAAGATTGTTCAAATTATGACCCTGGGGTCAAAATTGGCCCCGCCCCAGGGGTCACTTGATTTAACATAGGCTAATATAGGAAAAACTTGAAAAATCTTCTTCTCAGAAACCACAAGGCCTGGGGTTTCGATATTTGGTGTGCAGCATTGTCTAGTAGATCACTACCAAGTTTGTTCAAATCATGGCCCTGGGGTCAAATTTGGCCCCGCCCCAGGGGTCACCTGATTTTACATAGGCTAATATAGGAAAAACTTGAAAAAATCTTCTTCTCAGAAACCACAAGGCCTGGAGTTTAGATATTTGGTATGTAGCATGATCTTATGACTCTCTACCAAGATTGTTCAAAGTATGACCCTGGGGTCAAAATTGGCCCTGCCCCAGGGGTCACTTGATTTAACATAGGCTAATATAGGAAAAACTTGAAAAATCTTCTTCTTAGAAACCACAAGGCCTGGGGTTTAGATATTTGGTATGTAGCATGTCTTAGATCTCTACCAAGATTGTTCAAATATGACCCTGGGGTCAAAATTGGCCCGCCCCAGGGGTCACTGATTTACATAGGCTAATATAGAAAAAACTTGAAAAATCTTCTTCTCAGAAACCACAAGGCCTGGAGTTTAGATATTTGGTATGTAGCATGATCTTATGACTCTCTACCAAGATTGTTCAAATTATGACCCTGGGGTCAAAATTGGCCCCACCCCAGGGGTCACTTGATTTAACATAGGCGAATATAGGAAAAACTTGAAAAATCTTCTTCTCAGAAACCACAAGGCCAAGGGTTTAGATATTTGGTGTGCAGCATTGTCTAGTAGATCACTACCAAGTTTGTTCAAATCATGGCCCTGGGGTCAAATTTGGCCCCGCCAAAGGGTCACCTGATTTTACATAGGCTAATATAGAAAAAAACTTGAAAAATCTTCTTCTCAGAAACCACTAGGCATAGAGTTAAGATATTTGGTGTGTAGCATTGTCTGGTGGATCTCTACCAAGTTTGTTCAAATCATGGCCCTGGGGTCAAATTTGGCCCTGCCCCAGGGTCACTTGATTTAACATAGGCTAATATAGGAAAAACTTGAAAAATCTTCTTCTCAGAAACCACAAGGAGCCATAGAGTTAAGATATTTGGTGTGTAGCAATTGTCTGGTGGATCTCTACCAAGTTTGTTCAAATCATGGCCCTGGGGTCAAATTTGGCCCTGCCCCAGGGTCACTTGATTTAACATAGGCTAATATAGGAAAAACTTGAAAAAATCTTCTTCTCAGAAACCACAAGGCCTGGAGTTTAGATATTTGTATGTAGCATTGTCTACTAGGTCTCTACAATGTTTTTACAAATCATGGCCCTGGGGTCAAATTTGGCCCCGCCAAAGGGTCACCTGATTTTACATAGGCTAATATAGAAAAAAACTTGAAAAATCTTCTTCTCAGAAACCACTAGGCATAGAGTTAAGATATTTGGTGTGTAGCATTGTCTGGTGGATCTCTACCAAGTTTGTTCAAATCATGGCCCTGGGGTCAAATTTGGCCCTGCCCCAGGGTCACTTGATTTAACATAGGCTAATATAGGAAAAACTTGAAAAATCTTCTTCTCAGAAACCACAAGGCCCAAGGTTTAGATATTTGGTGTGCAGCACTGTCTAGTAGATCACAACCAAGTTTGTTCAAATCATGGCCCTGGGGTCAAATTTGGCCCTGCCCCAGGGTCACTTGATTTAACATAGGCTAATATAGGAAAAACTTGAAAAAATCTTCTTCTCAGAAACCACAAGGCCTGGAGTTTAGATATTTGTATGTAGCATTGTCTACTAGGTCTCTACAATGTTTTTACAAATCATGACCATTGGGTCAAATTTGGCCCCACCAAAGGGGTCCCTGATTTTACATAGGCTAATATAGGAAAAACTTGAAAATTTTTCTCAGAAACCACAAGGCCTGGTGTTTAGATATTTGGTGTGTAGCATTGTCTAGTGGATCTCTTCTACATTTGTTCAAATCATGGCCCTGGGGTCAAAATTGGCCCCACCCCAGGGGTCACTTGATTTAACATAGACTAATATAGGAGAAACCTGAAAAATCTTCTTCTCAGAAATTACAAAGCCTGGAGTATGTGACATGGGCTAATAGACCTCTACCAAGTTTGTTCAAATCATGAATCATGCATTGTCTAGTGGATCTATATTTAGTTTGTTCAAATCATGGCCCTGGGGTCAAATTTGGCCCCGCCATTGGGGTCACCTGATTTACCAGAGGCTAATATAAAAATAACTTGAAAATTCTTCTTTTTAGGAAACTAGAAAACACATGACCTGGCGTTTAGATATTTGGTGAAAATTGGCCCCGCCCCAGGGATCACTTGATTTTACATAGACTTATTTTGGAAAAAAAGCTTGAAAAATTTCTTCTCAAAAACCACAAGGTCTGGAGTTTAGATATTTGGTATGTAACATGGGCTAATAGACCTCTACCCAGTTTGTTCAAATCATGACCCTGGGGTCAAAATTGGCTCTGTCCCAGGGGTCACTTGATTTTACATAGCCTAATGATATCTGGTGAGCGATCCAGGGCCATCATGGCCCACTTGTTTTATATAGGGAAAGATAAAAAAAAAAACTCCTCTAAAACCAATGGACAGAATTTGATGAAATTTGGTAAAAATTATCTTTGGATGCAAGTCTACAAAAATTGCTCAAATAAAAATGATCCATGCAGAACTCTGGTTGCCATGGCAATAAATAGAACAAAAATCATCTTCTTCAAGATTATTATAAATCATCTTCCAGATTAATAACTTGCAGGGTTTCAAAATGTTTTTAATTGGTACAGATGATCCTTGGGTGTAGCTCTACAAAGTATTCAAAATTATTTGGATGTGTGTTGTTAACTCTGCAACAATACGAGGGGAGGCTTATTTATTATATTTATATTGATTTACGCAGAACTCTAGTTGCCATTGCAATGCAATGAAAAGATAAATTTAAAATTCATCTTATTTAGAACTGCTAGCCAGATTTAAAATACATTGTTATAGATGTTTATTTAGGGTTAAATGGCTAATTTTTACTTTGTTTTTCAGACAATTTTAACAATTAATCAAAATCAAAGGAAATGTCCTTTGTTTTCACGTGACGTCATCAAGACAAATCCGCCGTCTTACCATTTTTAGCTCACCTGAGCATAGCTCAGGGTGAGCTTTTGGGATACTTGATTGTCCGTCGTCCGTCAACAATTTTGATGTTTACACACTAGAGGCCACAATTTTGATCCAATCTTCCTCAAACTTGGTCAGAATGTTTGTCGTGATGATATCTTGAACCCCTTCGATAATGGGTCAGGTTTGATCCAAAAGTTGGTCAGTAGGTCAAATCTTAGAAAAATCTTGTTTACACATTAGAGGCCACAATTTTGATCCAATCTTCCTCAAACTTGGTCAGAAAGTTTGTCTTGATGATATATTGAACCCTTTTGAAAATGGGTCAGGTTGGATCAAAAAGTAAGTCAGTAGGTCAAATCTTAGAAAAATCTTGTTTACACACTAGAGGCCACAATTTTAATCCAATCTTCTT
>CM037777.1:63618895-63668895 GCA_021229015.1 Solen grandis
GAGATTCATACATAACTCCGGAAAGTTAAATTGTCTTAAACTGATCTTCTATGTCTGCTATAACCATGCCAGGTTAAGGTGAACATAATCCTATGACCAAACAAATTCTAATATTTGGCCAGCGGCGGGAGATATAGCTGTCCTTTGGACTGCCTTGTCCGTTTTGGGACATTCACCTTTTTTACATACGATACAGTATGTGTCGCATTGGTGTTTTTCATGGTGATCAAAGTGCTTGAGACATTTCTGGCAAAAGTAGTTGGCGCTGAAGAAACCCGTAATACTGGTAATTGCGTGAAAGTGGTCGTCGTCCACCAAATAAATGTAAATACATGGTCTTTGGTCGCTACTGGGACTGGTGATGAATTTATTTCCAAGCCTCGTGCTGACCACCATCACGCGCATACCAAGGAGTTTTTCAAACGCCTCCAAGTCATTTAAACTTGCTGGTCTGTCTAAGGGAATTCCAGCCAGCTGACTAATGGCCACCGCCAATTGTCTTTGCTCGTCCCTTTTCTTTCCACGAAGGTTTTTATAATAGTTGTCAGGTACTTTCTTGTTTTCTAGGATAAGTTGTAAATTGCTCTTTCCCTCTCTCTTTGTGTTACTTTTTTCCATTCTTCTGGAGTACATCTTTTCAGTTTCGCCCAGCTGACGCCGATCGCATGGGCCATACAAAGTTGGTCTTCGTTATCTTATTGTGACAATAGAGGATTTCAGTTGCAACGAATTGTTCTTGCCTTTAATACGTGTGATTCTGCGTCTGCCTCCACCCTTCGGCAGCTCGATTGATCCCACGGAGATTTCAAAACTTTCGTCAATGCCCAGATCTTGATTACTGTTGAGAACTTTTTCCAGCACCGCCATAACGCTATCGGCGTTTAACCGGTCCCAGGGTTGAAGGGGTACAACGATCGGGTCATGTAGCCCTTCGTGATGGATCACCACACGCCCAAAATCGTTCCCGCCAAATCGCCCCGTGCTTGATCCAGCACATCCTCAAACATTTGGTGAAGCCCCTGTCTCACATCTTGTAGTCTTTGCCCCCTATATTTTTCATCAATTTTAACCTGGTACGTTCGATCTACCGCCGCGTCTTCTCCGATTTCTTTCTTATAGTATATTGAAGTCCGGACGGCCCTGCCTGGGGCTCCCTTCCATGTCCTATTTGTATGGGGTAAGGAGGGTTCCATTCCCCATCTTCAACACACTGACGCCCTGCTTCTTCTGCCTCCTCATCATAAAGTAGGGCTTTCACACACGCCTCAATCTCTTTTTGTCTCTTGATCTCCTCACTTTCGCCTATCAACTCCAATATGGAATCGCATTGTTCCATACAAAAGTCATTACTATATTCCGGATTTCTTAACTGAAATAATCGGAATCTCACTACTGATGACTCTTGTATCCCCAATGTCGCTGCAAAGTTCATCAGTTCATCGGCATCGGTGAAAGAATTCACCATCATCTCGAAAGTAGCTGAGATATTTTCCATGTTGCTGGTTTGAGTTCTGCAGTGAGAATGACGAAAGTAGACCAAACACGCCTTTTATACTCTTAAGAGAGCCTCATTGTCAATTCCATTGATCTCTATTTTTAAACATAACGTCATGGCTCTCTATTCTGATTGGTTGTTTATCAAAGTCATGGTTATTTTTAGATAAAAACTGGTTAATTCTGGTTTATTCTAGTTGTACTAAATATAGTTTCCGGAAGCATTATGACCATAAACGGCAGATCACGCGTAAGACATGAGTGTTGAGTTCATTTTATAACAGAACGTGGAGCTGTTCACATCGTAAGTAATGTCGTTATTATTTTTTTTCTAAATATTATTTGATATAGTTTTATATATTGTATGTTTATTGTATGATGATCATATGTTGATAACATTATTGATTTAAGATTTTGTATAGTCCCCGTCTAAGGCTGAGGACCTGACCCTCAATGTCCGTGATTAAACCTTATGACTGAATATACAAGTCAGCTCTGTATATCATTGGGACTATCAATACCTCTGTTGTATCTCATGTACTTTTGTTTTACCTGTCCCCTAATTCCCAACCTTCCCGGTCAAATGTACAACTCTGTACATTGATGTCATTTCTAACTATAGATCATGATGTCATTCTAAATATAGATCATGATGTCATTCTAAATATAGATCAGGATGTCATTCTAATTATAGATCATGATGTCATTCTCAATATAGCTCATGATATCATTCTAAAATTAGAACGATGATGTCATGCTAGAAAACCAATATGGCCGCCGCACATGCGCAAATAATCTGATGACGTCACTCCTGCGCATGCGCAGTCTTGACGCCAAAGAGATGCCCTATTGATTTTGGGGTCACTTGGTCAAGGGTCAAACTCAGATGTGAAAATCATTTCCGATCAATACCTGGAGAACGGTTGGGCCAATATTCCTCAAACTTGATAGGATTATTGGTCATGACTAGTAGATGACCTGTATGGGAGTGAGGGGATCGTAGGGATGGGGGTGGGGGCATATGTGTCGTTCCGACAACACTTGTTTTTCTATGAAGGTGACAACAAATCCTTATGAAACTTGGCACAGATGTACAGCACGGTATAAATTATTTCATTTATTTACAATTTCTTTGGTTGTGACCCATAAGCACATTTGAGTGAACGTGGTAAAATTGATTGTAAAACCTCAGGTTTACCTTTGCGTTTAAGCCTTATTTCTATGAAGATGACCTCACGTCTTCATGAAACTTGGTACACATCTTATATGAACTACATGTATTTAATATTTGTGCAATTTTATAGCTGTTGCCTATAATACATGGTTGAATAAACTTTGATTTAAGCTTTTTATATAAAGATAACTCATCATGAAACTTGATGCAATTGTATATCAAGATATTAAGTTTTAAAAATACAAACAAATATTTGGTTTTGACCAACGTATGCCAGCTGGGCATCAGTGTCGGAGAGACAAATTTCCTTGTTTCATATTCTAAAAAGAAATTGATTATTGGCGGAAAACACAATTTGCAGCGAGCTCCATTAGTAAAATATTAATCCCATATAGAATAATTGTATTTAAAATTACTTAAATGAATATTTAATAAAACGCATGTAAATTTTGAAAGTTGGCATTTTTGTAGCGTTGGTTCCGGTCTGAAACTTTTAGTCCTGCTTCGTCAATTGATGTAAACACAATCTAGTGTTAAATATAATCATGTCGCAATTGTAAAATAAGTGTTATAATCTCTCTCAACTGTTCCTGGGATGGATCAGTGTTTTGCCCCCAACGGGGTTCGAACCTTTTGATCTTAGTAGCGTACGTTACCACTTGACAACGGCGCCCCCATGCTTCACCCGAACCTATTATTGCACTCGGGAAATTATCAAATACAGCAAAGAAAGGGTTATTTGTTTCAAACAAAAACCTATTAAAGTTATTTGTTTCGAACACTATAGATTTGATGACATCTTTTAAACTTTTATTCAATAAATCATAATTTTAGTACATTAGGGGATGGGGGTGAGCTAGGTAAACGTCAGTTCTTTGATTGTGTAACTTTTTCGAAATGATAGATCACTAAAAGATTATCTAATCTGAAGTTATTCTTAATATTAATAGTATCATAAGTTGAGAGTCTACGGTGTCCGAAACCGTTTTTATTAAACTATGTGTGTTGGATATAACTCAAAACTCTAAATCTCAATGCGTGTTATACGATTTACTGAAAATAGGCAAATACATAACAATCAACAAAACATTCGCATAAAATAATCTATGCTTATGGTGTCCAGAGAACAATATAAACACAGAAATATACTTTTATATAAATTGGTTGCCATGGTAACTGATAGAAAATTAGATATCATGTTGTTCTTCATAGTAAATATATATAGATACCTAGAAAAGTTTCAGCCTAACTATCATATACAAAGCAAGATATCAACAACTTAATGCACGTCCTATATGGGCTTCTATAAACTATAATTCCAAATAAATGACCCTAATGAACTACCGTAAAAAAAAACTTTTAAAATATTTTGCTAAGCAAATTTCCATAAGATATGCATAAATAAAAGCTACTAGTAAATGCACATGATAAGAAATTATTGCGTTAATTAATCCTCACCGATTTATGAGTATATCGGTATAATTCAACACAATACTCGTATATCGTAGAAAGTTGTTCATAGAAATGTCTGGAAAAATGGCATTTCAAGATGGCTGACCAAGTGTACAATTCGTCCCCGGCTTACTTCGAAACAAGCTTTCGGACCATAGTAATTTCAACTGAGACAACGGATACACTATGCTTATTTATATTTTGAACAGATAACATACAGTTCTGGACTTTATATATTAATATTTATTATCCGTCTCATTGAAACAAAATGTGGAAGAATATTATATTCATGGTATGTTTCTATACCAATATGATAACATTTAATTTTCATTCGTTTGATTTGAAATTTGTTTTATGTTCATGCAAATGTATCACATACCCTGAAAGCTATAAATTCAACCCTACAATAATTTATATCAGAGAGGCATTTAATAATTCTAATTTTAATTTCTATTTAAGTTTGACAGAAGAATGTAATCGAATTGAAAATGAGAACAAATGGTTCAATTACTCGCTTACGAATCATTAAAAAATCCATCATTTTAGTTATTTTGTGCTCTTATCATTTATCTTCTGCAGTATGCTTTTGAAAACGCGAATAGCATATATATTAATTTTACCCTACCATATTAAGTTTTAGTTTTGTTTCATTGAAAAGATACTCAACTCAACAACATGTATAATGTAATACTCGTTCTAAGTCATTTTTGTTAAGTGTGAACTATTATGCCATGGTCACAATTAAGTTCAGATCAGTTTATGATTTGTTCCCGGCGTATTCTAAAGCACATTCCGCCGGACGCCTGTCGATCGCCTGCCGACTGCCAGATGATTTTTGGACATCGTACGGGCGCCGAACTCATTTTATGCTCCGTGTACACTGTATAATGGTGCACGTTAACCACAACTAAGTATTAGTCAAACAAATGGACAATATAAACACTTAGGACTTCCTAATATTTGTTTTTGTTAAACCAATTATGATTAATTTATTAATTATTAGTTGTATGTTGTTTATATATTTACTTTTCTGACACAGTGTACTATAAAATTGAAAATATGCAACATGTTGTATACAACCGATTGTGTAATGTTGCACATGTACCGAACACTCTGTCAAATAATAATTAGTCTAGCAATTGAACTATATAGTAGAACTTTATGGCGGTATTATATATTTTATACTAGAATACATATGTTGTGAAAAAAATTGTAAATATTTTTGGGATTGACTTTTTGGTTTAAACTTGCTTATTATAAGTGTTATATACGTTATACCATGGTTAAATACTTGAGTACAAGTAACATTATAAATACTTATCGTATATTTTTGTTCTTATTGATCATTTGCATAAGACAACAAGTGTCCGTTTTTGTTTTTGTTTTTGTGATAATTAAATCACTTGCAATACATGACTTTGAAAGGTTAAATTATACGAAATTCAGTCAAAATTAACCGGACCCGAATGATGTCGTGGTAATGTGTGGCTAGCCCGTCTTACTTTTTTGCTTTTCAAATACGATTATTATGAATATATCTCTATCTTTTTTGTCTCAAGAACGTACACTCTGGTTAACAAACATATCTTTTAAACTGGAATTTTCAATATCATAGTATGTCTGAATTAAAGATCTTATCTATGAACGTCCGGGGTTTGTGCCAAAATCTTAAAAGAACTCAAGTATTTCAATGGCTAAAAAACCAAAATGCAGATATATACTTTCTGCAAGAAACTCACTTAACTGAAACTATAAAGAGTCAACTAAAACATGAATGGGGAGGACAATGTGTGCTTAATGGTATCTTTCGGAACAAGGAAGGTACAGCAATTTTAATAAATCCACGAAGCAATATAGTTGTAGAAAATCAATACATAATAGTCCAAAACAGAATACACGCGGTTGATATCAATATTAATGATTCAATATTAACACTTATAAACATATATGGACCGAACGCTGATGAGAACTCCGTTTTTGAGAAATTAGAATTATTTTTACAAAACCATACCAATATACAATTCATCATTGGAGGAGACTTTAATACCATTCTTAATACACAAATTGACAAAAAGAACGGACTAAAAGACTCGCACTCAAAATGTAGAAAATCATTACAATCATTAATAGAATCACATTCCCTATCAGATATATGGCGCGTCAAACATCCAAATACCAAACGGTTCACTTGGCATAGCTCAATTAAACCAATTGTCTTCAGTCGTCTTGATTATTTTCTAATATCAAATTCATTGACAAATTCTGTGAAAAGTACGAAGATTTATACTGGTTATAAAACTGACCACTCTTGTATCTCAACCACAATAGATTTTACAAAGAGTACAAAAGGACCAGGATATTTTAAACTTAATAATAGTCTTATCTTAAATAACGAGTATCAAAATTCTATTAGGAAATGTATAACAGACACCGTAGAAATAAACAATAACACTAATCCTAACACATTATGGGAAATAATAAAAGGGAACATAAGGAATGAAACTATCAAATTTGCATCCTATCAAAAAAGAAGAGATACATTAGAAGAAAAGACATTAACAAATAAAATAAATGCTCTTGAAAAACTAATATCTATCAATAACAATCAAATACAAATCGAACAGATGAAAAATGAACTCGATGAACTAACAACAAAGCTAGGTATCATACATGACAAACATATAAATGGACTATTAATACGATCTAAAGCTGAACAAATTGAGAACACTGATAAAAATACTAAATATTTTGCAAATATTGAAAAAAGAAATTTTGATACAAAAACAATTAAACGACTTATAGTAAATGGAGCCGAAATTAATAACCAGAATGATATATTAAACGCAGAAAAAGACTATTATGAAAAACTTTATAAGAAACAAACAGAACCTGAAAGTGAAAATAACTCCTTTTTTGACATTCCTATCACCAAACTCTCTGAAGAACAAAACGTGAAATGGAAGGCATAATTACGGAAAGAGAAGTACAGACATCACTTAAAGAGATGAAAAATTGCAAAAGTCCCGGCTCTGACGGAATAACTGTAGAATTTTATAAAATATTTTGGAATGACTTAAAAAAATATTATCTTGACTCGATTAATTTCTCGTACACTCATGGCTCTCTCACTGAACTTCAGCGACAGAGTGTTATTACCCTTCTTCCAAAACATAATAGAGATACTACTATTTTATCGAATTGGCGACCAATTAGCTTACTAAATGTCGACTACAAATTAGCATCTAAGTCCATCGCAAACAGAATAAAAAAACACATAAAATCTATAATACACGAAACACAAACAGGATTTATAAAAGGTAGATATATTGGTGAAAATGTAAGACTACTATTTGATACTATTGAGTATTTAAATAATTCAGACAAAGATGGCATAATAATCTTCTCAGATTTTGAAAAGGCATTTGATAGCCTATCCCATAGATTTTTGATAAAATGTCTTAAGCACTTTAATTTTAGTACAAGTCTTATACAATGGATTGAATTATTTTACAATAATATAACAAGCGTTATAATTAACAATGGATATTTATCAAACTCAATCGAAATTGAGCGTGGTGTTAGACAAGGGTGTCCTCTGTCCTCATATTTATTCATTATATGTATTGAATTATTATCAAATGCAGTAAAACACAATAAAGACATAAAAGGTATAATTATAAACGATACTGAAATCAAACAAACTATGTTTGCAGATGACGCTACTTTTATAACGGATGGCACTGAGCAATCTTTTAACACTTTAATAGAAACTATAGGTAAATTTGGCATAATCTCCGGATTAAAGTTAAATGCAAACAAAACCACCGTACTAAGAGTAGGTTCACTAAAATATACGGATATTGTCTACAAGAAAAGAAAAAAAATGATTTGGACATCTAAATCTGCAAAGGCCCTTGGGATGGTATTCACAAATTCAACAACAGATTATATACATCTGAACTATGTTAATAAAATAAAAGAATTTTACAATTGTTTAAATAATTGGAAAAAGAGGAAATTATCAATAATGGGTAAAATAACCGTAATTAAAACATTTGCACTGCCTAAACTTGTTTATCCATTTACAGTCCTACCTAATCCTTCTAACGAAACTCTAAAAGAAATTGAATCCGAAATGTATAAATTTATTTGGAACAATAAACCGGATAAAATTAAAAGAAACACACTTAAACAAAGCTATATCAATGGTGGATTAAAAATGGTTGATTTGACATTATTCCTAAGATCTATTAAAGCAAGTTGGGTCAAAAGAATGCTTTCGAATAACAACATCAGTTGGAAAAGTTTTATAGAAATGCAACTAAAACCATATGGAGGGACTCTTGTATTTCAATGTACGCCAAATAAACAAGATGTCGAATATATATGTCAATCAAACTTATTTCTATTAGATATCATGCAGGCATGGTTCGATATTAAACAGATATCAGATAAAGAATACTTTGGAAAATCAATTATATGGAATAACCAGAATATTAAAGTGGACAAAACAATAATATACTATAAAGAATGGCACAACAAAGGAATCACATTTCTAGAACACCTATTTGATTATAGAACGAACAGATTTTATACATTCGAAGAATTCAAAACATTATACAATATCAACCAACAAGACTTCTTTAAATATTTTCAACTCATCTCACATATATCTAAAACCTTTAAACAGTCACTTATCGATGAAGGCACCATATATAATAGAGACGCATGTCTACATGATATTATCTTAAAATCAAAATATGCGAATAAATTCTTGTATAATATACAACTTAACACAATAAAACATAAAACCCAAACTCATTCGTCTCAAAATAAATGGGAATTAATATTACAAAAACAACTTAACTGGGAAACATTAAACATAATCCCATTTCAAACAACATGCGACAATTACTTACGAAGTTTCCAATATAAAATAATAACAAGAATCATACCAACAAATACGCTTCTCTATAAACAAAAATTAACAAACTCAAACCTATGCGATTTTTGCAGCATGAATTATGAAACTATAGAACACTTATTCTGGGAATGTCCCCATGTGACAAAACTCTGGTTTGAAGTTGCAAATTACATGAAACAAAAACAAATACCGATACAACTAACCATGCAAGTTATTCTGTTTGGTCTACAACTAAAAATAACCAAGGCGTCTGCATAAACTACATAATTATTTTAGTGAAGTATTTCATATTTAGTATGAAATATAAACAAAAACAACCAATATTTAATCATTTTATCCGTTATTTCGAACACAGATTAATTCTAGAAAAACAAATTGCACTTAATAACGATAGAATCCAAACATTTAGAGATACCTGGATTAATTTTTTGGAATATTAAAATATTCTACATAATTAACGGATGTGATTTGGCCAGAGTGTTCGCGTTCTTCTTCTTTTTCCATCTTTATCCCTTTCTTTCTTGTTTCTTTATTTAATCTTTATTTTAATATAATTTAAATCTTCTATAAAAACACAAGGGGAGACAAACAACAAAAAGACAATGATTTTTATCAACATGATAGTATGAATTTATGTATGTTTTATACCATATATATCTATATACATATATGAATGTTTAACCATGTAAATATCATGAAGAAATAAATGATAAAAAAAAAACATTTTAAAAAATCACGTTCATTCTTTATTAATTCAATTTTTCCATTTATCTAACTTTTATAGGTAATCTGGTATAAGATTAAATTTTACAAGAAATAGAAATAAATCAAAGTTATCGAACTAAATTCGAACACCTAACCTTGCAGCTTGCATAAAACTATTGCAGTAGTCTATACACTGACACGATGATAGATAATAATGAAATCGTTTTTTAATAAAAAAAAAATTAAAAGATGGTATTTGACTATGATTTCGAATTAAAACTATCGTCGTGTATAGATATCAATTACGCTTGGTCAGTCTGTGATTGTATAAAAAAAAAGAGTGGCTTCTCCATCACAGGCAAAAGCGTTACGAACGGTATAGAACCTATAATTAGAATTATTAAACCTGTATTTTAAAATCCTCGAAGTGCGTTTACGAAACAGCGTTTTTTTTCCATGGCTCAGGATGGACTTTTTCCTGAATTTTGTATACATTCACAATACATTAAACAGGTCTGAAATACGACTGCTCATGTAACACTCTTTATTTATTGATAAGGTTGAATGAAAATTAATCCATTGGTTCCCTGCGTTGTTGTTGATTACGTTGATTTGTTTAGATTTGTACTTTAGTTGTAAAATTTCATACTCATAAATACTCGTTTGAAGCCGATTTAGGGCTATAAACGTTTACCAAGTTAAATGATTAGTAACGTGTTTATCATAAAAAGTGGTTTTCTAAAGAGAAATGTATGTGTACTTTTAAAATTAAACATGAAGCCCAAAAATGATCGTTTACCCAATATGCATGAAACTGTTCGTTTTATTCACTTAATTATGTGGCTAAAAGAATGAATTGAATATAAAACTATATGATTGTGTGCATTTGTGATATATGATTATGCAAAAACGTGTATGTAGAAAGATATTCGACCAGCTTTCCTCACTCGTTCACATTCATTCTCATGCATAAGATAAAAAAGCAAATAAACCGTTTATATGCTTTACTCTTATTTCAAAACAATTAATGTATTGTATGTACGTTTTTCAACAGATTTCTTCATATTTATTTTAATGGTTTTAAATAAATTATAGCCATTATTATAAATTAATGTTCTTCATTCGTTTAGATATATATATATATATATATAATTTGTGATAGCACTATCTAGCGGTAAATAGAATAATGTCATAATTGTAATGTGCTCCAGCAAAGTGTTTTCCCTGAATAGTATATTAAGCTATATTAACACATTCTTTATAACCACATCATTTAATTTTAAAACACATAGTTTTGGCAATTTATACCAATTTAGAATCAAACCTTCCTATACATTTATGACTTTTGGAATTTATTGAAGGTCACGAATCGATGTTGCGATTGTTTCTTTTGACCTGATTATTAAATTATCGTTAAAATTGATTACGAAATGACTGAAAAGGTCACGATTTTGACATCATTTTTATACCCCTCGCACAACGAAGTTGTAAGGGGGGTATACTGGATTCAGCTTGTCTGTCTGGCCGTCCGGCCGTCCGTCCGTCTGTCGGTTTCTTTGTCCGGGCCGTAACTCAAAAAGTATAAAAGGCATCATGATGAAACTTCATATGTGGATAGATCTCATTGAGGGGGAGCGCAGTGACCAAGAGCCATAACTCTCTGTCGCATAATTTTGGAGTTATTGTCCGTTGTAAATTTTCATACTTACTTTTTGTCCGGGCTGTAACTCAAAAAGTATAAAAGGCATCAAGATGAAACTTCATAAGTGGGTAGATCTTCATGAGGGGGCGTGCAGTGACTAAGAACGATAACTGTCTGTCGCGTTATTTTGGAGCTATTGTCCTTTGTAAATGTTCATACTTAATTTTTGTTTGGGCCGTTAATCAAAAGGTATAAAAGCTTTCAAGATGAAAATTCATATGTGGATAGATCTTATTGAGGGGATATGCAGTGCCAAAGAACAATAAGTCTCTGTTGCATAATTTTGGAGTTATTGCCCTTTGTAAATTTTCATACTTAATTTTTGTCCAGGCAATAACTCAAAAAGTATAAAAGGTATTAATGTGAAACTTCATAGGGGATAGATCTCATTGAAGAGAAGAGAAGAGCGCCCAAGAACCATAACTTTCTGTTGCATAATTTTGGAGCTATTGCCCTTTGTAAATTTTTATACTTACTTTTTGTCCGGACCATAACTCAAAAAGGATAAGAGATTTCAATATGAAACTTCATATGTGGATAGATCTCATTGAAGAGAAGTGAAGTGCCAATGAACTGTAACCCCCATTTGCGTCATTTAAAAAATTCCTGTGACAAAGCGGCATGCGGGGGGCCATGACAGTGGCAATTCTAGTTCAAAATTGAGGAATTTGTAGACTCTTTGAGAAAAGAAAAAACAAAACATAACTAGCAAATGGAGACACGGCAAGTAGTAGCTGGCAAGTAGCCAAATAACAAGCGAGTGCCAAATAGCAACAAGCAAGTGGGAGCTTACTAATTGTAAGTAGCAACTGGCAAATAGCAACTGGCATGTTTACAAATGGCATACCATGCATGTCTTATCTGTAAGCTGTACATTGATGTGTAAAGTTGAGAAATATATAGAAAAACCACCAAATATTAAATTTTAAAGCAGACTACTATTTGCTATATTTATCCGTGGATCAAGTGTCATGTCTTTAAATGCTTTGTGGTGATTTTTAATTATAGCACGCAACAAATGTTAGAGAAGACAGAAAGGCAGCGAAATGCGTCGGAAGAGACTGTCAAGAGGTAAGACTTATAATCAAGTGAATACCGAAGGCCAAAAGCCAAGTTATGAGAAGATAATATTTTTAACATTGTATTTCTATATTTAGGTATAGAAACATTTGATTGATAAAACTGAAACTCGGGTCCTTGTAATAAATGCCCTTGCAGAACTATGCAAATATATCAGTCAATGATTGAATATTAATTTCTTTTAATACTCAGAAGAATTTCATAGTTTTTAACACCTTGAGCTAACCCATTCTAGATAACATAGCCTTGACAAGTGTTTCTAATGATACTTTCTTAGGAAAGGTCCAGCAACTTTATCATTTTTATTATTAACTTTTAAAAACTCTATTAATGAATAACTCCAATTAAATAGGTACTCCATGTTCAATATTTTGTGTACACCTTTAAACGTTTAACATTTTACCTATTATACCAAATTGTATTATATTGAACCATTAACTAAATATTTTCAGTGTAATCAAAAGCTTTTTTTAAACAATAAAACAACATATTTTTCTGTTACTGACCATGTGTAACACAAATATATTATAATTAATATTTGTAGTACCCATACCTCCGCGATATTCTACTTGAGCTTCAACATATATATTATATATACATTATAAGTCTTCTTGGTTCTCAGATCTTCATATTGGAAGGAATTGGGTGTTTTGGCATACTCCACCCCTTCCACACGGAAAGAGCAGATAGTACATAATTAAAATTGTGTTTGGTTTTGCTTGTGGGTACTACGCCAAAATTTAGATACCTCCAACCTTTATTTTTATTTTCTTTATTACCTTTTTAGCTTACCTGAGCAAATATGCTCAGGATAAGCTATTAAGATCAATGAATGTCCGTCGTCCACAATTAGTTTGTTTGCACTGTAGCATCTTCATTTCTTAAGCAATCATCTTCAAACTTTATGACAATGTTTATTACCATACTTTTTCGGCCAAGTTCGATTATGGCTGTTGGCCTATTAGGTCAGGAGAATATTAAAAAAACTATTTCACATTGTTTACTCTAGTATCTTCATTTCTTAAGCAATTATCTTCAAACTTTATGACAATGTTTATAACCATGATCTCTCAGGCAAGGTTGATTATGGCTGTTATCGGCCTATTTGGTCAGGAGTTATACCCCTTATGATATTAAAGAAAATTGCCAGATTTCAAATTTGTGCCATTCGAATACCTGGCCTCATCCGAAAAGATTTTTCGGCCCGTGCCAATAAATTCGTAAGATTTTCGCACCTCCTTTTCCGAAGTCGCTGACGAATATTAATTACCGGCGACATTTTGAAAACAAACAATGGAAAGACGCAAACGTCAATTAATTACCGAAATAGGTGGGAAACGGCCGCTTACAGTTTGCATAAGTTGTTAATTGATTGGATGTTTGTGCAGTTCAATCATAAAGATAAAGGTGATGACTGATGTTTTTTAGGTATGCGATACGTATTTCGGATACGCTTGGATAGGAAGATTTAAACAAGTGTAACAAGCAGACCATGATTACATCCTTTTTTGAATTAACATTTCGAGATGACGTTGATATCACGTTGATACATGTAGTTTTTTTGTGATTTAGTCAGACCTGATGAATGGATGTATGCATTTATTATGTATCATTTACGCAGAAATAGATGAAAGTTAATAAAATTAATTATCTATAGTCGTTTTCAATTACGTTCCTAAATCAAAATAACATATTTTAATATAAAATACATTATATATTACGTTCACTGCATGAAAAAAAAAACATGGCTGGGATGGGCTTTTGTTCCAACGGTGCAGTGTCAAAAATCTTTTTTAATTTTAATCATTAGAAATTTTTTTCGAAATCTGCTAAGTGGTTTAGGAGGAAATGTCGTTTAAAGAATTTTCTGTTTTTAGCTCTGGCGGCATTCTTGGTTGGCGGACTGGAATGATTTAAGCTATTTTTGTGCGGTTTCAACCAATGATCATTCCAAATGACATTCATTAAAATTTCTCATTTGGCCATCTTGGTCGGCGGACGGAATATCACTCAGTGATCGTTCCTATTGAGTTTCATTAAAATCTGCTCAGTGGTTTAGTAGGAGATGTCGTTGAACGATTTTTCTGTATTTAACTCTGGCTGCCATCTTGATTTGCGGACCGGAATAATTTTAGCTATATTTGTTCAGTACTACATAAGGATCATTCCTATAAAGTTTTATGCTCAGCTGTTTAGAAAGAGGTATTGTTTGCAGCAGAAAATGACGACACACGACGGACGATCACAATACTTCTAAAACGGGGTGTTTATGTTGTTACAAGACCGATTTTGTGGGGCAAAATAATCCCCTGTATTTCTGATAAATAGTCAGAATATAATACTTTGATATCAGTAACATTGCATGAGATATTGTTACTATGTAAAATTAGTTAGTATTTGGTTTAGTCAGTTTTATACACAACATGAGCTAGTCATATTATTTTCTTTTCAGAAATGTTCATGAAGTGATTGTGTTTGTGTTTAATAATGACATTGCTGAACTAAAATTAGAAGGGATGTAACAAGATAGACACCTGCTGTTTTTAACTGCTGTAAATAAGTTCGTCTTATGGAGATTCTGGTTATTTACAGATTTCGTAAACTATCTTATCTATCCCCAAACTATCCCTAATTGGTTTGGATACCAAAGCATGTTTGTTAATAAAAAGAGCTACTGATATGAATCTTGAATTTTCATCACAAAATACCTTTAAATAACAACACAGTTTACAATAATAAGAAAACAAGCTTTAATGTTGCTACTTATATTTGCTTAGCTACTACACATAGAAAACATTTATTAAACACAATTGTATGAGTTATTTTATTTTCATATTTTTTGTGTGAATGTTTATATCTAGAATTACTTACATTGTAACAGAATATTTGTTTATGAAAATAATTATATGTTTTTCTTTTCCTCTTAAAGAACATTCTCGAAATAACTTAAAATTGTCCATTAATAATGACAAATTACTGAATCTGATCACTGTGATTTGTTATTTTGATTATATATGTGTATAATTATGATATACTTGTATATGTAAGTCTTAGTCAAATATATGTTCTGCTCTATATACTTATCTGGTAACACTGATCCGATAATAATCTGACCCGGAATATTGACCGCCCATTTAAGTCGCCAGTAAGTAATATGTTACATATTCCATTGGTGAAATTATATAAACTAGATATAGAAGCAGCTGATCTATCAAATACACTTTTTTCAATCAAACCTACTACTACTTGACATAACAAGCCTACAAATAAATTTCCTTATGACAATAGATTTTTACTATTCAATCTTCTCTTCACTTTCAGAAAAAATACAATCACCTGATATATAAGTATCTCTTATATTAACAGTTTTACAACATGAATCACGCTTACATTTTCGCCTTCTGTGCCAAAAAAAAATGAAAATTATTTGCATTTATATTAAACAAATTATTTGACCAAGTTTCAGTGAACATGACAACATTATTATTATCAAATTTAGATTTAACTTCGGTACAGAAATTATTTCATTCTGAATATAAAACGCTTGGCGTTTAGCATTACAATTGCACCTTCCCCTGCTCCCAATAACCTGAGTCAGTATATGGCTTGCTCGACTGAATTGCCGGTTTCCATAAAGTGTCGTCTGCTACCGACCGAGTCGCTTTTACGCGCTAGTCACATTACCGCAAGAAAACGGCACGTTATTACGTGCATCTCTCTGCTGAGATGTGACGTTAACATCTCGGGATAAACATTCTGTATGCCGGGGAATAAATTGACCGTAAATAAGAGCGGTCACTTGAATAAAACCGTGATTATCCATGAAAGTTGAAGCTGATTTTGTTGTATGGTCCATGCTTAGGTCATCAGCAACTCATAATTCTTCCTCTAACACGAGAAATCGACCAAACTATATTGCCTTAAAATGCCTGTCAGGGAACTCACCATTACCACACAGCCTGGTCGGGTACACAGTACGAATATTTGCACCAGGGTTGTCTCATTTTGGCATATTTTGGCCACATATGCCTCCTGGCGTCTGCAGTTTCTTTGGGGACATTATGGTCGATGGAGTATGAGTATCCTGTGACATTCTTCAACATTTTTGCCTTTGACATGATATACTCAGTGTCATTATATTTAAAAAGATTTGCAGAGATAGGCCTTGTATATTTCCGACCTATTTTTGAAGCCCCTAGCCTGTATGCACGTAAAAAAACAATGCCAGTCGAGACCGCCTAGAAATTCTAAATTTTCAAAATGGGATTCCTTTATATCCCGGTCCGGAATATCAGATTATTTCTTTATCCCCGTGCTGTAGCGTCTATGAATTGTTATATGGATTGTTTATTTGTCATTTGTGAGATTCGGATAATGTTGCTACAGGTCATTTTCATATTGATGTGTAATAACTTTTAAGCAGCCTGTCAACTGATTCCTATATATTCCTATATTTTCCCATATTTTTTAAAGAAATCCAATATATTTTTAAAGAAATCCAATATTTTTGAAAACCTCCTATGTTTTCCTATATATTGACTCGTTTTCCTTTATTTTTTACCCCAAAAAATGTCGCAAATCATTATGATAAAAAAATAGATTAATATATTGCTTCCTCTAGATAACTCCAAGCTTGCAGTTGAAAACTGTTCTTTATCTAATAGAGCATCTCATTCTTTGAAAGATGCAGCTATATACATGTGTCTCATCCATTTGGGTTTTATTGATGTAGGATCTGTCAAACTACAAATCTTAAAACAATGTTCCAGTTTCTTCTGCTTTTGGGGATGGAAGGGGGATATGATGTTGATTATTTATTTAAACCAATCATTCCGCCATCTTTGACCACTAAAAACTAGTCATTAGATTAATAATATGCATATAAGGGATATTCTTATATCCTTACTTGCACAGATAAATCTTGTTTACAGAAATCAAAAAAGGTCTAAGGGCTTCAGTTATGTTTACTCGTAAAACATGAATGTTTGAAAATCAATATGATGGAAAATACATTTCTACATAGTGTTTGTGCCACCTGCTGTAAGCACATGCAATCCGTCATGCAATCTTGTTAATCTATGTAAAAGTATGTACTTAGATTTCAGAATATGAAAACCTTTTATGTAATAGAAAAACAACCATTTTGGAATTCCTTTATTTTTCTGAATGATATTAAAAATGTTCTTTTACAAATCTCACATACAACTGCTACCCTTTTCGGGGAGATTCACCATGCTCTTTTCATACCCTCAAGAGAATAATATACAATGTATATACAGTTATCAATATGATATACATAATTAATTAATTATAAAGAATATCTGGGATTCATAATTTTCTGAGGCAAAAGTCTTAGATGCCTGCTTTTATAGTTATTTAACAACATGCAACTGAAATATCAGCTTCATAGACCGTTTTAACCTGAAAAGGCAGCAGTATAATGAATATTTGTGGTAAAAGGTTGATGCAAAGAACTCTGCAGAAATATTTTTATACATAAATAAGGCAATATTGGCAGGAAAAAGAGCAAAATTCTTATCTGGAAATCCCTAGGAGACCTTATTTAGGTCTAATTTTGAAAAATTCTAGGGGGTGATCCCCCGAACCCCGCCCCCGGTCAGCAAAACTTTGGGTCGTAAAGCACCCTGTACTTTTAAAATTCTGACTGGAGCACTGCAATGTCTATTCTAGGGCACGGGGTTTCAGGATTTTCGCATTTTCTTCAAAGATCCCGCAGGAGTAAAACTCATGTGCGTGAAAATCACGCCTATTACCGAACGATGAAAAAAACATGTGACGAAGTCCTTTTTGAAGGCTCTCTGCACCGCTACATTGATTCTGACATTCTGATTCACCATGGTATTTGTTTATATGCGCAACTGGCACCAGGTGGTATAAGTTCCCAGAAAATAAACAAAGGAAATATTTTTGGCGCATTAACATTATAAGTGCTGTAATTCAGTTAATGTTATTTGTCTAAACTATATGAATTTACCATTCTATGATTCTTTGTGTTATAGAAATGTCAAAGCCACAGAGGACTGGTATTCAGAAAATGCGGCTTTGGTCAATCTTGACAGCAAAACAACCTATCATCTAATCAATTAAAAGTGCTTGCGCAGTGCGGATATTGAACAAAAACAGAATCAGACAGTAATAGTCCCTGTCTGTTGAAAATAAGAAAAATTAAACTGCATATTTTCCATTTCATATGTATATTTACATCATATATTAAAAAGGGTTTGAACACAAATTGGGTTTCAGTGTAATCCCCCCCCCCCCCCCCCGTCTTCAAAATATCTCCCTGTTTTGGACGATTTGGCGGAAAATCCCCGATAAATTTTGAATCCTGAAATAGACACTGGTACTGTAAAAGGTGATAACCAGTGTGTATGTTGCTTGGTGAAGATTTTGCAGAAACATTTGCTTTAAGTAAAATTCAAGTATAATGATTAT
Source organism: Solen grandis (assembly GCA_021229015.1). Classification (NCBI taxonomy): domain Eukaryota; kingdom Metazoa; phylum Mollusca; class Bivalvia; order Adapedonta; family Solenidae; genus Solen; species Solen grandis. The sequence goes on from CM037777.1 coordinate 63,637,883, forward strand.
AACCAATACTGTTAAACAAGTTAGTAGATTTACACTTCAAATGCCTCCGAGTGAAGACTTTATACTGGTAAATTCCTATATTTTGCCCAATAAATGGCATTAACTTCTATATTATTAAGAGGAAAATTCCTATATTTTCCTAAATTTTGATCAAAACTCAGTAGACAGCCTGCTTTAAGTTCCCGTGCTCTATCTTTGTCTGTCTTAGGATTCAAGATTTCAGCAAAAAATCATAAACAGTTTTGTGTCTGTACTTTCCCCCATTAAAATCATTTGGTGCAACAACACCATTTATTTACTGCCTGGCCATATTCCCAATTTGCCAACTGTCCTTATGGTATCGAAATATAGTAGGTTGGCAAAGTTGGAACACCACCATGGTGCTGTTTTCTACTACATGTTTTGAATGTGATTTCCTAGTCACCTACAGCAATATTCTCAACCAAATTTATTTGTGAAAATGTAGTCGCCATTTTGGGTATTTTGTTCGACCTATGCTCCGCTTGATTATTTAACTTTAAAAAAAAAAAAAAATAACGCCGCTAGAATCTCAAACCCGAAATAATCCGCTCGCCAAATCGGTCCAAAACAAAGCTTATAAACTAGATATTTCTTTAATCTTGAAACAAACATCATACTCAAATCAGGATTGTCAAATGTTCAGAATTAAAAGCAGATCAATATCTCATATCATCCACACTTGCCATCTCACCAGGTTGTTTCAATATGATAAGTGTTCATATGTTGTGACATACTACTAATATGACTAAGTATGGTAAGTAAGTAAATGTCGGTTATGAATTACTCTCATTACTAAATATGATAAGATACTGCTAAAGTGGTTTATATTCTATTATCATGACAAGATTTGTTACGTCTGTAAATGTGATTTATATATATTACTATTATTACTAAATATGAAAAGTATGTAAATGTAGTTGAAGTACTTTGACATTTATTGTATACGATAAAATTTTCTTTAAAGATATCTGGCAGACATTAAGAAACGCGATAAACAGATCAGCGAGGCCAAGCAAAGGGAAAAAAAGTAAGTATGCATTGTTATTTTATATATTGTTTTACATTTGTGTCTTGATGAAACGAAACTATAAATGTCAAAATTGAATAAAACCGTAAAAATCCCATTCAATGCGCATTTTTTATCATAGTTTATGATATTCATTTATTCATCCAATATCGGAATCATTGCATGCTTTGTTGTATGACTTGAATTAAACATAATGGCAAACATACTTTATTTTCAGCAAAGAATCAACAATGCAGAAGCTGAGTAGCACAAATAAAAACCTTGCTAGGTAATTATGCATGGATGCAAAACGATTTATATCTATGACAAATATTACGCTTCAGGAAATATTTTGTAAAAATCAGATTTGTATGCCAGATAAAAAATATCGTCCTTTTTTAATGATACATGTTTTAAACATGAAATCAAAGTCGTCAGAAAAGTACTTGTATATTGATATATTCTAAAAATTGGTCTTTTTAACTTTAATGCAATGTTTTATGAAATGCCACTGTGAAGTTCCCATAGAGGGAGCAATGTTAACCGCACAGAAAAACAACTTTATTGTGTATTTGTGTGTTCATGGTATCGTTTTAAGTCTGACCTGAATAAAGACATTTTGTAATTATTCCTTTTCATTGAAAGAGTCTCCGTAAAATAATAATCAATTTTAAGTAAAAGGGAAATAATTTTATTTCATCAGATTTGATAGCTTTTTTCTAATTTATTCTCAGAAGCGATATTTCGGATTTTAATGTGAGGAAGCCTTCCAGCTGGCTTGCGGTAGGTCGTTGGTTCTACCCGGATGTCTCCGTGCATTCGGGGTCTTCCTCCACCTTTAATAAGCTGGACGTCGCTATATGACTGAAATACTGTCGAGGCGACGGTAAACTCAAATAGTCAAGTCCTTTCATCATTCCCGGAACATATTTGTACTATATATATATATATTAAAATGACTTCATCCGTACCTTTAAATAATGACTTCATCTGTACCTGTAAATCGTTCAACCATTTTAGTTTAGTAGTAATTCATGTATTTTTTTTTAATGCATTTCGCAAAATATCATTTAACAGGGACTGCAGCCAAATGTCACAAGAGATAACAGACCTAAACGACAAATGCCTTGCATGGGAAACAACTCTGGATGACACAAACAAACACTATCAATGTCAGCAACAACCATATCTACGGAAACACGAAAAACTGCAATGGCAGTATCAAGAGCTTCAACGGCAGTACCGAGAACTTCAACAGAAGTATGATGACTTAGAGGAAGACAGAGAGTCACTGCTGTTGAGGTAAGATAGTCAGCTGACTAGTGGTCTTTTCCTAATATATTCAAAAGGAATATACGTATATAGAAATTGAATAGTTCTTAAATTTACCATGGATCAAGTGCAAATAAGTATTATTGTTTTTTTATATATATTAAATGATTTTAGCATCCAAATAAGTTTAAAGTATTTTGAAATCTTGACTTAACAGTTGCGGAAAAATTATATAAATGAATGCGATAATACTAATGTGGATGAAAAGATGTGTATATCTATTTATGTATAACATACCTTACATATTCCTCTAAAAGAATTAATGAATATTTATCAAAACATATATCATTTTGTTAAACGGGCTTTTACATTATACGAGTAAATGACTAAAGGATAATAATATTTGCATGTGTTCAATATCTCTAACGTTTTGGGGAACTTTTGTAAAACATGAATGATATTATTCAGTTATTGGGAGATTAGAGGACAGCCCATTGTCAAGCAACTCAGCATATGATTATTGTATTAATTCAATATTTTCTTAGTCTTCATATTTACAAAATTACAAATGTAGTAATTAACACTTGCGTTACTCAACATCCGACCGAAGTTCAACAACATTTTGTTTAAGGAAAACAAAAATATTAGCAAACAATAAAGTAAAAATACATATTGTGTCAAATCCCCTTCTCTTAGTCCCGGTATGGTGAAACCTTGGGCAAAATTCAATGTTTCCCGCGCCCATCCACCAATTAAAAGCTTGAATAACAGCGCACCAGACAAATTGTCGTTTAAGGGCGACCTTCGACAGCAATCCGTTAAAACCACAAAAGGTACCACCGCTTAAATATGCCACAAAATCTTAAGTATGCCCCATCGCTGATCTTGGGACGCAAAGGCTCGCACAGGTCAAGACTCCCTGATGGCTTGTGTTAACCCCTAATTGACATGACTAGACTATGACTATTTGAGTTTACCGTCGCTTCGACCGTACGAGTATTTCAGTCATATAGCGACACTCAGCTAATTACAGGTGGAGGAAGACCCCGAATGCACGGAGGCATCCGGGTAGAACCACCAACCTACTGCATAACCCCTTATTTACGGTACACCACCAGGAAGGGTGAAAAGCATTACGCAACATACATGCATGTCGGTATTAACTGTAAACCCATGAACACTGGCGATAATGAAAGTCAAAACATTTTTAGCTCGACTACTAGTATTCGAAAATGAGAGCTATTGCAGTTACCCTTGCGTCGGCGTTGGCGTAGCAGCTTTTTGGTTATAGTTTTGTATGCAAGTTACTATCAAGCTTATATCTCATAACCATTCATTTTTTATTGACTTGAACGTTTATGAATATGTTCAGGGTCATCAGACAACCAGGCAGATAACTCTTGACTGAATTTGATACAAACTGTGTCCCCTTTTAAACTTAGAATTGAAAGTTTTGCATGTAAGCTACTATCCAGCTTCCTTCTCAATAACCATTCATGAAATTGAAATGAAAGTTCGTGAATAGGTTTAGGGGCACCAGACAACCAAGGTAGATAACCTTGATTGAATTTGATACAAATTATGGCCCCTTTTTAACATTTTGCCGTAAAAAATTCGGTTAAAGTTTTGCATGCAAGGTACTTTCATGCTTATATCTCAGTATCCAGGCATGGGATTGAATTGAAACATCTTGATGATGTTCAGTGGTATCATACTATCACGATAGATAACTCTAAGTGCAATATATTACAAATTATAGCCTTTTAACTCAGAAATATTTGTTTAAGTTTTGCATGCAAAAGAAAATTTGGTTAAAGATTTGCATGCGAGCTACTATCCAGCGTATATCTGCGAAATCATTTATCGTTTTAACTTTAAGTTTATGGGTATGTTCAGGGCCATCAGAAAACCAAGGAAAACCAAGAAAACCAAGACTTAACTACATTTAATACAAAATGTGGCCCTTTTCTAACTAAGATATTTCGGTTAAAGTTTTGCATGCACGGTGTTACTATGTTTATGTCTCAGTAAGTAGAATGAGGTTGTTGTCCCTTTTTTACTTGATAAACATATTCATGGCTATCAGACTATTAAGGTATATCATTCTTTACTATTATTTTATACAGGGTTTGTGAAGGGCAAGAATTGAAACATATTTCATTTGATTTACTAACAAACATTTCGTATAGTCGAGCGTGCTGTCTTGTGGACAACTCTTATTTAACATTTGTCATGACTTTGTCAACCTGCCTTGGAGTCCTAACATAAAACAACCACAGCTCGTAGTCGATTCTAGCAAATGAGTTGCCAACAGTGTCTGCTGCCAGGCGCAACTGAAACTGCTAGTTCCGATCAATATCTGGAGAACGCTTGGGCCCACATTCCTCATACTTCATAGGGTGATTGGTCATGACTAGTATTGGTCATGACTAGTAGATGCCCTTATTTATTTTGGGGTCACTTGGTCAAAGTTCAAGGTTACATGACCTCAAATGTGAAAATCGTTTCCTATCAATAACAGGAGAATGCATGGGCCCACTTGTTTCAATTTCAATAGGGTGATTGGTCATGAGTAGTAGATTTTTGGGGTCACTTGGTCAAAGTTGAAGGTCAAAGAGACCACGATGGGAGTGGGGGGGGAGAGTAGTGGGGCATATGTGTCGGTCCGACAACTCTCAGTATAGATATTCATACATGTATTATTATTTTAATTTCATTATATTATATTATTAATTGGAGAGGGGGGGGGCAGAACGCAACAGGTAAACTGCCTTTAAAAGTTCTTGACATATAAGTGAAATATAATTTTTCACGAGGTCGTTTCAATAATGAGGTAACTTGAAAGGTAACTATATTGAATATACATTTAACAACGTATTTCATTTATTTTAGACTCAGTAAAATTGCTGGAAGCAAGCTAGTCTCAGGGAATCCGGATATTGCCGACCTAAGTGACATATATCGCCCAACTAAACTATGCGAGATTTTCTCCGAGATTTACGATAATGAATGGACAGAAGCTTTTGAAGAACTTGGGGAAAATAATGAAAAGCTAAACATTGAAGTCCTATACTCTCTGTTGAAAGTAAGTATCTCCATTGTTAAAAGATTAAGAGTTATAAATTAGCATATAGTGAAATGTCTTATAGCGAGTCCTTCTCAGTCATTTAAAAAGACGGTCTCCTTGGGCCTCAGATTGAGTTTTAGCTCACCTAAACACATGTTCTCAAGATGAGCTATTAGGATCGATGATTGTCCGTCGTCCGTCCGTCCGTCCGTCGTCCACAGTAAGTTTCTTTGCACTCGGGCATCTTCATTTCTTAAGCAATCATCTTTAAAGTTAATGACAATGTTTATTATCATAATCTCTTTGTCAAGTTCGATTATGGCTGGTATTGGCCAATTAGGTGAATTATGCCCCTTTTAATATTAAAAATTGCCAGATTTCAATGTGTTTGCACGCTAGCATCTTCATTTCTTAATCAATCATCTTCAAATTTTATTACAGTTTTTATAGCCATGTTCTTACGGCCAAGTTCGATTATGGATGATATCGGCTGATTACGTCAGGAGTAATGACCCTTTTAATATAAAAGGAAATGCCAGATTTAACGTTGTTTGTACTGTTGCATCTTCATTTCTTAAGCAACCATCTTCAAACTTTATGACATTGTTTATTACCATAATCTTTTTTGCAATTTCGATTATGGTTGATATCGGCCAATTACGTCAGGAGTTATGCCTTTATAGTATTGAAAATACCAGATTTCACTTTGTTTGCACTCTAGCACCTTCCTGTCTTAAGCAATCATCTTCACTTTTTGACAGTGTTAATTACCATAATCTCTTTGCCAAGTTTGGTTACGGCTGATATTGGCCAATTATGTCAGAATTTATGCCCTTTTTAGTATTAAAAAATGCCAGATTTCATTTGTTTGCACTCTAACATCTTCATTTCTAAATAAATCATCTTCAAGCTTTATAACAGTGTTTATAGCCATATTCTTTCGGCCAAGTTCAGTTATGGCTAATATCGGATAATTAGGTCAGGAGTTTTCCCCCTTTTAATATTAAAAAATACCAGATTTCACTTTGTGTGCACTCTAGCATTTTCATTTCTTAAGCAATCATGTTCAAAGTTTATGACAATGTTTATAATCATAATCTCTTGGCCAAGTTAGAATATGGCTGATATCGGCCTATTATGTAAGGAGTTATGCCCCTTTAAGTTTTAAAAATTGCTAGATTTCACTTTGTTTGCACTCTAGCATCTTCATTTCTTAATCAATCATCTTCAAACTTTATGACAGTGTTCATATTTTTTCATCCATGTTTATTACCATAATTTCTTCAAGTTCGATTATTGCTTGTATCGTCCAATTAGGTCAGGAGTTATGACCCTTTTAATATTAAAAATGCCAGATTTCACTTTGTTTGCACTCTAGCATCTTCAATTCTTTAGTAAACATCTTCAAATCTGTGACAATATTTATAACCATGATCTTTCAGCCAGTTTAGATTATGGCTGATACCGGCCAATTTGGTCAGGTGTTACGGCCTTTTGTAAATAAAACATTGCCTGATTTCACTTTGTTTGCACTCTAGCATCTTCACATCTTAAGCAATCATCTTCAAACTTTATGACATTGTTTATTACCGTAATCGCTTGGCCAGGTTTGAATATGGTTGATATCGGCAAATTCATCGATTCAACGACAGTGTTTTAAGCCATAATCTTTCTGTCAAGTTTGACTTCAAATTTTGACCACAGGTACTGTTTGGTTTGTGGAATTGAAATGATATCATGGATTATGCATTCAGTACAACTATGTTGTAATTTAGCAACTTGTACAGGCAATGAAGACAGTTATATTAGTGTGCGATTTCAGGACCATCTTGGCCCCCTTGTTTAAATTCCTATATGTCAGTAACAAACAGTTTCACAAATTAAAGCCGCTATCCTTTCCATTTAATAACATATACAGTTTAATTAATGTACATATGTATATAGAACAGTGTTTATAAACATAGTCCGTTTACGGATGAAAACAAAAGAGGGGACATCATTAAGAATAAAAAGAAATATTACTGGTACTCAATCAATATTCAGGAAGAATTGTCAAAAATACGAATTTACTTTACCAATATCAGTGACATAGGGGATTAAAGTATAAGTGTTAAATCTATATCGTAATAGTTAGTCGTCATTATATGAGATCTGTGCCGCGCATGCGTAGTCAGTGTGCTTGCGCAAAATCGCGGACGTTGTTTGCGGATTCTGGTCATTGTTTTTCTAGATAGGTTTTATAAAGTTCATTCGTGTGACGCTTGATATTATATACGTTTTAATATGTGAGTATCATATACATCCTGATATACGAGTGTTTTGTCTTTTATTTAAGTATTTTCGCCTTTTTTGACAGTTTTTTTAGATGCACTTGGTGTGCTCGTTTTTCATTTATTGACTGTTGCAATATCGAGGGTATAGCAGATAAACACTTTCAGACGAGTATTAAAGGAGAGGGTCGTTAGTTCACATAAGAAAGTTAAAGAAAATGCGAAGAAAGATGATTCGAAAATTCTCGAACTCTTGATGGAAATGAAAACGAAAATGGATGTCAGAGAGTGTATCAAAAAAAAAGGTCAGTGACCTGGAGAATGTTGATTATTATGGTCAGTATGAAAAGTACCATTATGAGTATGGAGATTATTATGAAAATCATGGCTATGGTGAGCGAGACTTTGCACTAGAGCCATGTAGTAGGAAAAGGCTCCATGAGGAGAGTACTGAAGGCAATAACTCTGAGGTTACAGCTGATAATCGTTTTTCTTCATTAGCCTAACGACTTAAAGGTCAAGAACGTACAGATAAAGACATAGATTCTGTCTTGGCAAGTATAATTACAGACTTGTTAAGAAAGAGCATGAGTTGTTGGTAAAGCGAAAGCTGATGTACCCTTTGCTTACTATGAGGGTCTTTCAGTTGTCAAATGCAATCAACTTGTGTGGGGCTTGCTTTCCCCAAATACACGAACAACAGACAAAAAGTTGCAAAATATTGAAACGTCAGAACATGAAGTTAAATTGGCACCTAAAAAAACGGCTGATGAAACAGCAAACTTTAAGAACAAATTATGGAGAAACAATGTGACGATATTGCTTTCATCGTTGATCATGTGAATGATTTTGTTGTACTTCTTAGACATGCAAATAGGCAGATTAGTCTGTTAAAGAAAGATTTATCGAGACCAGAGCTTAAAAATTAGTATCCCCATCTCTTTAATTTGTAAGTAGTTTGTCCCCTACACGAGTCAGTTATTTGGAGACGATGTTTCCAAAACAGCCAAGGAGACAGAGAATGCGGCTAAGGTTGGGAACAAAATGTAGCATGGGCCATACAGAGGCTACAGTGGAGGTTTCAGAGGAGGTTGATGTGGTTTCCGTGGAAGAATACGAATGAGGCTTTGGTCAAAAGGGTTTGGCCGAGGTAGGGGTTACTATGGTGAATCAACAGGCCATGTTGGTACTGATAAAAAACGCCTCAAAGAGGTTAGGCTTGAGATAACCCTCGAGACAAATACACAGGTATGTACAGTTCAGCTGCTAGATTAAAAGGGTATGTGTAAGAGTGGAAAAACTAATACTGATATTTCTATTTTAGAATTTTTTTTTAAATTTCACATTGAATTTATTGATTTACCACCGAGTCAGCCAGATTTGATTGGTCATGTTTTAATGCAAAAGATAATGATATCAATGACAAAGAAAGAAGTTCATACACTATTGTAAAAAGTTATTGAGCAAAAAGATTGTTGTTTTATACCATATAACCATTTCAAGATGGACACTTTCGAAATAGCTCTCACAATGATAACAAAAGACATATACATGTGTAGTCTTGATCTTCGGCATGCTTATTATTCAGTGTCAGTGGTGAAAGAACATAGAAAGTACTTACATTTGGTTTGGAAAGACACATTTATGAGTTCACTTCCTGTCCAAATGGTTTATCATGTATGCCGTTAGAACTGAAAGACATATTTGTACAGGTTTCATTGATGGTAGTTTAGTGGGTGCAAATTCTAAGGAGGAATGTTTGGACACTTTTGACATAACCAGTTTATTAATGCATAGTTTGGTTTTGGTGCTCTATTTGGAGAAATCGATTACAATTTCTACAAGGAAATTTTTTTATTAAGGAAACAACATTGATTAAAACCCATGTTGGTAACACAACCGAAAGACAAAAAAAGAGAGAATTGCAGAAGAATGCAAAAAAATATATAACAAACAATGTGCAACAATCAGAACAGTTGCTCAGGTCATTGGTCTGTTAGTTGCAAGTTTATCAGCGATTTAGTATGCAAAGTTGCATGATCGAGAAAACTGATGCATTCAAAATTAATAGAATTGATTATGAAGCCGCAATGTAAATATCTAGGAGCATGAATCTCGAGCGTGAGTCGTGGTTTGAAAAGGTTCAAAATCAGTCTACACGTATTGACAGAGGATATCCTGTTATTTGCATTAAAACTGATGCCACTTTTTCTTGGCTGGGTGCTATCTGTGAAAATATTAAAGTTGGGGTCGTTGGACCGCCCAGGTAAAGCATTAGCATTTAAATGAGTTCTATAAACTAATGGTCATCCTCTTTGCTTTGAAGTCATTCAGAAAATGCGTTACGAACAAGCATATTAGATTTTTTACAGAGAGCAAAACAGCAGTGTGTTATGTAACTAACATGGGTGGAACTCAGTCTTTAGCATGTGACAGGATAGGTCAAGACATTTTTGCATTAAAAACAATGTTTGGGTCACTTGTGCTCATATTTCAGGTAAATTAAATGAGGCAGATACACGTTCGAGAGAATTTAATGAGCGCACAGAATTATCATAACATGTAAAATATTTTCACTCAACTTGTTTTGTTTTAAGAACACCATCTATTGATCTCTTTTCCTCCAGGTAAAATAATAAATTAGATGTGTATTGTGCATAGAAACCAAACCCTGATGCAAAATACGTTGATGCATTTACTTTAGATTGGGCTGATTTTAATAACTGTTACATATTTCCGCCTTTTAGTTTGTTGCCACGCTGCATTCGAAAGATCAAACAGGACCAGGCAAGGGCTCTGGTGATAGCCCCAGTATGGCCGACACAGATATGTTGTTGTTTTTTTCTAAACTAATGAGGATCTTGACACGGGAACCAAGGATTCTTCCCAGGAAGAAAACCTTCACCTTCCTCATCAGGAAGTAAAGCATCCATTTCAGAAAAAAAACTAGTTCTAATGGCATGCCGAGTGTCAAGACTTCATACAGAATGCAGGGTTTTTCAAGCTATCAAAATGATCATGTCGTCCTGGTGCAGTTCAACAAAACGCGAATATCAGTGATATATTTCGAGATGGCTTAAGTTCTGTGATAGACGACAAATATCTCAAATTTCTGTTTGTGTAAATGATGCAGTTGAATTCCTGACAGAAAAGTACAATAAAGGTCTAGATTACAGTACTCTTAATATGGCTCATGAAGCTCGTTCATATCTTGGACTTAGACTGGAATCTTTTCCAGCCGGATCTCACTCTATAGTGGTCAGGTTCATGAGAGGTGCGTTTAAATCTTAGAACGCCTACACCTAGACATACTGAGACATGGGATGTAAACTTGGTGTTAATTTCCTTCGGAAGCTATCACCTGTAAAGCACTTTCTCTTAAAGATTTGACATTCAAATTATCCATGTTGTTGGGTCTTACGAATGCAGCCCAGAGATCAGACATTGCATGCTTTGAGTAATAATCAGTTAAAAATGTTTAAATCAGGGTATTTGTTAAAGTTTAACAGTTAATTTAAACAAAGCCGTTATGGTTTTGCTTATTCTTCCCAACAATTCAGGGGTTTTCTTTGTGTTGTAACTGTGTTAAAAGAATATTCGATGAGAACAAAACCTCGCAGGAAATCTGATGCTGAGGATAATTCTTTAATTAGTTACATTAAACCATATAAGCCAGTTACTCGTGATACTATAAGAACAGGAATTTATGTGTATAAGTTTGGAGCTCACAGCATCCGTGCGTGCAACTACATCTAAGACTAACGCCATGGCGGTGCCAATATCGGACATTATGAAAACGATAGGATGGTCAGAAGAAAACTTTTGCGAGATTCTATCAATACAAAATAAAAATAAGTTTGCAAGTGCAGTTCTAAAGACATAAACAGCTGTCTAGCATTATGTAACCTTTGAAAGGTTTATTATTTTCTATGATGTTACAAAATTGTTTTTCTGTTTAAAATCTCCTTTAATGACGACTTAACATTACGATATAGAATTGAAAAAATAAATGAGATTTAACTTGGTTAAGTCGATGTTTGATTGAAATTGTATGAGTAAAGGGAGTTTAGGGGGACATTAAATGCCGCCCTCCCTCCCCCCAGCTCATTGTTGTTTGTACAAAGATGTTGAAATGTAAATCATGATGAAGATAATTTGAAATGCATCATATTATTTACCCCAAAACAATTTTGTTGACTACGCTTGTTTTGCACATATCTCATTTAATTTCTCCTAAAAAATAGTTTTTTGGCTGTTGCAGTTTTTGTTGTTGTTCGAATTGCCATCATACATGTCGAGACTATATAGAATTATTTTTATAAAGCAGGTCAATAGGTTTTAAGAAAGTTTGCAATATTTTTTTTTTCGAGAATAGTCCATTATAAATTGAATCAGGTGTTTATAATCTTTAAATTATGATATAAATCATCGATTGGATGAACAGCTGGATGAGTGTATGTTTTTGCATTAAATATGAAAGCATGAAAATATAAGTCCCAAAATTACCATATCATCATTTATCAAATTTTCAGTTAAAATATTATTTTCGATTATTTTTATGCCCCCCTTCGAAGAAGAGGGGGTATATTGCTTTGCTCATGTCGGTCGGTCGGTCCGTCGGTCGGTCCGTCGGTCTGTCGGTAGACCAGACCTTGTCCGAGTGATAACTTAAGTTCTATTTGACCTTTAAGTCGCAAACTTCATGTGGTTGTTGCTCACGATTAGTAGATGACCCCTATCGATTTTGGTGTCATTACCTCAAAGTTCAAGGTCACAAGGTCACATGTTGTGTATGTATAATACCAGACCTTGTCCGAGTGATAACTTGAAGTTCTATTTGACCTTTAAGTCGAACCTCATGTAGTTGTGGCTTATGATTAGTAGATGACCCCCATTAACTTTGGTGTCAATACCTCAAAGGTCAAGGTCACAAGGTTGCATTTGTATATATGTTTGATGACTTGGCCTTGTCCAAATAAAATTTTAGTCCTATTTCAGACTATATGTGGTTGTTCCTTATAATGACCTCTATTGATTTGGGTGTCAACATCCAAAGGTCAAGTTCACAATGTCACATGTTGATATATTTTCATTATATAAATGTCTTGCCCAAGTGATAACTTCTATTTTATTTTTACTCTTAAGGTCCTAACCTCATGTAGTTGTTGCTTATAAATGTAGAAAACCCTGTTTTCAAATTAATAAGTTGGATTCTTATAAATATTTTGTACGATTTAAGCACTGTCTGACTAATAACTCAAAATCTCATTGTGTCTAGTTTTAACATATACTTAATAGTAATTAATAAAGAAGACCTCTATGGACTTTAGGGGTCAGTACATTGTGTAAAGGAAGCATTGTCCAGCTGAAAACCTTTGCTTCAAATATTTTACAGTTGTTGCATATCAATAGGAATGACAATGTTCTTTCACTTAAACCTTTGTGGACTTGTGTAAATATTTCTCCAGCCCATTTATTTCAGTAAATGTTTAGTTCCACATTTTAGCACATTATATTTTCACTCAATTTTTTTAAGTTTGAGAATTTTTTGTGACAAGCCAGCATTATGAAGGCAAACTCCTATATAGCTATATACATATTATGGCATATGAGGGGGGCATATATGTTTCACAAACATTTCTTGTTTTTATTTCTGATTGTATTTCAGGCTACGTCAGAAATTTGTGATGAAATAACCGACAATCAACGGAATTCACTACTGTCCGTTTCGTTCATGCCAAAATCGCCGGCTGTAAATCGGAGGCATGACCAGGTAATATAACAACAATACCCCCCCAAAAATTTTTTTTTTTTTTTCCCGGGTTTTTTTTTTTTTTTTTAAAAAAAAATTTTTCCCCCCCCTTTTTGGAAATTTTTTTTTAAAAATTTTTTTTTTTGGGGGTTTCCCCAAAAAAATTTTAAAAAAAAAAGGGGGGAAAAAAACCCCCTTTTTTTTTTTAAAAAAAAATTAAAAAACCCCAAAAATTTTATTTTAAAATTTTTAAATTTTAAAACCTTTTTTTTTTTCCAAAAATTTTTAAATAATTTGGTTTTCCTTTAAAAAGGAAATTTTTAAAAAATGGTTAATTTTTAAAATATTTTTTGGTTTTTTTTTTTCCCTTTTTTTTTTTAAAAATTTAAAAAAATTTTTTTAAAAAAACCCCGGGTTTAAAAAAAAATTTGTTAGGGCATTAAACCCAAAAAATTTTTTAAAAAAAAAAAAAGGGGGGGAAAAATTTCCCAAACCAAAAATTTTTTTTTTTTTTTAATTTTTAAAAAAAAAATTTTTTAAAATTTTTTTTTTTTTTTAAAAATTTTTTAAAATTTAAAATTTTTTTTTAAAAAAAAAAAATTTCCTTTCCAATTTTTTTTAAAAAAAAATTTTCCCCCCTTTTTTTTTTTGTTTTTTAAATTTTTAAAAAGGGGGAAAAAAAAAAAAATTTTAATTTCCCCCTTTTTTCCCCAAGAAAAATTTTTAAAAAAATTTTAAAAATTTTTAAAAAAAAAATTTTTTAAAATTTTTTTAAAAAATTTTTTTTAAAAAATTTAAAATTTTTTTTTTTTTTCCGGGTTTTGGGTTTTTTCCCCCTTTTTTCCCCCCAAAAAGGGTTTGGGGGGGGAAAAAAAACCCATATTTTTTGGGTTTTTTTTTGGGGCTTAAATTTTTTTTTTAAATTTTTGAAACCCCCCTTATTTGGGCCCAAAAAAAATTTTAAAAATTTTTAAAATTAAAAAATTTTTTTTAAAAAAAATTTTTTTTTAAAAACCCCCCCCCCTTCCCCCCCCCCCCCCCCCCCCCCCCCCCCCCCCTTTCCCCCCCCCCCCCCCCCCCCCCCCCCCCCCCCCCCCCCCCCCCCCCCCCCCCCCCCCCCCCCCCCCCCCCCCCCCCCCCCCCCCCCCCCCCCCCCCCCCCCCCCCCCCCCCCCCCCCCCCCCCCCCCCCCCCCCCCCCCCCCCCCCCCCCACCCCCCCCCCCCTCCCCCCCACCACCCCCCCCCCCCCCCCCCCCCCCCTTTTTTCCCCCCCCCCCCCCCCCCCCCCCCCCCCCCCCCCCCCCCCCCCCCCCCCCCCCCCCCCCCCCCCCCCCCCCAAAAAATTTTTTTTAAGTTTTTTTAAAAATTTTTTTTTTTTCCCCCTTTTTTTTTTGGGGTTTTTTTTTTTTTTTTTTGGGGGTTGGGCCTTTTTGGGGGGCCCGGGGGTTTAAACCCAATGTAAACCCCCCAATCGAACACAACCGAAAACACGAAAGGGTAAGAGAAAAAACTCCGTCTATTTCACACAAATGTTTTCATCTGAAAGTCCGCTTTATTGGTGCAATTACAACCCATTCTTGCTCTCCATAAAAAAGATACCAATACCCAAATTTTTCGAATATATATTGTATTTATCTACACAATCAAAATTATTTTGGCACAATCGTTCCTTTTAAAGTTCAAAATTGGTATAACAGTCATTCCCAGGGTTGTAATATCTACATTCATAGAAGGATTCTAAAATTATTTTGGCACAATCGTTCCTTGGGTAACCCTCTACCAAGATTATTCAAATCCGATCAGATAGCGGAAATGCCCAGTTTCACAAAATTTCTCAAATATTATACAGTTTATATACATACATTAAAACAATTGTCGAATCTTATATTTTGGGCGTTTTCTGCTCCCTGAACAACGTATCGGTATCCTTTCAATTGAAATAATCAAGAGTAAGGAAAACCAATCAGTACCTTTTATTACATTGTATCTTGCAGAATACATAATTATGTATCAGTTACAGTTTAACTTCAAAAGTAAACTTTGATACACCCAAGTTTATATTTGAATATTTGTGCAGTTATACCAATGCTGCATCTTACGACCAGATAATGATGAACCTTCGGGTGAATACCAGAACAACTTGAGAATTGATCTTTTCTAAGTTTATATAGTCAAAGGCGGTTGGATAAGATTATGGTAAATACATGATATTAACAAGCGTCTGAAGTAATAAAAAACCAATATGAAATGATTGAAACGTAAGAGGATGAAAGGCAGTTTAATTTTAAAACATAGCTGAATAATATATCTTCATACCAGGTTTATTTGATATTTACATCGGAATGACGATGTATTGTTATCCATGCATTTATTATTATCATAAATATTATTATTTCATGACAGAAGGATATGGACAACGTGACGCCGAAGAAAACCAGCAAAAACGATTCAGAGTCTGGTGATCATGGCACTAATGTTGATGCAGATCTGGGGGAAAATGTAAATTATTGAACTTAATAATTCACAGACATTTTTTAAATAAATAATTTCCAAACAAATATTCTCAGCAGGCATATATATTTCGCCAATTTTTAGCTCACCTGAGCAAAGCTCAGGGTAAGCTTTTATGATCCCGTGAGTGTCCGTCGTCCGTCGTGCGTCGTCAACAATTTTATTGTTTACACTCTAGCACCTTCTTTTCTTAAGCAATCATCTACATACTTTATGACAATGTATATGACTGTAATGTCTCGATTGAGTTCGATTATGGCTGAGATGGGCCAATAAGGTCAGGAGTTATGCCCCTTTTAATATACAAAAATGCAAGATTTCACTTTGTTTACACCCTAGCATCCTTATTTTTGAGCAATATCTTCAAACTTTATGACAATGTTTATGACCATAATATCTCGATTGAGTTCGATTATGGCTGAGATCGGTCTGTTTGGTCAGGAGTTAAACCCTTTTTAAAATCAAAATATGCGAAATTTCACTTTGTTTACACTCTAGCTTCTTCATTTTTTAGCAATCATCTTCAAACTTTATGACAATGTTTATGACCATTACATCTCGATTGAGTTCAATTATAGCTGAGATAGGCCAATCAATAAGGTCAGGAGTTTACTCCTTTTGATATACAAAAATGCAAGATTTCACTTTGTTTACACCCTAGCATCCTTATTTTTGAGCAATATCTTCAAACTTTATGACAATGTTTATTACCATAATATCTCGATTGAGTTCGATTATGGCTGAGGTCGGTCTGTTAGGTCAGGAGTTTAAACCCCTTTTAAAATCAAAATATGCGAAATTTCACTTTGTTTACACTCTAGCTTCTTCATTTTTTTAGCAATCATCTTCAAACTTTATGACAGTGTTGATGACCATAAGATCTTGATCGAGTTCGATAATAGCTGACATTCGCTTATTAGTTCAGGAGTTATACCCCTTTTATTATAAAAAAAATGCAAGATTTCTCATTGTTTACACCCTATCGTCTTCATTTTTAGCAATCATCTTCAAAGTTTAACAAAGTGTTTATGACCATAATCTCGCGATGGGGTTCAATTATGGCTGATATCGGCCATTTAATTCAGGAGTTATGCCCCATTCAGTGTAGAAAAAGCCAGATTTCACTTTGTTTACACGCTAACATCTTTATTTCTTAAGCGATAATTTTACTCAGGTGAGCGATTAAAGGCCATCTTGACTCTGTTGTTATATTATTTGAATTTTGCATTAGTTTATCAATAAACATTGCAACATTGATATGGAAGCTCGTAATATTCTATAGTTGTACATAGTAAGAAACGGCGATTCATTTTTATCAATGCAATAAATCTCTTTTTGGAAAAAGGATATGGTTAAGACTCTGTAGGCTCCTAAAGATTTGACAACAAGCAAAGAAGGTTCAGTGTCTGGTGATCCTGGCACTACTGCCATTGCAGATATGGAGGAAAATGTAAATGAATCATTGCATTAATTCTCAGATATATTTTTTCTTTTGAAAAAATACCAATATTTTGAAGAGAAAGAAAGTAATTTGCATTAAATTTACGCTAAACAATTGCGATATGTGACGTGTTCCCACCAATTGCATTTTCAGCTACGTAAATATTAGGGTAGAGAAAAAGTAAAGTATGTGATCTTCCAAATGCTATCCTGTACAATATATGCCCCAACAATTACAGTTATACTTCAACAGAAAAAGATTATACACCATTCGTGTGCAACATCATTTTTGCTGCATTTTACGACCTGATAATGTTTAAGTCGGGGTAATTTAGAGTGAATGCCGGAAAAAGCTTCAAAATAGATCTTTTGTAAGTTTGTTTAGTTTAATTTGGCAATTTTCATCATCAATTTGTACACGAAGGTTGCATATATTTGTAGTAAATACAATACATATATACTTACAAGCGCCTGAAGTAATACAAAGCAATAAAAATCTTCCAATGCTATCCTGAACAGTATATGCCCCAACAATTACAATATCAGTTCGACAGAAAAAAGATTATACACCATTTTTTGTGAACACCAGATAATGTTTAATTCGGGGTAATTTAGAGTAAATTCCGGATCATGCTTGAAAATTGGTCTTTTTCCTAGTTTATGTTAGTTTAATTTGGCAATTTTCATCACCAATTTGATCACGACGATTGCTTATGTATATACGTTACATATATATTTACAAGCGCCTGAAGTAATACAAAGCAATAAAAATGATTGATTCTTAAGAAAATACAAGGCTTATTTATTTCAAAACCATAGCTGAATGATATATTTTCACACCAGGTTTATTTGATTTTACATCGGTATATGTCCACACATTGCAAATTCGATTCTGTACCTCGCATTTTACTATTGTTTACATGCTAAGAAATGGCGACGCATTGTTATCAATGCAATAAATCTATTTGGCAGAAGGAAAAGGACAACATGACGCCGGAGACTCAAAATGATTTGAAAACAAACAAAGACGTTTCAGAATCTGATCATGGCACTCCTGCTATTGCCGATCCAGGGGAAAATGTAAATTAATCAAATCATTAGTTCTCAAATATTTTTAAATAAATGATTTACTAACAAATAGTTGTAGAATTTTTAAACATAGCTGAATAATATAGTTTCACTTCAGGTTTATTTGATATATTCATAACGAAATGGTGATGCATTGTATCAATGCATTTTATCTTATTATAATTTCATGGCAGAAGGATATAGACAACATGACGCCAAAGAAAACAAGCAAAGACGGTTCAGAATCTGGTGATAATGGCACTAATGTTGATGCAGATCCGGGGAAAAATGTAAATTATTTAACTAATTAATTCTCAGACATTTTTTATATTAATAATTTCCAAACAAGATATTCTCATCGGCCATATATATTTCGCCAATTTTTATTTTATTTGAATTATGCATTGGTTTATCAATATACATTGCAGCATTGTTATGGTAGCACGTCTTTTTCTATAGCTTTACATAGTAAGAAATGGCAATCAGCCTTTCCACAGTAATTGACTCATTTTTTATTTACAAAAAGTTAAATTTAAAAGTTCATCAAAAGTTTAATATACTTATTTCTTTTATAGTATCGATGACTTTATCACAGTATTAGAAAGTTTGACCTACACCAATATAGCCGTTATTTCTGGGTTGCAGCTTGAAAATATATAGTACATTTTACTGTTACGGAGCACAGATACGAGGATTGTTCTTTCCCAAAAGGTGTTTAAGCTACTCAGTCACACAATATACACATGGTTTGTTGTTTTCAGACGGGCGATTGTATAATATCCAGTATATGTCTCTTGTTTAACGCAGTGTTACTTGCGTCATGGGTCGTGACAACTATGTTGTCTCAAATCCAACCTAAGGGAATCATATTTCTCATATTTTTTAATACAATGATAGATATAAAGTACAGCTCTGTTCTATGAAATTTGATTTATTTGCCAAACTCAAATATTAACAATCTAAGTAAATGTATTAACAACGAAAGTATAACTATCTCAGGCGGAGGAAATATCTGGAGCCACAATTCCGTTACGGGGCATAGGTATTAGTTATTGCATATCATAACATTTTATATATAACTATGGGATATACACATACAAATGATACAATCATACAAATTTGTGGATGCCTCACTAAAAAATGAATACATGTATCATTACACACTGCTGACGAGATTATCAGCACAAATCTGGCATTTTCAGTATTCATGTTAAACTTTATCCATTAATTTCCAGAAATTACAAATCTAAAACAATTGTATCAAATTTAACATAGGGCTATATATGGGAACACAATTTAACAGTCAACCATCATGAAAACTATGCAAAATGGATTTCGTTATGGGCATTTCTTTCTTAATACGACAGTCTCACTGCTTAATTTCGAAAACAATATATATATATATTTATGTATTTATTCAAAATCTGGACCCCAATACTTATGTTCACAATTCAACTTTTCTTCTTCTGTGTGACATGTCATTTCAGTGCTTTAATCACTACATTTCCAAATAAGAAACATTTTTCCCTTCCTATCTTTCTTAAAGCAATACATCTCTTTTTGGAAAAAGGATATGGTTAAGACTCTGGAGGCTCCTAAAATTTGACAACAAACAAAGAATGTTCGGTGTCTGGTGATCCTGGCACTAATGCCATTGCAGATCCGGAGGAAAATGTAAATGAATCATTAAATTAATTCTCAGATATTTTTTTCTTTTGAAAAATACAAATATTTTGAAGAGAAAGAAAATAATCTGCATCAAATTTACGCTAACCAATTGCATTATATGACATGTTTCCACCAATGGCATTTTCAGCTGCATAAAATATTAGGGTAGAGGAAATGTAAAATATGTGATCTTCCAGTGCTATCCTGTACAATATATGCCCCAACAATTACAATAACACTTGGACAGAAAAAAGGTTATACACCATTTTTGTGCAAAATTACATTTGCTGCACTTTACGACCAGAAAATGTTTAAGTCGGGGTAATTTAGAGTAAATTCCGGATCATGCTTGAAAATTGGTCTTTTTCCTAGTTTATGTTAGTTTAATTTGGCAATGTTCATCACCAATTTGATCACGACGATTGCATATGTATATACGTTACATATATATTTACAAGCGCCTGAAGTAATACAAAGCAATAAAAATGATTGATTCTTAAGAAAATACCAGGCTTATTTATTTCAAAAACATAGCTGAATGATATATTTTCACACCAGGTTTATTTGATTTTACATCGGTATATGTCCACACATTGCAAATTCGATTATGTACCTCGCATTTTACTATTGTTTACATGCTAAGAAATGGCGACGCATTGTTATCAATGCAATAAATCTATTTGGCAGAAGGAAAAGGACAACATGACGCCGGAGACTCAAAATGATTTGAAAACAAACAAAGACGTTTCAGAATCTGATCATGGCACTCCTGCTATTGCCGATCCAGGGGAAAATGTAAATTAATCAAATCATTAGTTCTCAAATATTTTTAAATAGATGATTTCGTAATAAATTGTTGTACAATTTTAAAACATAGCTGAAAAATATAGTTTCACATCAGGTTTAGTTGATATATTTATAACGAAATGGCGATGCATTGTTATCAATGCATTTTATCTTATTATTATTTCATGGCAGAAGGATATAGACAACATGACGCCAAAGAAAACAAGCAAAGACGGTTCAGAATCTGGTGATAATGGCACTAATGTTGATGCAGATCCGGGGAAAAATGTAAATTATTTAACTAATTAATTCTCAGACATTTTTTATATTAATAATTTCCAAACAAGATATTCTCATCGGCCATATATATTTCGCCAATTTTTATTTTATTTGAATTATGCATTGGTTTATCAATATACTTTGCAGTATTATTATGGTAGCTCGTGTTTTTCTATAGCTTTACATAGTAAGAAATGGCAATCAGCCTTTTCACGATAATTGACTCATTTTTTATTTACAAAAAGTTAAATTTAAAAGTTCATCAAAAGTTTAATATACTTATTTCTTTTATAGTATCGATGACTTTATCACAGTATTAGAAAGTTTGACCTACACCAATATAGCCGTTATTTCTGGGTTGCAGCTTGAAAATATATAGTACATTTAACTGTTACGGAGCACAGATACGAGGATTGTTCTTTCCCAAAAGGTGTTTAAGCTACTCAGTCACACAATATACACATGGTTTGTTGTTTTCTTGATAGAAGACGGGCGATTGTATAATATCCAGTATGTGTCTCTTGTTTAACGCAGTGTTACTTGCGTCATGGGTCGTGACAACTATGTTGTCTCAAATCCAACCTAAGGGAATCATATTTCTCATATTTTTTAATACAATGATAGATATAAAGTACAGCTCTGTTCTATGAAATTTGATTTATTTGCCAAACTCAAAAATTAACAATCTAAGTAAATGTATTAACAACTAAAGTATAACTATCTCAGGCGGAGGAAATATCTAGAGCCACAATTCCGTTACGGAGCATAGGTATTAGTTATTGCATATCATAACATTTTATATATAACTATGGGATATAAACATACAAATGATACAATCATACAAATTTGTGGATGTCTCACTAAAGAATGCCCTTTATTGTTAGTCAAATAAATGAATACATGTATCATTACACTCTGATAACGAGATTATCAGCACAAATCTGGCATTTTCAGTATTTATGTTAAACTTTATCCATTAATTTCCAGAAATTACAAATCTAAAACAATGGTATCAAATTCAACGAAAGGCTATATATTGGAACACAATTTAATAGTCTATTATTATTATTATTATTATTATTACACCACATTTATATAAGGGTTTTTTGAAAAAGGATATGGTTAAGACTCTGGGGGCTCCTAAAATTTGACAACAAGCAAATTATGTTCAGTGTCTGGTGATCCTGCCACTAATGCCATTGCAGATCCGGGGGAAAAAGTAAATGAATCATTAAATTAATTCTCAGATATTTTTTTTCTTTTGAAAAATACAAATATTTTGAAAAGAAAGAAAATAATCTGCATCAAATTTACACTAAACAATTGCATTATATGACATGTTTCCACCAATGGCATTTTCAGCTGCATAAAATATTAGAGTAGAGGAAAATGTAAAATATGTGATCTTTCAATGCTATCCTGTACAATATATGCCCCAACAATTACAAAAACACTTCGACAGAAAAAAGATTATACACCATTTTTGTGCAAAATTACATTTGCTGCACTTTACGACCAGATAATGTTTAAGTCGGGGTAATTTAGAGTAAATTCCGGATCATGCTTGAAAATTGGTCTTTTGTTAGTTCATATAGTTTAATTTGGCAATTTTCATCACCAATTTGATCACGACAAATGCATATGTATATACGTTACATATATATTTACAAGCGCCTGAAGTAATACAAAGCAATAAAAATAATTGATTCTTAAGAAAATACAAGGCTTATTTATTTCAAAAACATAGCTGAATGATATATTTTCACACCAGGTTTATTTGATTTTACATCGGTATATGTCCACACATTGCAAATTCGATTATGTACCTCGCATTTTACTATTGTTTACATGCTAAGAAATGGCGACGCATTGTTATCAATGCAATAAATCTATTTGGCAGAAGGAAAAGGACAACATGACGCCGGAGACTCAAGATGATTTGAAAACAAACAAAGACGTTTCAGAACCTGATCATGGCACTCCTGTTATTGCCGATCCAGGGGAAAATGTAAATTAATCAAATCATTAGTTCTCAAATATTTTTAAATAGATGATTTCCTAATAAATTGTTGTACAATTTTAAAACATGGCTAAATAATATAGTTTCACATCAGGTTTATTAGATATATTCATAACGAAATGGCGATGCATTGTTATCAATGCATTTTATCTTATTATTATTTCATGGCAGAAGGATATGGACAACATGACGCCGGATAAAACAAGCAAAGAATCTGGTGATAATGGCACTAATGTTGATGCAGATCCGGGGAAAAATGTAAATTATTTAACTAATTAATTCTCAGACATTTTTTATATTAATAATTTCCAAACAAGATATTCTCATCGGCCATATATATTTCGCCAATTTTTATTTTATTTGAATTATGCATTGGTTTATCAATATACTTTGCAGTATTATTATGGTAGCTCGTGTTTTTCTATAGCTTTACATAGTAAGAAATGGCAATCAGCCTTTTCACGATAATTGACAATCTAAGTAAATGTATTAACATTATCAGTATCAGTATTCATGTTAAACTTTATCCATTAATTTCCAGAAATTACAAATCTAAAACAATGGTACCAAATTCAACGAAAGGCTATATATTGGAACACAATTTAACAGTCTATTATTACACCACATTTATATAAGGATTTTTTTAAAAAGGATATGGTTAAGACTCTGGGGGCTCCTAAAATTTGACAACAAGCAAATTATGTTCAGTGTCTGGTGATCCTGCCACTAATGCTATTGCAGATCCGGAGGAAAAAGTAATCATTAAATTAATTCTCAGATATTTTTTTTCTTTTGAAAAATACAAATATTTTGAAGAGAAAATAAATAATCTGCATCAAATTTACACTAAACAATTGCATTATATGACATGTTTCCACCAATGGCATTTTCAGCTGCATAAAATATTAGGGTAGAGGAAAATGTAAAATATGTGATCTTCCAATGCTATCCTGTACAATATATGCCCCAACAATTACAAAAACACTTCGACAGAAAAAAGATTATACACCATTTTTGTGCATAATTACATTTGCTGCACTTTACGACCAGATAATGTTTAAGTCGGGGTAATTTAGAGTAAATTCCGGATCATGCTTGAAAATTGGTCTTTTGTTAGTTCATATAGTTTAATTTGGCAATTTTCATCACCAATTTGATCACGACGATTGCATATGTATATACGTTACATATATATTTACAAGCTCCTGAAGTAATACAAAGCAATAAAAATGATTGATTCGTAAGTAAATACAAGGCTTATTTATTTCAAAAACATAGCTGAATGATATATTTTCACACCAGGTTTATTTGATTTTACATCGGTATATGTCTACACATTGCAAATTCGATTCTGTACCTCGCATTTTACTATTGTTTACATGCTAAGAAATGGCGACGCATTGTTATCAATGCAATAAATCTATTTGGCAGAAGGAAAAGGACAACATGACGCCGGAGACTCAAGATGATTTGAAAACAAACAAAGACGTTTCAGAATCTGATCATGGCACTCCTGCTATTGCCGATCCAGGGGAAAATGTAAATTAATCAAATCATTAGTTCTCAAATATTTTTAAATAAATGATTTCCTAACAAATTGTTGTACAATTTTAAAACATAGCTAAATAATATAGTTTCACATCAGGTTTATTTGATATATTCATAACGAAATGGCGATGCATTGTTATCAATGCATTTTATCTTATTATTATTTCATGGCAGAAGGATATGGACAACATGACGCCGGATAAAACAAGCAAAGACGGTTCAGAATCTGGTGATAATGGCACTAATGTTGATGCAGATCCGGGGAAAAATGTAAATTATTTAACTAATTAATTCTCAGACATTTTTTATATTAATAATTTCCAAACAAGATATTCTCAGCAACCATATATATTTCGCCCATTTTTTTTTATTTGAATTATGCATTGGTTTATCAATATACATTGAAGTATTGTTATGGTAGCTCGTCTTTTTCTATAGCTTTACATAGTAAGAAATGTAAATCAGACTTTCCACGATAGTTGACTCATTTTTGATTTGCAAAAAGTTAAATTTTAAATTCATCAAAAGTTTAATATACTTATTTCTTTTATAATATCGATGACTTTATCACAGTATTAGAGAGTTTGACCTACACCAATATAGCCGTTATTTCTGGGTTGCAGCTTGAAAATATATAGTACATTTAACTGTTACGGAGCACAGATACGAGGATTGTTCTTTCCCAAAAGGTGTTTAAGCTACTCAGTCACACAATATACACATGGTTTGTTGTTTTCTTGATAGAAGACGGGCGATTGTATAATATCCAGTATGTGTCTATTGTTTAAGGCAGTGTTTCTTGCGTCATGGGTCGTGACAACTATATTGTCTCAAATCCAACCTAAGAGAATCATATTTCTCATATTTTTTAATACAATGATAAATAAAAAGTGCAGATCTGTTCTATGAAATTTGATTTATTTGTCAAACTCAAAAATTAACAATCTAAGTAAATATATTAACAACTAAAGTATAACTATCTCAGGCGGAGGAAATATCTAGAGCCACAATTCCGTTACGGAGCATAGGTATTAGTTATTGCATATCATAACATTTTATATATAACTATGGGATATAAACATACAAATGATACAATCATACAAATTTGTGGATGTCTCACTAAAGAATGCCCTTTATTGTTAGTCAAATAAATGAATACATGTATCATTACACTCTGATAACGAGATTATCAGCACAAATCTGGCATTTTCAGTATTTATGTTAAACTTTATCCATTAATTTCCAGAAATTACAAATCTAAAACAATGGTATCAAATTCAACGAAAGGCTATATATTGGAACACAATTTAACAGTATATTATTATTAATATTATTACACCACATTTATATAAGGATTTTTTTAAAAAGGATATGGTTAAGACTCTGGGGGCTCCTAAAATTTGACAACAAGCAAATTATGTTCAGTGTCTGGTGATCCTGCCACTAATGACATTTCAGATCCGGAGGAAAAAGTAAATGAATCATTAAATTAATTCTCAGATAATTTTTTTCTTTTGAAAAATACAAATATTTTGAAGAGGAAGAAAATAATCTGCATCAAATTTACGCTAAACAATTGCATAATATGACATGTTTCCACCAATGGCATTTTCAGCTGCATAAAATATTAGGGTAGAGGAAAATGTAAAATATGTGATCTTCCAATGCTATCCTGTACAATATATGCCCCAACAATTACAAAAACACTTCGACAGAAAAAAGATTATACACCATTTTTGTGCAAAATTACATTTGCTGCATTTTACGACTAGATAATGTTTAAGTCGGGGTAATTTAGAGTAAATTCCGGATCATGCTTGAAAATTGGTCTTTTGTTAGTTCATATAGTTTAATTTGGCAATTTTCATCACCAATTTGATCACGACAAATGCATATGTATATACGTTACATATATATTTACAAGCGCCTGAAGTAATACAAAGCAATAAAAATGATTGATTCTTAAGAAAATACAAGGCTTATTTATTTCAAAAACATAGCTGAATGATATATTTTCACACCAGGTTTATTTGATTTTACATCGGTATATGTCCACACATTGCAAATTCGATTCTGTACCTCGCATTTTACTATTGTTTACATGCTAAAAAATGGCGACGCATTATCATCAGTGCAATAAATCTTTTTGGATGAAGGAAAATGACAACATGACGCCGGAGATTCAAAATGATTTGAAAACAAGCAAAGACGATTCAGAATCTGATCATGGCACTCCTGCTTTTGCCGATCTAGGGGAAAATGTAAAATAATCAAATCATTAGTTCTCAATTATTTTTTAAATAAATTTCCTAACAAATTGTTGTACATTGCACTTGGTCTTCGATAAAATAATACTGCGTATGAACAGCTTCTCGTTGATATCTATATCAGTATGATTCCGTTGAACATATACTTTTCAACCAAATGCATTCTTAGCAGCCTCATATATAAGTTTAGAGAAAATTTTAAAAATGTGTAAATACCGGAATTAAATAATATAATAAAATATAATGATAATAAATATCTGTACAATATTATGACATGAAATTCCTTTCAATAATTCATTTACTTCATTGTTTTCCAAATAACTTGGCACAAGTGATCCTTAGGACAAGACGACGTGTCGCGATCAAGAACCAGGTAGCTAGCTTGAAGGTCAAGGTCACAGTACTCAGTTGAATTTAAAATCTTGTCCAAGCTTTAACTTTGGTCTTGATTGATTGTTTTCAAATAACTTGGCACACGTGATCTTTAGGACAAGACGATGTGTTGCGAACAAGAACCAGGTTGCTTGCTTGAAGTTCAAGGTCACAGTACTCGGTTGACCTTAAAATATTGTCCCAGCTGTAACTTTGGTCTTGATTGGTTGTTTTTCAAATAACTTGGCACATGTGATCCTTACGACAAGACGATGTGTCGCGAACAAGAACAAGATTGATAGCTTGAAGGTCAAGGTCACAGCACTCAGTTGACCTTTAAATTTTGTCCCAGCTGTATCTTTGGTCTTGATTGGTTGTTTTTCAAATAACTTTGCACATGTGATCCTTAGGACAAGACATTGTGTCATGAACAAAAACCATGTTGCTAGCTTGAAGGTCAAGGTCACAGGACTCAGTTGACCTTTAAACTTTAAAAAAATTCCCAGTTGTTACTTTATTTTGTATACTGGTGTTTTGAAATAACTTTGCACAAGTGATCCTTAGGGCAAGATGATGTTTTGCAAATAAGTACCAGGTCGCTAGCTTGAAGGTCAAGGTCACAGCACTTGGTTGACCTTTAAATTAGTGTCCAGGATTTAATTTTATTGTGAATAGTTTTGTCTTGAAATAACTTTGCACAAGTGATCCTTGGGACAAGATGTTGTGTCGCAAACGAGAACAAAGTCCCTAGCTTGAATGTGAAGGTCACAGCACTTGGTTGACCTTAAAATCCTGTTCCGGCCTTAACTTTATTGTGAATGGTTGTGTTTTGAAATAATTTGGTTCAAACAAGAACCAAGTTGCTAGCTTCAAGGTCAAGGTCACAGCAGTTGAGCTAGAAATTTTTGAAAACAATCCTGTTTAGGATGCATCTTTTTTGTGTATAGTCATGTTTTGAGATAACTGGGCACAAGGGATCCTTAGGATAAAACAGCTATGCTAAACAAGTAACAGAATGCTAGCTTGAAGGTTAAAGTCAAATCACTTGGTTTAGGTCAGGGTCACAGCACTCATTTGATCTTAAAATCATCCTTTATATTTCCATTGTTTTATCATATTCACTGACAAAAATAGCATCTAGTAAACAAAATGGTGGGGGCATCCGTGTCCTATGGACACATTTCTAGTTATATAAGCACTCTCATGTTACCTTATAAATCGTTGGTATCCCCCGTATAATTATGTTTTTGTTTAATAAAACACAGGTACTTGAGGACAGGACCCTGTCTTTATCAATAAAAAAAATCACGATAGTCTGTACATAATAAACAACAATGTTACAAACTTCAGCAGGATGCTGAAGGGCACCCATCGGGAATATGTGTCAACAAATCAATGAAAATTCACCCATCGATAATATTGGAGAATTCCCACTGTCAGCGGATAATTTTCCTTCATAACTGTAATTATTTTTTGAATGCTTAAAGTTTCATAATTTCTACTCGAGATTTAGTTATTTTAACCGATTGGAACCTCGATCAACGGAATTGAACCCAAAACGACATCTATGACGTCATCGCCCACGAAGGTCAACTCAGACTGAGTAAAAGATGTTGCGACTGTATATGATACAGAACGGGAAGGAAATAGTGTTCTGAAAATATTTGTAAACGAAATAACTTCTGAATACTCCTAAAGTTCCCTTCTGTACATAAACAAATCGCAGCGCTGACCTCATAGATATATTTTTGGGTTCACTTCCGTTGATCGAGGTTCGAATGGGGTTAAATCAATAAATCCCCACTCGAAATCTTGACATTCCAAACATAAGAAATAATTATATTTGTATTTCTTTAGAACAGCTATAAAGGAAAATTATCCGTTGACAGTGGTAACTAAGTGGGACTTAATCAATATTCAATATGTACGTATTACCGATGGGCACATTTTTCATAGATAATTTGACACCAATTCCTGATGGGTGCTCTGCAGTATCCTGCTGAATTTGGTTACTATGTTGTTTTATATACAGTGATTTTTTTTTTATTTATAAAGACATTGATAGTAAACGTAAGATTTATTTGAATGTGAATATTTCGATACATAAACTCTATGTAAATGGCGAATTAAAGTTGAAAACCGCTATATTCAAAGCGCTTCGTGTGTGTGTGGGGGGGGGGGGGCACAACTAGGGTCCTGTCCTCAAGTACTTGTGTAATAAAAGACACATACTGTTATATCAGGGTTTAATTATTAATGCTGTTCAATTTTGCGAGAAAAATTGTTTACAAGCATTGCGATCGACTGTGAGAGTGACTGGAATATTATCAGTTTCAGTGGATTGTCGCAGTTGGCGTTAAAGTGATGCATGACCAAGGCATGGTGTATTTTGCTGCAATACGCGCTTAACAAAACGTTGTATGGTGTTCGAATGTTACTATGGTGTGTTGTATCCTTGGATTTGTTTGTCTTTCTATTTTTTGATTGGGTGAGGGAAATATTTACAGATGGTATACAGTAATATTTGTGCCGGGCATTACAACTGCCCTATGCGATAATGGCGTCACGAAACGCAACGTTCACACTCATTTTCAGTTCGTCTATTACAATAGTTAGTCGGTATAGTATCAGGTTTGATCTAAGAAATGATTCAAAACACAAAACTGTATCGAAATGATTTACGTTTACACTTTGTAATCACACATAAAATGTGTTTCTCCTATTGTTCTCCTACATATTATGATGTTTATGTTTGAAGCAGCTCGTTCACAGATGTTCGTTGACTAAGAATTTCATTCTTAACTGTAGTGTGCATAATATTTATCAATACTCATAAACAAACTATGGTCACCTAATGCAACAATCCACAATTGTCAAAACATTAATTGTTTCTCCAGCACAGGCAATAGCGTTACAAAGGCATTGAATCTATATTTAGTATATAAAACTTTTAGAAAATATAGTCGTTTGCAGTCTCATGACTGATCGCAACCACTCTCCGATCATACGCCAACTTCACAGGCTGAACTAAAGAACTGGTTGCAGAACGTGTCACGGGGTACCGATTTCCATGACGAGGTCGTTTACTAAAATAGCGTTTCCCTTTGCAGTGTGACCCTCGCTTGGCGATCTTATTTGTCATGAAACAAAGATTGCACCAATATTAACTAGGGAGAGTAGAAAAAAATAAATAATCATGTCCAACTTCTTGATATAGTCATCAGATCATTCTTCCCAAAAATATTAGGAATTACGAAAATAGAACCAAAAGAGTCTCTTGAGTATTTTCATATTTCCACTTGTGTGGGGGCTATTTAAACTTTTATCAGATAGGTCTTAATTTGATATTGCCTCAACAAGCGACAAAAATGTTCTCATGATCGAGGGGCCTCCGTGGCCAAGAGGGTAAAGTCGCTGACTTGAACACTTACTCAGCCCCTCACCACGTGGGTTCGAATACCGGCAGGATCATTCGGATTTTCATGTAAGGAAGCCTTACAGCTGGCTTGCGGTAGGTCTGTGGTTCTACCTGGATGCCTCCGTGCATTCGGGGTCTTCCTCCACCTGTGATTAGCTGGCCGTCGCTATATGACTTTAATAATACTGCCGAAGCGACGGTAAACTCAAATAGTCAAGTCAAATCTAGTCTGTTCTCATGATCACAGT
>CM037777.1:63668995-63693328 GCA_021229015.1 Solen grandis
GGGTTTATTTCCATTTTCTGCACCACCTTCGTTTTTCCCACCCTGGCCTGCCTCTGCTTCGTTTGTACCCCCTTGATTTTCACCCCCTTCGGGTTTACTACCATTGTCTGCATCACCTTCGTTTTTCCCACCCTGGCCTGCCTCTGCTTCGTTTGTTACCCCCTGATTTTCACCCCCTTCGGGTTTACTTCCATTTTCTGCATCACCTTCGTATTTACTACCCTTGCCTGCATCATTTTCGTTTTTCCCCCTCTGATTTACATCACATTTAGTTTTACTGCCCTTGCTTGCTTCCCCTTCGTTCTTCCCGCCGCTCTGGCTGGATCTGCTAAGTTGTTCCCACCCTCGCCTCCATTTGCTTCGTTTTTACTACCCCGGTCTTCAACTCCTTCGTTTTTACAAGTCTGATTTTCATCCCTTTCCAAATTTTTTAAAAAATGAATGGTAATAATTGCGGACCAACAACATATCCCGCCAACGCTTCTACATATATTTTGAACCCATATTGTATTCAAAATGTTAAAAATAATGTACAAGGCACCTAAAATCCGAGAAAAGAAATACAGCCATACAGTTACACAGAATAGAGCTAAACATCATGCGATTACTTTTATATGCTATTTTGTGCCAAATAATAAACATTCACTTCAAATAAAAAACGCATACAGCATAAAAAAGTTTTTAAAAAATGTCCAATCTTCACGAACGGAGAATGTTCAAGGGAGGTCACCTAATTTAGCCATCTCTTCCCCAAATTCTACCAACATTTCTTAGCGTCAAGAATTTTTAAACTAAAAAAAATTTTTTTTAAGTAAGTTTGTATTCAACAAACTCCCTTTTCTTAAGCAGAATTCTTAAATACTAAAATTTCATAAAGTATTCTTGGTGTTAATATTTTTCAACTTAGCCGAATTCTTAAATACTAATATAGAATTGCCATTCGCATCAAACATCGTCGGCGAAGTCGACAACGAAGATTATATTCGACACGAAGTATAAAATGGATGTTGGTATTGGTTCTGTCAGTAAATTGTTCGATATTTAGATAAGCCTCCCAGAGGTGCTGATTTCCCTTTAATAAAGAATCGACGGCGTTGTTATTTCTAAGACTTAGAAACTAAAATATTTTTCTTATCCATAACTTCTTTTTCCGCCCCGGAAACAGGTTGTTTGTTCGATCCCTGGTTATGATATACCAAAATCCCTTGCTTGGCGCTTATATAAGGGTAGTTCTAAGACAGGTTGGTCCGTAGTCAGGACAATGTGATTGAGTTTTGTATCATACCACATGTCTACGGCGTGATACTGCAGCATGGCAGCACTATATTTGTCTCAAGTACACATAGTCTCCAAATAAATTAAATACTCGGCGGGACGTTAAACTCAACACACAAACAAACAAACATACACATCAGATCTGCTCTGATGGCCTTAAATATGCAATGGAAATTGTTTGGCGCAAAAGGAAATGAAAATAAGCAATGCATATTTAAATTTCCCAAATACTATGATTTTTATTGTTATATCCTAATTAATTGTCTCAATTTTTTTTTATCGACTTCCGGCGTGAAATCGAGCACTACTACCAGTCAAATTATTTTATTAATCAACTAATGAAATGTCGTTTCGACCTACTGATTCACTATAAAGAGGCACCCTTCCACGAGTGATTACTTCTTATATTGCTACTAGCACACGGAATAAAGCCAAGCTGACTTTGTATATGGAAAGATTGGCCCCATATAATGGCAAATCGACTCTATATAATGGCACGTTGATCCCATATAATGAGAATATGACCCTATATAAAGATATGTTAACTCTATATAATAAAAAGTCGACTCTTGATTATTGATCAATGATTATCATATCGTTATGCCATTTTTTTCTTGTGTGTGTGTTTTTGTTGTTGTTGTTTGTTTGTTTGTTTGTTTGTTTGTTTTTGCACAATGTTACAATTCTACACTGAGCATTATCTTTGCTTACTTAATATATTATTGTCCATTTTCAAACAAATAAAAACACGCGTAGAGCTCTAGTTAAATGGAATGCAGATAAAGGGGCTTTATATGAATAAGCATAAAATCTTTAAATTTAGTTTTAATTCAACTGGGAAACACGTTTGCACATCTTACAATAAGTTTTTAATTAATTTACTCTTTTTTTTTCTTACTAAACTAAGGATTACGTTAATTAAATTGTAAAAATATCTGAAATCATTTGTTCAACATAAGAAACTTTTGTCAAGGCAGAACGTATGTATTCACCGCAGCAGGAAGTAATCTAGTAATCTATAAATAGGGACTGTGACATCACTAGCTTTCGTTTCCGGGCTCTGACAATAGCCATTAGACTTGACTTTTGACTTGACTATTTGGGTTTTACCGTCGCTTCGACAGTATTTCAGTCATATAGCGACGTCCATCTAATAACAGGTGGAGGAAGACCCCGAATGCACGGAGGCATCTGGGTAGAACCACCGACCTACCGCAAGCCAGCTGGAAGGCTTCCTCACATGAAAAATCCGAATGACCCTGCCGGGATTTGAACCCATGCGGTGAGGGGCTGAGTGAGTGTTAAAGTCAGCGACTTTACCCCCTCGGCCACGGAGGTTATGTGAGTTATGTGGTTGCATAGTCCACACTTACTGATTCTTACAAACGTGTTGAACTATACGTTTTAGTGAACGGTGACTATAAACAAATACTATCACCTGATTGGACGAGAGGAAAATGCCATGTGTTAAATAAAAATATATTTTACAAAATACGCAATTTATTTTAATTAAGTATAGGTTAGTTCATATTTGCCTTTAACTACACGATATAGTCACGAGGGCGGAACTTAACTTTTTAGCACATGGCACAAGCGACAAAACTTCACATAAGTGTGAGTTATGTAGTTGCATAGTCCACACTTTTTTGATTTTTACAAAAGTGTTGGACTACGGGTTATAGTCCACGGTGGCTATGAACAAATACTAGCATCTGATTGAACGAGAGGAAAATACCATGCGCTGATTTAAAATTATTGTTATAAATGGAACTGATTTGTTTTGTCCAATACGCTTCTTTTTCCATATATACACAACATACTCTCTCTCCAACTCTCTCTCCTTTACTTCCCCCTCTTGCAATCTTTTCTTAGTAGTTGATAGATTGATAGAATGACATGTCGACTCCATATAATGGCAAGTTGACCCTATATAAAT
Source organism: Solen grandis (assembly GCA_021229015.1). Taxonomy (NCBI): domain Eukaryota; kingdom Metazoa; phylum Mollusca; class Bivalvia; order Adapedonta; family Solenidae; genus Solen; species Solen grandis. The sequence goes on from CM037777.1 coordinate 63,672,207, forward strand.
ATATTATGTTGACTCTATATAATGAAAAGTTGACTTCATATACATATAATTTCATATTCATATAATTTGTCATTATATTGAGTTGGCTCAATATAATGACAAATTGACTATAAATAATGACAAATCAACAGGTAATTTATTTTGTGTGTATAACCTAATCGTGTGTACGGGCTTAAAAGATCAAAAGGAAAAACGATTTTGTTGTTTATTTATATTATCAGTATCAGCCGTTAAACATGTTGAAATTGCTGATTTTAACCAATTACATTTAAATCTTAAGTACTTTCTTACTTCTTACTTACTTTCTTGAGTCTATCGATTTACATATGCTTTATAACAGGAAATGAATTTCTATAAATAAATGTGCGACCTTATCATTATGTAATTTCAAATGTAAACTAAAATGTAAATGTAACGAACATAACGGACAGAACAGAACATATACAGAGAATATATCTTGTATCTTACACGTATGATATTTCACAAAGAGTACATGAATATAGTCACGCAAAATGAGACTGACATCTCGTATCTTAATACTCAATAGTATATCATAGATACATGTGACTGTCATTAACGTTAGACTGTCATTAACATTTAAATGGACATAAATGATAGGAAAAATGAAAAGCACCTCTGATAATACATGATATTCGTCATATTGCATTTGAAGTCCAAGTATCCCATAGTCGTTAGACATACACCGTATATGCCTCTGTGTCAGGAATTTCACCCCCAAAAGACCTTGAGAAATGCCTAATTTACGGGAAAAATTGTATTAAGAAAATTACAAGTTGTGGATTTCTCGTTCTATATTTAGCTCAAAACAACTTCAGCATAAAATTAACACACAAGGCTTTTTTAGAAGTCCATGGATTTTCTTCATATCTCTTCTTCTACTGTTTATCAAAATTTGCTCAAGCTATAGCAAAAGTTCACGAACTTCTGAAACACCCTATGTACGCCGAGACATCCGTGATTTTACTAAACAGTGTGTTTCAGAACACGTTCCGCCTATTTTTCTCATTATATTGCCCTGCATGTACAACTAAGGATTCCGGGGGATTTTCCGCATTTTTTCATTAAACATTTCATTATGGGGGCTTAATTAAACATTAAGAGGTTTATCAAGCATCATTAGAGGCGTTGCCATTTCGAAATTTTGAAAAAATAATTATTATATTTTCCCCTTGCAAATTCAAAGCTAAAACGCACTCGGTTTTTTAATGTTAGAATGTGATCAATATTACCCAAGCAATATTGTTATTTAGACTTTATCTCTCGTTATTTAAATAGTGCAATGTATTACAAAATAAACTGCCGTAAATAAAGTTGCTTTGACCTTAGAAACAAAGTTATATTTATTAAGTGTGTGTGTGTGTGTGTGTGTGTGTTTTATACATTTGCGGTTATTTCATTGTTCACTTCAGAGTTCTAATAATACTTGTTCCAACAGAGCCGGGCAAAAAATGAAACACATGGAACGTGTGTCCCGGAAATAGAAAGATCCGTTGAAAGTAATAAGTGACAAATATAAAACTTACAGATTATCATTATAGATTCGCTCAAATCCTTCCGCCATGCTTTACTTTTCTAGAAAGAAAAATACAGAAATACAAAAAATTATCAAGAGAAAATCAAACTTGCATTTGACAACCATGCGAACTACAACTTTAAATGTGAAATTCCCATCTTGCTAAATAAAGCTTTCATACTTTATCTTATCTTTTAAGATAAAAAATAAGTTGTTGATGTTGGTTTCGTTGTCTTCAATTTAACTTAGCACTATTTTTCAATAGATGACTAATATGCAACGCAGAATATAATTTTATCCTTAGCTGTATCAAACCTGGCAATTATCCACCTTAATTAGTTGAAATTGATATGTAAAGACATTTTACAGATTTGTTAATGACCGCTATCCTGTCAGAGGAGGGTCCAGATGTGAAAGGAACTTTCAGCCAATATATCACATATACAGTTACATACATGTATATGTACATAACATGGGACATTCTGTGACATAGGCAGATCTACTTTATTAAAACGATCTTAGGATCTAACTCAAATATCTGTTCAACATTGAGTTTGAGCCAAATTATATTTGACAGATGTTCGTGATAAATAATTATTCACAAGCTTCTCTCAGACATTGTCTCAAGCGTAAATGAGAGCAAACTTTGACTTATTGTTACAGAATGTGCTTAAAGACGTCGTGAACACCGCTCAAAGATCAAACTTAATTGAGCATGATTATCATTCTTAAGTTAAAGTTTGAGTAGGAGTACGATTTTCGATTCGAGAACTTCGGACAACAAAGCTTAGTTTCGCACCAGTTCAGTTTACTATTTTCTGTAAAGGACGGCCCTTCATGTTTGATCTTCTGCAGGCTTTCATTGTCAGAGTAAATGTATGATTTTCAAAATCAGTCACAAATCTATTGTCTTTCAGCTGCTTTTAACTGAGACAGTAACGAACCCTACATTTAGTTCTGAACTTGACTCTTGCGAACTGCTAATTCGTCGTCACACTTTTCTAGTGAAGGCCGAGAGTATCTGAATATCCGTGCTGGTCCAATTTACATCTATAAATAGTACATTTGTATATATAAATAGTTTTATTACTTTATCAATACACATTAATACATATCACTGTTTGCTCTGATATATTGGTAAAAGAGGAGTTAGGTCAGGCCTATTAAATTAAAGTATTTTAAAGAGGTTTAATAACACGATTGCTTTTATGTCAACATATAGATAAACAATGCGCCAGCTGAACAACCTTAATTGATGCCGAGCATGCCAAAAAAAAAAAAGCAACAAAATACGTACCATGTGTGTCTTGGTGCCACACACTGGCTCATTTGTTTATAGCAAACTATGATGTTACCCCACCCACTCCGTTGTCATTAAAACGAAATTAAGTGAATTGGGTTTATTTTCTAGAAAGATTACATTAAGTGATTAACTACAAATAAAATACGTACCATAAGAAATATGTTTAACTAAGCCATATATAACTACCATCCACTTGATAATTTAACTATATATACCAACCTACGATGTTACCCCGCCCATTCAGTTTTCATTAAAACGAAAGTAGACTATGTGAACTGGTTTGAACTTGCTTTTACTCCATAAAAATACCAAAACAAAACACATTCAACTAAACCACATATAACATTAAAACGATTACAAGTGAAATACCTGCTCAAGTTAAGGTGTATACATATCGAAACACATATATATCCGTACATTCACTCTCAGAAAGTATTTCACTTCCGCATTGTGAGAATCCCAGTTGCTATAAGTAGGACGGTATACACAGGTTAATCTATCTACCATATGATATGCAAACAGTACTTACGTATCTTTAAATATGTACAGTTCCTTTTTCTAAAAGCCGACCATGTTATTTTAAAATCATTTACTGTTTGATGGGCCTGCCTGTACAATTCTATGATGACGTACGCCCGATGTAAACTAATCCGATTTCTTGGAAGTCGGAGGTTGGGGGATTTGGGGGAGAGTATTTTCAGGGTCATACACATATATTCAGCAGTGAACTTAGGTAGCCGAGCGCTAGAATGAAAGTTAATAATTTATAAAATGAAATAACTCGACAAACAAATGCTAATAAATACTAATAAATTAAAATGTAATTTACTTCCTGATTGACGTAATAATTTACATAGACTATTTTTAGAATATTAAGAATTCTATTTACTTCCTGTTAGTTTCAAATGTAAAACAAAATTTTGTCTTACATACCGATATATCTATAAAGTTAGTAAAATGTAATTTAATACTATTGACTTACTGGTCTCGATGTCATGATAACCGAACGCCTTCATGGTTTTAATGTTTTATTCTACATAACAACAGGTATTCTCTAACGTGAGTAAAAATAGAGACTAACTGGTCTACAAAAATATACATAGTACAATTATAACAGTAACTCATGTGCGTGATTGAGCATATAAGCACACCGTTGTTGTCTCCCTTGACACAATAACAATTAAATCATTCTTTTTTTTCCCTTTATTCATTTTTTCTTATTTTTCGCTTAAGTGCGTAACAGTAATGCAGCGATAACCTGAGCTTTTAAGTTAACGGATTCTGCCGTATGGGCTATTTTTTTTTTTTTTTACTTCTATAGTGGCACCCAAAGGTGTATTTATTTGGCATTACTCACTAGTCACCTGTACTATTTAAATAATTTAAAATGATTCTATCTAATTCCCTTGTAAAATTGTTTAGGATAGCTATACTACAAAAAAAAAACCACACAAAAAAAAACACACACACAAAAAAAACGAGCTGATTTTTTGTGTCGGATTGTCGGATTATAGTTGTGGTATTTGTGTTTTAAAATAAATAAGATTACACAGTTTGTGAGAATTTATGGTAAATCCACCGAAATAAGATAAGTCTAAAAAAGTAACATTTCTGAGGAACGCCGTACGGAGTGTTCTATATACTGTGTTCAAAAATACGTTTACATTTCTTGGGAATCTCGACTAGCCTCACAACTACATTAGACGGGAGTTACAAAGTACGAAATCGATACTGTACCCCCACCCTCCCGCCTCCACACACACACACTTTTTATTAATCTTTGAGAGTTATCCAATGTATCTCTCGAGTTAATATTGTGTAACATTTTAACGAACGCTCGGAAGAAAGACGCTGTAGTCTAGCGTGCCTTCCGTATGCCTTCCGTATATATACCGACAGCATGAGGTGCACGTGGACAGCATGGTACATGACGCTCCAAAGCCGTGTGGCAGTAATAAAGGATGCTCTTACTGAACATGGCTTTTTTGTTTGTTTGTTTGTTTGTTTGTTTGTTATCCCCATATTATAAGAAGTCTTAGTTTCTTTTTCAATTCGATTTTCATTCCTGCATAATATGTTGGCAAAATAACTATTCTCAGCAATTGAACATTTTTATTGATTAGTTCATTCTGCATTATTTTCCAATGCCCTAACTATTACCGTCCATGTCGAAATTAAAAACAAACACCTTTATACATGTGACAACATCGTTTTCCTTCTCCCTTTCATCTGTGTGTGTGTGTGTGTGTGTGTGTGTGTGTGTTAAGATTGGCTTATTTGAATTTTTTACGTCATTTTCTGCCATCTATGGCTAAATTATAAATGGATGACCAGTTAACTCTTTCCCGAGATTCTGACTGTACCGAAAGGATTAGCCAGCCTCCGTAGTTAACTGACAACCGCTCAGTAAAAAAGCAATGGAAGTCGAATGGTCATCAGAAAGAAATTATAGTCATTCATCACGGAAACCGCATCCGATCCAAGTGAGGATAGAACCCACAACCCTTGGCTGCACAGCCATGCACCACCATGGCCAGTTTATTCTGTGAAACCCATAGTCCCTATCCTAAGGTTGGGCACTGGGGCATGATATAACTTATATCTATTCAGATAAATCACAAAAAGTATATAATATTCCCACGATTTCGTGGGACTTTTTCTAGTGTATTTATAAAACTGCGTCTTTTTTAATTGAGGGACATGCGTGCGTCATTATCTTTTAAGTGACCGAACAAACAACCATAAATTTATCTGTTATTTGAATATTTGTCAGTGTATCAGTAATGCTATGAAACGGTACACATTTACACAAGAGTTAAATGTAAAGTCAGTGGCGGGGTGTTTAAAATGTCCTTGAAAATGTTATGGAATGTACTTGAACTATCGTGTAAATGATTTGGACTATAACACACGTACCAAAAAAACTGCTTATTAGCGGAAAGAGTCTCTGGCCTCTGTGTGACAGTCATGTGTTGCATACCCGCTAATTATGGAAAAATGTAATATACATAAATCTATATTCCTCTGGAATACAGCATTATTTCTATTTAGTTAACAAAAGCAGGCAGTGCCGATATTTTTCTGCCAGATTTTCCATATAAACATAATAGAGGAATAGTCGGTTTAGAATATTTGACCTTACACACTGGACATATGAAGCATCATTTTAAAGATGTCAAAGAGACGCGCTTGAGAAAGTCAGTACATCCCAAAGTTCGTCACGTATTCGATGTGACGACTTGAGCAACATGAATGGATGTGATACGACGACGGGGATTATGCCTGACTTGACTATTTGAGTTTACCGTCTCAGTCATATAGCGATGTCCAGCTAATTACAGATGGAGGAAGACCCCGAATGCACGGAGGCATCCGGGTAGAAACACCGACCTACCGCAAGCCAGCTGAAGGCTTCCTCACATGATTAATTAAAATTAAAATTAAGAATATTATGAGTTTCCACTTCCCAGCTAGCTGGTTATTCGGCTGCAGCTGGGTATTCAACCTACACTTTGTTTTATATATAAATTGTAAAAATCATGAATTCACAATACCCAGCTAGCTGGTTATTCGGCTGTAGCTGGGTATTTGCGAATATCCAATTCCCAGCTGTTTGATTATTCGGCTGTAGCTGAAAGTTCAACCTACACTATGTATTATAATTAAATTAAAAATATTATGAATTCACAATTCCCATTTTTTGGCTGCAGCTGGGTATTCGCAAATAACAAATTCACAGCTGGCTGGTTATTCGGCTGTAGCTGGGAATTCAACCTACAATTTGTTTTATACTTAAATTATAAAAAGAACATGGATTTACACTTCCCAGCTAGCTGGATATTCGGCTGTAGGTGGGTTTTCGCGAATAGCCAATTCCCAGCTGCCTGGTCATTCGGCTGTAGCTGGGAATTCAACCTACACTATGTATTATGATTAAATTAAAAATATTATGAATTCCCAATTCCCAGCTAGCTGGTTATTCGGCTGTATTCCCAGCTTGCTGGTTATTCGGCTGTAGCTGGGAATTCAACCTACACTTTTAATACTTAAATTATAAAAAGTTCTGAATTCCCAGCTAGCTGGTTATTCGGCTGTTGCTGTGAATTCAACCAACACTTTGTTTTATAATTAAATTAAAATATTATGAAGTCAGAACTTTTTTTTATATTTAAACAATTTGATATTAAAACGGATTTTGAAAAGCAGGCGCCCGGTGCGCTTTTCTGTTCTGTTTAATGGCCCAGGCAAGGCCTTGCATTCCTGTTGAAATAATATCCACAATGAATTATTTTTTAACCATACTCGATTCCTAACCGAGTAGATTTTTACGAGTATAGGAAAAAAAGATATATAATACTCTGGTCACATATTCACGAAAAGACCACTACGGATGTGCTAGGATTCGTTCCGGCATCGTCCGTAACTACCCTTACTGGTCAATAGCTCTCCGTATTGTAACCGTAGTCATTCGTAGTAGTCCTTGTATATCCGTAGCGATCCTTGACAATTTTTGAACATGCACAAAAAATCGCTACGGATCAAACAACCGTAGCGTATCCTTACTAGTCCGTATTACACCGTACTGATACGTTCTGGTCCGTATGAAAACCGTATCAGTCCGTACTTATTCGTAGGTCCAAAATTGTCAAGGATTTCCACGGTTTGATACGGAGAACTACGTATTAGTGCGGTAACACTACGTATTAGCTACGGTTATTACCGGATTAATACGGATTTGTCACGGAAAGCCACGATCTTTATTCGATGTACTACGGAAAGGCAGGGATTCGCAGTGTCTTTTACGGTTTACTATGTTGCAGCAACGGTCTTTTACGGGTTACCACATTGCAACACGACACAGTACGGAATTGTACGGACCACTACTGTTTGGTAAGATAAATACAGTATACTGTACTTCCACAAGGGTATTATAAATACTCCCTCAAGACACAACGTATTTGCGTTTTGTCGTTGAGTGCACAATCATGAATCGTCAATAAATGGTGTTTGCAATAAATTGGCTGCAATTGGATATTGATATGACACAAAATGCCAAGGCAATGTTCGAGCTGCTTGATGACATACATGGAGGTAATAATTATATTAATATCGTACTATTAGAAATAGCTTTACATTTAAGGTTACATATTTTTTTACAACACATTGTACGATATATTATAATGTGACCTTCTATCCAAACAACGATGCTAAAGATGCAGGTAAAAAGATCAAATAATACTAGTACATAAAACTGTCTCCGTTTCCTGGTGGTTCAGGCGTCCGCCAAAGGAACGGGAGGTCGAAGTTTCGAGCCCCGCCAGGAGCTTGTTCTGATATGGCTGGTTGGTGAACCGCCAGCTAGTTGAATGAATGTTTACCGATTGCCTTGTGCCTGGCATAAAGGATGGGAATCGGGAGTAAAGATGCACAGAGAATGAGGGGTCTCAAAAGCCCGGAAGACTGGCCCTTTCAATATGGGTGATGCTATAATAAACAAGCACTTTACTTTTAAAACATAAACGTTCACGATAATTAGTGTAATTGTAAGATAAACAGCAGATTTTATTAATAGAAGAAAACATTATTGATCAATATTTTACATTAATGATTATATATGAATACTTATTCAGGTAATAGAAGACAGAGGAGATGGTGAACTAGATAATGCTAAATCGTGGTAGGTCCGTATCGATCAGTTGCGATTCGTACTACCCCGTATCGGAATGTTCGTATACTTAAACCGTAGCAAACTGTAGTGTATCCGTAGTACAATCGCACCGATTCGTGTCGTTCCGTGTGAAACCGTGTCGAACCGTAACAATCCGTATCTCTCCCGGGGCTTTTACCTACATTTTGGCGGTAGATCCGTCGAACTCCCTTCTCACACCGTTGTGCATCCGTATTGGAACCGTAGCGGACTACGGAATTTGACATTTCCGAAGCCATCCGTAAGCGATTAGACCGTAGCTCTTCCGTGGCGGTTCTCCGTGAATATGTGACCACGCCATTAACTTGATAAAACCGATGTCGGAAGTGAAGTTCATCAAGTACATGCATAATCTTTAACTTAAATTAAAATAGTAGAAAAATGAAAACATAAACAACGAGCTATATCTGGACCTTTCTAATCTTATTGCATATATGTTTTCTAAATACATATGCATATTTATTGCGCCATTAAAATCCAGTTTAGTTTGTTTGAAGTTCTTTTTTTGTCGATAATTTAAAGTCTGGCGTCGGGTATAAAATATATGTGTTCCATGATTGGCAAATATATCTTGAAGTACTACTGTTAATTACATGTACGGTGAGAATAGATTTCTGTCTTTTTCGAATGACTGCAGGTGATATTTTACTTGTATGATGCATGTTTGTATGATGTTAACGTGGATGAGACTTTAATGAAAATATATATGTACATTTGTGTTTATTACTATTAATGAAATAAAACATTAGTGATTAAGTCGATATAAAATCTCCCATTGAGGGTACTCTCCACCGACACAGCAGAAGCTCAAATTGTTTTGAAGAAAATATCTCCTTTATATAGCGGACTTGATTTAATATCTCCGATAATCTTATTATGATAATTATAAATTATTCAAAGATACAAAGATACAGATGCGCGGCCAATATGTATTGTAAATATAGCTCCCGGTATCCCGGGCTGTATGTAAAACATAGGGGAAAACACCTTAATCTTAAGTGGCAATAAAATTATGAATTGTGAATTTTATAATTAAATGAATAATAACAAATAGGAATCGTGTCCGCGGCCCTTTAATTCGTTGTCACACATAGAGTATTGACAAACGACATCAATTATTTGATTGTTTGATAGTGTATTATTTTAAAACAAATTAGATATAAAACTAAATAGATGTTAATAAAGTATCTGATTTTTCTGATCTATTTTTTTCTTCTGTGTACATATCGTCCCCGTTTTCTCTATGTGTTACATATCGACCGCGTTTTCTCTATATGTTACATATCGACCGCGTTTTCTCTATATGTTACATATCGACCGCGTTTTCTCTATATGTTACATACTCGTATCGTCCGCGTTTTCTTCAGATTTCATTATAGTGTCTGCTTTAGACTTTTGTAAATAAATAAATAGATAAACTTTAAGTTCATAATAAAGTGTCTGGTTTTTTAATCCTTTATATACCGTCTGCTTTTTCTCCTGTGTTCATACCGTTCGCGCTTTCTCTATATATCACATATTGTCCGCCTTTTTCTTCTTTGTTCATATCTTCTGCGTTTTCATAATAAGTTTGGTTTCAGATAGTGTCTAATTTTGATTTTTTTTAGTAAATATAGATAAGTATCTAACTAGATATTAATAATAGAGTTTATTATTTATTTGTATATCGTCCACATTTCTATAATGTTGCGTATCGTCCGCGTTTTGTTCTATATTCACATCGCCCGCGTTTTGTTCTAATGTTTAATATCGTCCGCGTTTTCATCTATATTACATATCGTCCGCGTTTTCTCAATATGTTTCATATCGTTCGCGTTTTCTTTTATGTTTGATTAACTATGGAACGCCAAGACTGTCTTATGATGTGCACCTGTCTTTATGTTTGGTACATATGCCTTTATGTGCAGTGGTTAACACATATATGCAGTGGTAAAACCGTTATGTTCAGTAGATATGTATTTATGTGCTGTTCACTTGCCATTATCTGCGGTACATCTGACTTTATAAGCAGTGCAGATGGCCTTTTTGGTTTGGTTAAAACTATTATATGCAGTTCGTCCTTTAATATATGCAGTTGAAAAGTATTAATGTGCAGTGATTTCAACTTTAAACTCAGTGGTAAAAAGCGCTTTTTGTTCTGTTGATTTTGTATTATTTTCAGTTCACATGACTTTATATGCAGTGTTTATTGCATTATGTTCAGTGATTTCTACATTATGATGATGTGGTTAAAATGCTTACGGAATATTCCGAAGATGTCCGTTGTTAACCGAATGCGGATCAATTATACGAGTATAGTTTCCAGTTACGCCGTCTCGTAAAACATGTCGTCTAATAACATTAAACGTGCACTTGAAGAACTGGGAATTCCAGCGCTTAATCAGAATTTTAAGGACGAACATATAGATGACAGTGTGTTCAATAGTTTAACTGATGAACAGTTAATGCGTTTGGGGATACTGACGATCGGAGAAAGAACAATGCGCGAACCAGTGAATAAAACAACTATAGCTTAATTGGTCCTAAGCTAAGGGGTTATTAGGTTAGAAACTGAGTTCTTACCTTGTCTAAGACGTATTGGTGCATCGATGTATCTAGTAATTTGTTGAGGGTTGTAGATCTTCCAGCTAGCAAATATGGCGGGCTTAGTTGATCTGCCTGAAGACGCTCTACGTCACTCAGAGCACATGAAGTGATGACGTCACCACACTTCTCCCCAGCCCAAAAGGGACCGCATCCACGTCCTAATTGTAGGGGGGTGGTAGGACGGGCCTGGGTTGTGGGAGTTCTTCCGGCGTTAGAGACAGGCCCTGGGGAGGTCTGAGAACCCCCCTCTTGCTGTCTGTCCCAGTGAGCCCAAGGTGCCCAGAGGTCTGAGACAACCACAACTACCCCTAATGGATACACCATGTGGTGCCTGAGACACCGGCTTGTAGTAGTCTGGGAGAGGTGCCTGAGACACCTCCCCCGCTTCGCTGTCTGTCCCAATGAGCCCAAGGCGGCCCAGAGGGACCCCCAAGAGTAACCTATGAGTCGCATACAGGCGTACAGGCGCATAGCATTAGCTGAGGCCTGTCCAAGGAGTTCCGACCAGGGAACTCCCAACACTTCTTCGATCCTGGCCGCCATAATCCCAAGAAGAACTGGGATCGACCTCTTGTAGCCGCTAGGCGCGAAGTACGGGTTATCCGTCTCCAGCAACATACGGGTCTTGTCCATCCCCTGAGTGCCTCCAGCTGGCCTGGGTGATGGAACTTGGCGGCGACGGCGGTGACCCCGAAGTAGGTGTTCGGGAAATACTACAGCCACTGATCCATCACAGCCCGGGTGCCGGTGAAACAGTGCAGATGGATCAGACGACCTCGTCCAACCTCAGAGTTGGCCGCCAGATGGAACATCAGAGACAGGATTGCCTCATCCGCAACCGGGGTCTGGCTCCTAAAGTGCAACACAAGCACATGGTTGGTCTGCAGGGCGGGAAGCAGTGTCTGACGCTTTCAGATCTGGTTGGCCCAGGTTGAGGAGTCCTCGCTACAATCCAGGCCAACCTCTCCTAGTCCGACCACCTGCGGCTTTGACAGGATGTCCCTTAGGGTCTTGAGGTTTGCTGGGGATGCCTTTTGTTTACGGTGGAGCCCAACAACAACTGACACACCTTGGTCCGTCCACAGCCGGAGTTGGGCCTCTGTGGGGTAGGTCTACGGGTCGCAGAAGACCCAAGTGACCCGTTCCACGACCACCTCATAAGGCTCTGCGGCGGCACGATGTTGGCAGATCTTCTGGAGTGATGACTCCTTGATTCCCAAGTCCCTCATGGTCCTGTCGAGATGACAGTGGCTGTCGAAGGCCTTGGGCAGGGAAGGCACTTACCCTTCAGCACAGCAGCATCAAGGAGATAAACTGAGTCACTTACCTCGATGTTTTGTTTCATGATGCGGAGGTCATAATTGCGTTTCATCAGTTTGGACGAAGCCCTCATGACCTTTCGGGTGGTTTCATGAGCTCTCTCCATGGTGGAGGTGAGATCTCTCACGTGCTCCTCCGGGGACAAATGCTTACCTCTGGGGAGGGGAACATCAAATCCGCCGGCGTACGTACCTCTCTCCCCAACATCATCTTGTTTGCTGTGAAGCCAGTCATGCGGTTCACTGATGCTCTGAGGGCACCTGCTATTTGCTGCAGATGTAAGTCCCACTGTTTTGGGGATTTGCCCACAAACAGCGAACTGCGTCCATAAATGTGCGGTTGTAAAGCTCCACCTGGCCGTTGGAGGAGGGCCGGTAGGGCGTTATCCGCGCCTTGTGGATCTCTAGAACTCTGCAAAAAGCTCCGAAAAGCTTTGACTTGAAAGGATTTCCAAATCTTGAGAAAAAGCCATCGACCGCTGCCCTTGCAGTATCCTCTGCGGCCTGACTAGGCACTGGGATGCACTTCACCCACTTGGTAAACTGATCGACTATCATGAGCACATGCTCGATTCCCCGAGGCGTTTTGGGAAGAGTACCCAAAAATCAATATGCACTCTTTCCATGGGCGATCCTGCCTGATATTCAGTCATGGGGCACCTACCCTGGCGGGCAGTCTTTTTGTTTTGACTGCACTGAGCACAACCAGCCACAAAGTTGGTGATGTCTTTTCCCATACCATACCAAGCAAACTTCTCCTTCATTCGGTCACGAGTGCCCTGGTGGCCGACAGAAGGGAGGTCATTGTTCAGATCCATGGCATTCACCCTCATTTCTACTAGCAGCAGGGGTCATTTCTCCTCAGAATGCTTATCAGTTTGATAGAGCACCCCGTCGATCAAAGACAAACTCTCCCTATTTAGCCAGTAGGACTTGGTGGCTGGGTTAGAACGAAAAAGGGCTGATGCATCAGGCATCTTTTTAATCTCCAGCCAATCCAGCACCAGACCCAAGTCACTGTCTCGATGCTGCGCCTCCCGTAAATTGGACACAGTAAAACCCCAACTTTGTGAGGTATCACTAGGTGGATCTGGGTAGGTAGGACTTTCCGTCCTTCTTAGCTGTTTCCAGGTCCCCTAGGGGAGGATCACTGGTCCTGGGCCTGCCCCGGGTCGCTATCAGATTTACACTCGCCACACTGCCATCCAGAGAAAACCCCTGCGAAATAAGGTAGGAAAATATTTCCCATATTCAACATTAAAAATAAATTTTCCGCACATCTTATGATGATTCAAAAATCATTTCTTCGACGTTTCTGAGCTTTATCCATAAAATACACTTTGATCCGCGTTAAATAATTGTTTTTCGTGTTGACTGAGCCTATAGTGAGGGACGAATGACAACTCTGCTTGGAGAGTAGGAAGTGCCGATAGACACTTCGAAAAAAACACAAAGAAAAAAACAACATTCCTGATATTTGGTAATACGAATTTTTATCAAATAAATAGTGACAAGTTTATTTTTGCAGAACCACAAAACGTACTTTACAGTAATTAAGTTAGTCTTTGGTTTAACGTCCTGCTGACAGTATTTCTGTCCTTCTTGTGAAGAAAAGTGGCAAGGTAGTATGAGGTATTCTGATACTCGATCAACCCGTCCTGGAACTACTCTCACGCGCTGAGTGCTAAGCACATTAGATCTCATTTCAGTGGCTTTTAATATAATCATATGGCTTCACCAAGGCTAGGGATATTATTTGTATTTAAGTGTATTTTGAAACAGATACGTAGACTAACGATAATTTTATTCAATATTTTTTATTTTTTTTTTAAATTTTTTTTAGTAGCATCATATACATGTACCGTGAATATCGAAACTAGAAGATGGATTTATTTACATACATCGAATGGTTGACTCAACCTCTGTAACTTTTTGTAAACCCTATATTTTCTTCAATATTTAACTCTCGAACAGCAGATTTACTTTCTTTATGAAAATAAATATCTATCATTCATTTTTTTAAATAGAAATAAGACAGAAATAATAAATTGTGTGTGCATGTTATAAAATGTAATGTTCATAAATGTATTTAAAATGAAAAAAAGTTATGGACACAGTGAATATATAGTTCCATATCGTGCTGGACTTCTGTAGAACATATTAGCACAATAGTTGTCAATTTCTATGGAGTTTCTTTAATTCCACTTAACTACGTTTGTCTTACGCTAAGTCCATTACCTGTGTGTGTGTGTGTGTGTGTGTTGCTAATCTTGTACCTCGGTTTGTATTTTTCGGTGTCTTGGTCAGGGTAAGGGTTTGGGTTAGGGTTTTCGATTGTAGTTTTTATGTTTGGATTGGTTTGGGGGCTGAAATAATGGTAATGTTGAATTACATACCGAGGTATACTTCGGAAAATGTACCTCGCTATGACAACATTTTTACATACATATTGAGGCAGTCTAGAGACCACAATAGTGAGGTATGAGTCACAGTTGGGATATCTCGCTAAGATAGTAATGCAAGACTCTGTGTGTGTGTTTGTGTGTGTTCATTCATTGCATAAACTTCTTCCATCAAAACAGCAATTCATTTAAGTTTTTAGCTCACCTGAGCATAGCTCAGGGTGAGCTTTTGGGATACTTGATTGTCCGTCGTCCGTCGTCCGTCAACAATTTCGATGTTTACACACTAGAGGCCACAATTTTGATCCAATCTTCCTCAAACTTGATCAGAATGTTTGTCTTGATGATATCTTGAACCCTTTCGAAAATGGGTCAGGTTGGATCAAAAAGTAGGTCAGTAGGTCAAATCTGAGAAAAATCTTGTTAACACACTAGAGGCCACAATTTTGATCCAATCTTCCTCAAACTTGTTCAGAATGTTTGTCTTGATGATATCTTGAACCCTTTCAAAATGGGTCAGGTTGGATCCAAAAGTAGGTCAGTAGGTCAAATCTTAGAAAAATCTTGTTTACACATTAGAGGCCACAATTTTGATCCAATCTTCCTCAAACTTGGTCAGAAAGTTGGTCTTGATGATATCTTGAACCCTTTCGAAAATGGGACAGGTTGGATCAAAAAGTAGGTCAGTAGGTCAAATCATAGAAAAATCTTGTTTACACACTAGAGGCCACAATTTTGATCCAATCTTCTTCAAACTTGGTCAGAATGTTTGTCTTGATGATATCTTGAACCCTTTTGAAAATGGGTCAGGTTGGATCAAAAAGTAGGTCAGTAGGTCAAATCTTAGAAAAATCTTTTTTAAACACTAGAGGCTACAATTTTAATCCAATCTTCCTCAAACTTGGTCAGAATGTTTGTCTTGATGATATCTCGAGCCAGTTCGAAAATGGGCCGGGCCGGACTGAAAAGTAGGTCAGTAGGTCAAATCTTAGAAAAATCTTGTTTACACACTAAAGGCCACAGTTCAGGATTTGTGTCCCTTTTAATGTTTAAATTTGTGTGTTAAAGCCATACTATCTCTCAGTCAAGTATGACTTCAAATTTTAACCACAGGCACTGTTTTGTTCATTGAATTGAAATGATGTCATAGGTTATGTATTCTGACAGTACAACTATGCTATAATTTAGTAACTTGTACAGGCAATGAAGGCAATGTTTTCAGGTGAGCGTCTTTAGGGCCATCTTGGCCCTCTTGTTATGTCAAAACATGAGTATTTAAGTCGACATTATCATACTGAGAATAAAACTATTCTCCTGAAAATAAAATCCATGATTTAAATATACGAGGTATACTTAAGAAAAAATTGCCATATGAATATGTTATATATTATGGTGTTATAGTTGCTATCTTCTTACCGAAAATCTCTAATGTGGCAGAGTAGTAATCCAGTGAAAATAGAAGGAAAAGTAGAAGTAATAATGTCCGGTAATCCGTTTTTATCATGAAATCTGTGGTTACGTAATAGCGTGTGTAAAATATACACACCTGTCTTTTTGTAAAATTACTTAAAATGAATGTATAGTTTATAGTTTTCCGTAAAAAACGATCTTTTAGTTAAAAACGGAGATTTTTCTGATGAAGTTCTGTGCAGGACGAAGGGTGGAATTAGGATGTCTTAGCGAACTTAATCTGACACAGACGATGTAATAAACAACATGTCAACCATAAATCACACGTCAGGGAGAAGAGACCCGTAAAAGCCCATTATTTGAGATCGGATGCTGCCAGCTGACCCAAGTTACACGGCCAGTGAAGCCATTAACTGTGTCGGATATTTCATCGCAAGCTTGACACGTTACTGACCAAAATAATTTAACCACCCAGAAGATAGTAATGTATAAACATAAAATGATCTTCTTGAAGAAAGTTATATAAAATAAAACCATGTTAAATATAAAGAAATGTGAAAATATGAAATCAAAGTGCAAAGTAGCGTGTAGACTTTAGACTAAGCTAATATCTTAGGTAAACTTGCAAACCATGTTTACATAAAAAATGAGAATCGCACAGGATAAAAATTAACACTGGTTTGTATTTAATATTGTTATATACTCGTTGTTGTATTGTTGTATTGGGGTTTACCTTCACTGCGATAGTATTTCAATCATATAGCGACGTCCAGCTAATTACAGGTGGAGGAAGACCCCGAGTACACAGAGGTACCCGGGTAGAACCACCGACCTACCGCAAGCCAGCTGGAAGGCTTCCTCACATGAAAAATCCGAAGTCCCTACCGGGATTCGAACCCACAGCGGTGAGGGGCTGAGAGATTTGTAGTCCACGACTGTAACCGCTCGGCCACGGCGGCCCCTCGTTATATACTCGTAGGTAATTGCATATTATAAATAAACATCTAAACTAGTGGATTGTATACATTTGTCTAACTAAAAAATAGCATTCAGACATTTTACCAATAAAGATCTTACAATGAAATCCCGTGCAAATGTGACTACACCTAATCCAATAAACAGTATACGATTCAAGTAGCTAGGTGAGTGTATCTAATCAATGAACTTCAAGTTAAATTCATTCACTGTAATAATAATAATAATAATAATAATAAACTGTATATTAGTAACACAAGACCTTTTGGTTGACCATTGTGCGCATGGGTCTTGCGCGGTAAATGATGTGCAGTACAGCCGGATTCTGTATCGGAGCGTTTGTCTAAAACGAATTTTTTAGTGCATTTTTCAGAGACCGGTAGAGCTATATAGACGAAATTGACTATGCTTGTTTCTGTTTGTGGTTTAAGTAAAGGTCGGCCAACGATGTCCATGTATGCCTGTTGTTGTTACAGATTTGCTCTATTGTTAATAGCACAAGCATATTTCTAATAATTTTATGATGTACATGATATTGTGATGATGATGCTCTTCTCATGTTGTATGTTACCGTCGTCATGGTTTGGTAGGCGACGTACATATATTCACAGAAATTCGGCACGTAGTATTTGAAAAAAAAATCTAGTAAGAGTCTATATATATTAACAAGGGATGCAACTCACCGAGGGCGAATTTCGATACCGACTATCTTCCGACGGTCTGATCACAAAAAAAACACACAAAAAAAAAAACACACACACACAAGAAAGTCCCACTCTGATACCTCCTTTTCTCACCATCTTGTCATGTTGTCTCAAAACACTGCCAATTTTCGTTTGTCAGACACGACCTCGTTACACGAATTGTCACGAGTAAACAGCAATTTACACACATATTTCGCAGAGTTTAACGTACAAGATCGATTAAGCGTCCAAAACTGGAGGTAAGTAAATGTGAATACAGTATATTTTATGATGATATATTTGTAATCTCATTATAACTTTTTGCTTATTATAAATAATACTTGTATGATATACATTCTTATATTTTGTTTCTGAAATTTAAGTCATGCATGCACGTAATTAAGTGCGCAACAATGGGTAGACGGGTATAACATTTTCGTTGCTGGTCATGATGACCAAGCATAAATAAAGCGCTGATGGCACCGAAGTTGTGTGTGTTTCGAGTGAAAGAGAGTTTGGCGAGCTGCAGATCTGCTGGATAACTTAATTTTTTGGCAGATTCTTAAATATAGTAATGTAGTTATTTTGAAATATTATAGACTATAGGCAAGAGAAATAGGGAGAATAAGTGGCGATGTGCGATGTGCTCCATCGAAACCAATGGTGTGTTCATCTCTTCTTGTATCGACCTTGTCAATGCCAAGGTTAAAGCGGGTTTATAACATTGGGTTTATTGGCATCGCTTGAAAATTTGATCTGTTTATTAAATGTACTTTAATAAACAAAAGAAATACGACAATCATGTTCTCTCAGCGCTATCAGCGCTTTGATTTGTAATCAGTGTCTCTATAGATTGAAGTAAAGGTTAACAGGTTTCGGTCATTTTATTGTGTAACAAGTAACCACTGGCGGTATCTGATGTCGATAACTTGATGTAATTGTTACGTGGATTTGTTTTGGACTTCAAGCTTTCTACACGGGTTATTGTAAAACCTAAAATGATTCAAACTTGCATATTTATTATTAGAAAACAACAACAAAACAACATAAAACTATATTCCTTCACATGGTCAAGTGATAGTTATGCAACATCAGAGAGAAATTAGTTTTTTTGTGCTTTGGTTATTCGGTTTTCAAAGTAGAGAAACGGATGCTCAGAATGTTGGTACTATAGCTGGTATGACTGACCTCACACACAACTTAAAACGAACGTTTGTATAAGAATTCATAATGTTAAGTATTAAATGCAATTCAATATATTTTTTGACAACACTTGCTTATACTTGCAGTCAATCCTGATGGAAGATAATAAAGGGAGATAATTTCTTTCATGTCATGATAATTTTACTAGTTTGTTGCACCACCTTTAATATTGCGTGTTTTGCCACATGTCTACGGCGTGATACTGCAGTGTGGCAGCACTATATCAGTCTGAAGTAGACATCATCTACAAATGACTGAAAAACTGTCGGTAGGACGTTAAACCCAACAAACAAACAAACAAACGATCTGACAAGTAATTACAAGTACCATTTTATCACGACCTTCCGCTACCTCGGCGTATGTTCTAACCAATCGGTCACCTGGGACGGCGTGTCGCCTTTATGTGATGCATATACCGGAAAAGGGCATCAGTAATAAAATAATCCATACATTTTTTTTTCAAATTTGTATTAATATAATAAACAAAAATATTCAACATGCAATAATTTACAAACAAAACGAAAAGCACTCTTCTACTGCTCGTGCTTGTAACACCATTGTGCACACAACATTTAGCTCTAAAATGTATAAACAACATATATGTTAAATCTGATCATGCATTCATACATGCATGCACGAATCGCGCACCCTACGTTCTTGTGCATATAACCACATCACAAAACGCCTTTACTTGCAACACTTTCTTTGTTTAAATTACATAGACACATGTAACTTGTTTTTGTGTTGTTTTTTATAGTTGTTATTTAAGACCTCCGACAGCTCTAGTTTTCGTTGTATTAATAACAGGGAGGAACATAAATATGTGCATTCCAGTAACCAGTTTGTCTCTATAGCAACGAACACAAAACTTTAACAATATTCTATAACGTTTTTTTTTTACACCCCTTATTGAGTGGTTTTTCATACGTTACACACAAACGACTGGGAAAGTTCATAAAGTTTTTGTAAGCTGTCTGATGATAAAGTACGTGATCAGAAAAGCCCCAGAGATTGGTCAACCGCTTTCGTTGGAAGACCCGGATGATGATGCATACAACATGGAAATGGCGAGCCGCACTGCTGATGAAAGATTGTATGGGACATCGATGTTCCAGTAAGAGAAGTCGCAGCAAGACAGGCATTCCTGAAAAAAAAATGCATATATCAATAAAAGTCAATAATGTGCATGTTGCTGATCTTATCTATCAAATTTTCTATTAACTGATGAATATTTTAATCAAATAATACATACAAATGTCTAGTTCCCTAAAATTGCAGACTTCTTTCTTCCTTCATTGTCTTAAATGCATAATTCTATAAAACGTTTTACAAATGTTTTTTTTTACATATATAAGTAAACATAAGGACACCGAATGTGTGACTTACGATTTCATTTGGATCAGCAGTATCCTGACAGCCGATGTTATCAAGGTCACACTGGGAGGGCAGCGCGCACATCTTGTGGACATCTACACTACTTCATCAACATATTCATAGAACAAATAATTTTAATATTTTTTTTTTAATTAAACAGGGTTCATTCATACCAGTAAGATGGAGAACGAATATCTTGCTCCCAACCCAAGTCATTTTGAAACAGTTTCCTTGTGAATCCCAGAATCAACGAGCTGTAACATATAATAAAAAAAGATGTAACAAAATTATCGTTCTCGGATCTACAGTAATTGGCCCATGAATGCAATTATTGTATTGTAATGTTCTGTCGTTTGACAGCATATGTCCTCGAGCGCACCTGCTGGTGTCCATAAATTTCACAAGACTGTATTAATTGCATTCTCTCAGGACACACAATAAGGGTGCCGACACTTGAAGATTTAGATGTCATATCAACAGTTTATTGTCAACAGTTATCTTTTCTTTCCCATCTGCACTTTGTTCTTCGAACTATACAGCGTTAGATTATATGCACGTTGCTTTCAAGTTGAAACAGGTTTATTTAATTTGTAAACGAAGATACAGGAAATATAAATTTTCTTTAA
>CM037777.1:63693428-63720325 GCA_021229015.1 Solen grandis
CCACAAAGTCACATGATTCCCCCACCCTGTGTCCTAGAGTGACCAGTTCCGACCCCCATAATATATTTTTGGCCTACGGACTTCTATCTGGTGTTAAATCGGTATATCAAAAAGATATTTGTTTTAAAATATGCTTTTTCGTGATACAGAAAATAAGATTTAACCAATACCTAGGCATAAACCTTGTCTGTAAAGCCGAGGGTTGTTGGTTTGATTCCGACTGGGGTTTGGCACGGTCTCCGTGATGAATATCTTACAATTTCTTTCAGGTGATGCGTCGTCTGTATAAGTAGTTAACTACAGAAATGCGTGCTAATTTTAACAAGAAGATTAAAACAAAATGTTAAATGGACGGCTTATTAATAAGCATACTGTCCATCTCTATGTCTCTTTTCTACTGTTTTGACTTTATAACCTGACCTGTCTATGCACAAGACCTTTATATTAAATATAAAATTAAAATAAATAATAATAATGATCTCTCTTAATATTAATATTATTTATATATAGAGAGATCGAGGCAGTTATTACTTTATAACTTTCCCTGCACGAGTCCCGAATCTCTCTAGGCTCAAAAGATATGACTCCCAATTAAGTAGCATTTTCCATATATTTTTGGCATCTTGCTGATGCATTGAAATTTAAACTTTGAATCATGTCAGCGAAAGCATTACATCTAAGACTTGACTATTTGACTTGACTATTTGAGTTTACCGTCGCTTCGACAGTATCTATCTATCTATCTATATATACTGCACAAACTCCCCTTTCGGGTATTACTGGCAGTATTTCAGTCATATAGCGACGTCCAGTTAATAACAGGTGGAGGAAGACCCCGAATGCACGGAGGCACCCGGGTAGAACCACCGACCTAGCCAATATGTATATATATGTTTATATATGTTTGCGGGGGGTTAATTTTTATGTTTAAATCAAATGGAAGCAAATACATGTCCCCAGAAAAATTCTGGATCCGGGCCTGGGGGGGGGGGGGGGGGGGGGGGGGGGGGGGGGGGGGGGGGGGGGGGGGGGGGGGGGGGGGGGTCCAGCTGGAATCGAATCCATGACCTCTTGAAGGACGGGAAAATGTTATTTTCGTCGAACCCATGACCTTTTGAAGTGCGGGAAAATGCTATTTTCGTAAACGTCACTTCGGGGAGGACGGTTGAATCACCGAAGCAGGCATGCGTTCAGTATGCCAACCGGTCGCTTACAGTCGTCTATGGAGTTTTATTAGGGCCATAAACCATGTTATTCACGTGCATCTTATACAGTAAATAGGAAGACGTGTGCATCGTGGTTTATGGCACTGACACAGTTTTATAGCTGACTGTAAGCATACGGTTGCATACGGTTTGGCATACTGAACGTACTCCAGGCGTGCGTTCAGTATTGCAAACCGTATGCAACCGTTTGCTTACAGTCAGTTATGAAATTGCCTCGGTGTCATAAACCACGATGTTGACGTATACCATGCACAGCATAAGGGAGCACGTGAACAGCATGCTATATGGTCCTAATACAACTCCATAGCTGACTGTAAGCGACCGGTTGCATACGGTTTGTCATACTGAACGCACGCCAGGTGTTTTGGGTATCACGTGACACGTCCCGCAACACATCCTCAACAGTGCCGGGTAGCGAATTCGAAAGTTCAGCTTGTGAATCGGGCGCAAGCACGAGAAGGGAAGTAACGGCAAATGAAAAAATAGGTTTTATCATTCTAAATGTAGGTTCAATACCGTATGTTATACGACACAGATGATACATTGGGTGACCATGAGTCTGTAGAAGGATATTGATAGACCTAATAGACACATATAGTTAAAAGTAAAATTCTCATTGAACGAGCTGTTTTAATTAAATATCTGAATTTTAAATGTTCTATAAGTTTCACCAATTTAAGGGCCCTTTAAATCAGATTATGTAGTAAATACTGTAGTTTGTGAAATATTAACATGAAACTGTTTTTACTCACGTGACATCACTGCTATACACCCGAAGCGGTTGAACTCCTGCATAACAATACCAGCTTAGTCTGTCATTATGTCTTTGACACTTTTTATTCTTCAGGATATGACAATATGTAATATAAAACATTTGTTCGGCTTAATTAAGTCATCTAATCATATAGCCCTTTTACACAGCTGATGTAGCTCCCTGTTTTGAATATTGTTATGATGATTGCAAAACAACAACAACAACAACAACAACAACAAAAAACAACCAACAACACCAAAACAACAACAACAACAACAACAACAACAACACCACAACAACAACAACAAAACAACAACAACAACAACAACAAAAAACACGTCAGAACTGATTTTTTAGATAAATATGCCACTCTCAGTTTCTCACGCTCTAAGGGCACTGAGAATTTGTGACGACTTCATAACTGAAATCTTATCTTCTGTTCAGTTGCAAACTGGCATGACTTATTAAAAAAAGTACCAACGCTTGGGGAGATGGATAAAAAGACGCAGAATCTAATAGATTGCCATAAAACTGGCAGTATATATATATATATATATATATATATATATATATATATATATATATAAGTTTTTGAAAGTTTGAAAGTTTATTCAGCATAAGCCAGAAGGTCGTACGACCCATGCGGCAACATATTACATAAATTGTACAAAACATGACGGAGATGAACAAACGAAAAGTGAAAGCAGTGTAAACGATCATGTAACATGCAAATCACATAAGACACCATATATATATATATCAATATCAATATCGAAACAATGTCGTATTACTTCGTACAAAACTTCTCTTATCGAAACGAAACATAAGAGGAAGTTACAAATAGAAAGAAAAAGACATCATATCAAACAACATGAGCAGTACGTTACTACATAAAAACACTATATATATATATATATATATATATATATAACCTTACTTTTTGATACATTTATCTTACAGCACGGTTGTTGTAATGGTCATGATTTGGCGCATATGACAAGTTTAAGGTTTAGGGATCATGGATAGAACGTATTTTGAATTGTATGATCTATACCCCTTGAAAAACCTTAGGAGTTGAAATGTAAGTAATACGTTACAAATTTAGTAACCAACAAAAGAAATAAAGCTACATCTTCTTTTTTATTGCGGAATTAAAACACAAATGGCCCATTCTTTACAACACTGTTACGAATTTGATTTTGAGCTTGTTACACAACAGTGTCCTTGATTTTTTCAGTCAAAGGTCTTATATGTTAACTGGAAAGTTAACATTCCCAACAACAGCATCGCTATGAAATATATTACAGCAATGTGTCAACACGGGTCTTAATGACGTGTGGAAGGTCACGTGATGTTGGGTGAGTGGACATATGTTATATTGTGGGACATAAATTGGACAAAACAACAACAACAAAAAAACACCAACAAGTTTTGTCAATAAAAACTCTTATAAGTACATGAATGTGTTCAACAATGAATATGTGAAATGACAAAACGCAAAAAGGAAAGAGAAAAACGTAAGAAAGTAGTGAGGATCAGGACTCAGTTTCGAAGTAGCAGCGCAAGGAAAATGGCGGAGGCTTGTCAGAGGGACAGTCAGCAAGTCAATCAGTAAGTGATTTGATTAAGCAAGTGAGAAATACTTTGTATTACGATAATCAGTGTGATGAATAAATTTATGATAATTATAATTTAAGTACATCGCCCTCATTGAACAATTCTGTATTTGAAAAGTTCGGTCAGCGGACAACGGGGCGGGTAAAATCTCAAGTGACGGAAAACCTTTTTGTCAAACTATATTTTCTAGCCAATTTAAGGATGGAGTGACAGGTGAAATTCAAAAGAAAATGAATGACTCAGCTGTAGGTGATGTGATGACACTTTAAACTGCGATAAATGGTAAGACAAAGAAAATAGACAAGAGATTAGATACCATTGAGAGCCTCGACAGCCAAGTTGATGAGATTGAGAAAGAGATTAAAGGAGAAATAAGAGAAGAGATAAGTTGTGGATAGTATTAAAAGTAAATAACAACTACAAAAAACTAGATGAACGTCTGAATGGAGTCGAAGAAAATGTGAAGGCAAGCGCCATCGAGAGCGGAGGGGTGGTGGATAAGGTTGCACAGTTGAGAGAGGAACTACTGAACATACAAAGCCAGTCGATGAGAAATAATTTGCTGTTTTTAAATATACCAGAGGGGTAACGGAACAGTACAGGAGACGGAGGGAAAACTGCAGCGTTTATGGTGGAAAAGTTGAAGATGGCACAGAACACGGTGGACGAAATACGTTTCGAACGGGTACACAGGACAGACACAAAGGAATGGGAGGGGCATGAGTGTGGTGGCCAAGTTTGCCTACTTTAAAGACAGAGAGGAGGTGAGACGAAACAGTGGGAAGCTTAAGAACACTAACTTTTTCATAACTGAGCAATTTCCAAAAGACATTGCAGATAGGCTTAAGGCATTTTTTCCTAGGTTAAGTGCAGAGAGGAAGGCGGGGCATAAGGCTTAGTTAAGCTATGATAAGCTGTCTGTGAATGACAAAGTGGTGAGTAATGACACTGTGTAGGGGAATATAAAGGATGAACTAAGTTTGTGTGGAAATGTATTTGCTTGACTCCATCTAAGGTAGCCACATATGAATTCGTTAAAACTTTTGAAAAACATTATATTTCTGTTAGAATCAAGGACGGGAGAAATGAGTGATGTGCAGGTGACAGGGTTTGAGTCTAATTTTTATAGAAAGTTCCAAAATAGGAAAGCTAAACGAAAAAGTGGTGGAATCGTAGTATATTTAAAAATGATATTGCTAGGGGTGTTTCTGTTGTTAAAAATCATGCAGATACAATTTTCTGGTTGAATTTAGATCATGAGTTTTTCATGTGGGAAAATGTGTATACTTATGTGGGACATATATGTGGGGAGAAAGTTCTCCCATGTACAATATTGAAAATATAGATTTGTTTCAGCTTTTGGAAGATGATATCAGTAGGTTTAACGATATAGGTTTGACATATGTTTTTAGGGATTTTAATGGCAGAGTGGGGGATAAACCGGATTTTGTTATATATGACCGAAACGTTAATGGCATTGATATTGATTCGTATAGTATTGATAAACCCTTAGGTCGGGCCTCAATGGATAAAATTGTAATAGTCAAGGCCATCGGTTACTCGAGTTGTGTAAACAAAGTTCAGTACGTATTGCTTATGGTAGGTTAGGCTCGGACGACGGAAATGAAGGGGATTCTGATTGCACAATCTAGCTAAGTTCGTCCTAAACGTATTATAAGTTTTTTTTTCTGAAGATGCACTTGCTACCGCTTCTTTGCAAACATATTCAAATTAAATGTTTAGAATGAATACAGCACTTTGTAGTCTGTGCGCGTGTGTGTGTGTGAGTGAAATAGAGAGAGAGAGAGAGAGAGAGAGAGTGTGTGTGTGTGTGTGTGTGTGACCATATGCAATAATGTTCTATGAATTGTGTAACTATGTACTCTTGTACACGTTGAAACTAAATAAAATGTGTCTGTCAAAATAAAAAAAATAAAAAAAGAGCAAGCTAGTGACGTCACAGTCTCTATTTATAGATTGATATTACAGTGATCATTGAGAATGATTAGACATAGGATATTCAACCTAACGGAACCCAGAGAGTATAATAATGTGCTTGAATACCCGTGTATATTAGTCACGTGTCTATACTTTCGTTGTATCACAAACTGACTAAATGAACAAATTTGACGACAAGCAGCCTTGTAATATAAAAGGCAATAAACTTTAAGATAACACTTTTTTCTTGATGAGTTTCAACTGTTTAGTGTAAGCTTCCTACGTAGACACTAGTGAATCCCGCTTCTCTTCTTCAAAATCTTGTTGTTGGTTTCTCTTATACTGCTTAAAAATCTTAATACCCTCCTCTACCGGTGGAACTATCACCACAAACACCGTCCCAACGAAGCACCAGTGCTGACAAACCGACAGCCACGTGGAAAACTGGTCGTATGTGAGAACCGCCTGACTCAGCGCGACCGCCGGCACCACGACCAGGAACACAGCGAGACTGACCAAGGCTGCAATATATGACAGCCGCTTTGATGTTTTGAATATCTCCTCCATATGGCGAGAACTGACGTGCCTCACGGCTGAGATACCGTCCAACTCCTCTTGATAAAGATTCCGGTAGGGGTTCAACGGATTATCTATCGTCATAGTTTTTTGCCACGCAATATCAATACGTGAACCTCGTCTCTGTCTTGTTTCGTGAACGTTTCCTCCATTTTGGTTATTTTTAATGTTATTTATAATATGACCATCGCTACTTATGCATTTCAACTCAACTTCTTTGATACCATTGCTTTCAACCGTGTTTTTATCGGGAGACAGTCTTGTTTTATTGGGTTTCGTACATAGGGACACGAACACAGACACAACCAAGCTGACACCACAGCCAGCCAGCAGTCCCGTCAGGATACTCCAGTCCTTGGCTGTGTTAGTGTAGAAGTTGGACAGACCGCCCTCGTATGTTGTCGCTTTGGCCAGCATACCGGATACAGAGGCGATCAGACCAAAAATGCCACCTATTTGAAATAAATTAACAAGTCACAGAAGGTCTTAATTACTACTGACTTATCATTCCTTTAGTTAACATTTGACATGTTTGTATCATACGTGTATTGTGTATAGTAAAAATGCATATTTTTTTCAATCATCGGAATTTTATTAAAACTTGGACTGTGTGACCATTCACGGTGCTGGCAATTTTTCACTTAGATCGACGAGGAAAGCTATATGATGTAATATATCTTTTTAGTTTTCGTTTCTTACCTGACATTAAACCTTTAGCTGTAGCCCCTGCCCAAGCAATGGTGAAATAGAGCGGTACCAGGAAGGGAGCGATTAACACCTGGGCCGCCATGAAAGCCCAGTTAAGGTTCATGCCCGACTCAATGATGACCAGACCCAAGGGCACGATTATAATGACGACAGCAATCATGCACCACGACTTGTAATGGAGCAGCCTTTCTTCGTAATGTCGAAACTGGGAAATATATTTAAATAATTATTGTACAATTTATCAATACAAACAAATATACGTTTTTATTTTATGCTTTTGAATGGATTACTGTGATATAAATGAAAATTATATTTGATGATTTCACAGGGAAAAATCACTCTCTTAAACATTAAATAAAAGGAAAATTTGTTCGCTTTTTTATGGTGGAGGATGCCATTTTTTTTTTTATTTCTGCTGAGCTTCATAAATTATATTCTAACTTGTGGCTACGTTACTCTTGAAAATATAATTTTAGAAGTTCACCCGATGATGAAATACAATTGCATCTTCCACAAAAACGAAAACATATCTTCTATATAGCATTTTTTTATTATCAAATATTTTATGTTTTAAAAAATATAATGGCTTTATTCTATCAATCAATAGTTCTGTGGGGCCTCCGTGGCCTAGAGGGTAAAGTCGCTGGCTTTAACACTCACTCAGCCCCTCACCGCGTGGGTTCGGATTTTCATGTGAGGAAGCCTTCCAGCTGGCTTGCGGTAGGTCGGTGGTTCGACCCGGATGCCTCCGTGCATTCGGGGTCTTCCTCCACCTGTAATTAGCTGGACGTCGTAATATGACTGAAATACTGTGGGAGTGACACGAACGAACGACGACACGACGACGACGACACAACAACAACAAAAACAACAAAAACAACACAACAACAACAACAACAACACAAGTATTTTCAGCGAAAATCGTCCATGACTTACCTTCCGTGTGTTTCACACTTATACTCGGTACTGAAGTCGAATTGCCCCTGCTTCCGTGCCACCACTAGGTCCTCCTCACACTGATGGCAGTCCGTGGCCGGTGGACAGTCACACTTACTGTTGCCCTCGTCTCGTCCGACCTTGTCCTCTCCACACAGCGGGCAGTCCGTTGGCGCCAGGTTAGGCCTGTCGATGTCAAAAAACCCAACTTTCTTAAATTTGTTTTTAGTCAAAGAACATTACTAGACCATCAAATACATATAATTTTAAAACCAAATGGAAACGGAGACATAGTATCCCATTTACATGTTTCAATACTAGTAATGATTGATATAAATTGAAAATTATGATATATCAATTATGATATTACCTGAACGGGCGGATGTAAATCTTGATAATGTCGTACACGAGGACGGAAGACACGGACATGACCTCGCCTGACCCCGTTGACATGAGGGTCATGGTCAGCAGGGTCAACAGCAGGAAGCTGCCCTTCTTACCCAGGAGAGTCTGTATCACGAACGGCGAGATATAGCCTGAAGTATGTAATTGTTTGCCAGTGTCGTTCATAAGGAATAGGTACATGGAATCAAAAACATAGTATAAACATGTAAATCTAAATCTCTAAGTTTTCAACAGCAATTTGATAACAGAATCAATCCAATAAAAGAGTTTCAGCAATATGAAGGAAAACGACAGCACATTGAAATATATACGGCCTAAGATATCACTCTTGAAATGGTCAGAAACACATTTGTCGGATTCTTTCTGGGCACTTGAATGGCAAAAAACAACAACAACAACAACAACAACAACCTAACATTTCTAGAACAATAACATATTTCATCTTATTTGTGATTACCTAACTATGTATATACTGTCGTTCATTTTTCAAATAGCTAATATGTGTACATGGATTTTGTACAACCATTTGATTTCATATTTGAATTAACTACGAATCTGCCAATACCATGGTCTATTTGATCATCCGACAGCAGGTTTGTTCCGTTTCTAAAGCTCATCGCCTTGTACGTCATGGACATCACAAACGAGAAGGACGTGGTATGGCAAACCAGAGGAAGCCTGCAATCAGGAATCCGATGATGCCTTCCCTGGGTTTTGCTGCAATCCTGCTTTGCCAGTTGGCCTGGTCACAGAATACGATAGCGATGGTCATAAACAAAGTCACAACGGCGTAGATGAATCCAGATTCTGAACGTAAGTCAGGAATGACTCTCCGTAGTTTCCCTCTGGTCCTTTGAGACAAACAAAGACTCGTATAGAACTTCCGGGAAGTAACCTCCTTTACTTCCGTTCCGCTAGGTATGTTGTTTCCAAAATGAAGAACGAGAACGAAATGAAGATTAGAGCCGTGTTGAAGTAGGAGATGTAGAAAGTTGTTCCAAGTCCCCCGACCAAGCAGTAAGAACCAAACATTACTGCCAGAACCAGCACGATGAACTCGTTGGAAGAATCCTTATTAAGAATTCAATCGCTGCTTTCCCTGGAAAAACGAATAAATAAAATAATCACCTTTAGTTTTTAACTTATATTGTAGATGAACAAATTGTTGTTGAGCTAACATTGAATTATGCTAAATTTGCAATCTTCGAAGTATACTGCAAAACATGTATAACATTCTTTCATAACATATGTTGAAAATCTTTATTTAAATCAAGTTTCCATTATTAATTAAATTATTATTTCTGAACTCAAACAAATCGAATTGGTAACAACCTGCTAATATCAAATTTGACACAATAATCAGATTTGTGAAGAGAGCAACGATGCAGAACAGTAGATGAGTTGGTTTCCCAAACCTTGCATAGGCTATCTGCAAGTGAAAAAAACATTAAACAAGTCGGTACAAAATGATAAAGGCACCAACATTTTATTGTAATTTGTCTGTTTTTTTCGCATTTGGTGTGCAGTTACATCAAATTGTATTATAGACATCTTGCGTCAAGCTATTAAATAAGATAAACAATTTCTCTCAGTGGTATTTGGAAAACAAAATAAGGGATATTAGTACTAATAGTTGGAAAATGCTGAGTTTAAGGTTGAGCTTGGAATTTGGACATCTAACTACAAAAATATTGTTTTTAATGTGACAAAAATTTTCCATCAATATCTTGCATGAAGACATGAGTTATCAGGGGTACATGTATTTCATAGCTTGGACTTCAAACTTATCGAACAATACAAAGTCTGAAGATGAATTTTCTATTGTGATACAATATAGTCCACAAATAAATTGCATTGCAAACAACAACAACAAAACAAAAACAAATAAAAATAAAATAAATAAATGAATTGCATGAGGACTAGATCTAAAGTGAGATCTTGTTATAGAAGCTTTCAAGAAATATGGGAGTTCATCTGATGATCCCGAAGCCGAGTATTTCAAAGTTACGTTTTCTTGTGCAGTTCCATGCATACCTGTGGAAATGTCTTAGCTCCTGGTGCGCGTGTCTTCAACTTGATACATAACACGGGAACACGAGAACGGATAACACGATTGCCAGGGTGTACCACAGGGATCCACTTACACCCACCTGTCAAATACATATAATTGATACTGTAAATGTGTTTACTTAAAATTTTGGGGCAGTAGGATTTATTTAAAGTTGTTTTCAAGTGTATCATCCTTGCGTAGTAGCACGTCCAAATAAATACAGATTGAGGGAGACCCCAGGTACGCCCGAGAAGAACCACCGACCTTAAGGCCATTGGAAGACCACACACACGGAGAACCCTAGTGACCAAACTAAGATACACAGTCTTGAAAGTATGTAAGTAATGGCTAAATTGAAGTTTTACAAAATAATCAAGAAAATTGATACATGGAAATTTTACAAATTATGTAATTAAATGACTCCATCTGAAGTTTTACAAAAATAAGTAAGCTAATTGGTACAAAATAATCAAGAAAATTGATAATGGAAATTTTACAATTTTTAAATTTAATGACTCAACTGAGTTTTACAAAAGTGTAAATGCTAAATGAAGTTTTTACAAAATAATCAAGAAAATTGATAAATGGAATTTTACAAATTAGTAAAATGCTCATCTGAAGTTTTACAAAAATGTAAGTAAATGGCTTAAAATTGAAGTTTTTTACAAAATGTGTAAGAAAATGTCTAAATTCAAGTTTTACAAAATAAGTAGTAACGGTAACTGGCTAAACTGAAGTTTTACAAAATATGTAAGAAAAATGGCTAAATTGAAGTTTTCAAAATAAGTAGTTTAAATGTTTATAATATATATCAGTAAATGTCTAAATTGAAGCAAATAGGTACAGAACCACCCATGCCCCGCTTGCGTCAGCCATATGTTAAGTTACCAATTTGGCATATATTTAGTAACAAAAGAAGTGTACAGTTTTCATCCGTATTTTCGACCAGCTGTAACAAACGGTAATCCTTCTTTCAGCGGTCAGTTTTGATATAACAAAATTAGCATTTTGTCATATGTTTGACTTTCATTTAGCGGCCACTTCTGTTAAGTGGTCACTTTCTCTCGTTCCCTTGACTGATCGTTTAAGTCAGGTTTGATTGAATATTATGGGTGTGATATAAGCAAATTTGTGTCTTATTCAGATGTAAGTGATTTTGTGGTAACGTACAATACGTACAATCTAACCAACTTGCCCATAACTTACAGAGAATAAATAGATGATTGAATGACAAAAATGCCTGTAAAATATATATTTCTAGAACAGCACATAAACAGACAAACTTAGAAGTAAGTTTAATGTTTGTAGGGGTGTACTAATTTACTTACTTTGCTTGCTATGGTAGACTTTGTAAAAAGTCGGCCGGCCACAACAGCTGTGACGTCACTGTAACGGCAGTAAGACTGAAGCTTACGCGGCCCCCGGCGTCAAAAACGACGTCAAGGTTGTGGAAGTCACGGAATAAAATAACGCCTGAAAAACAGAATGCCACTCCCTAGTTATGATATGAATGCAAACTTGGAAATCAGAACGTTCTCGAGTATGACATTCATAACTAACACGGGTTGGACTATATAGTCAAGTAAATATATTTAAAATAATGCATTTGTCCCATCGATGTAGTCCAAACAACGAAGGGAGGTAAAATGTAATACGTCAATTTTTTCTCGCTGGTGTCATTTTGTAATCAAAGTTGCCAATGTCGTATTGACTACAATCATCTTCAAAATATCTTTTCACTGGGGGTGGGCAATGTATTGCAACAATACACAATAACATGTGTCCCATATGATTTCAAATATCGTAATATAATTACTGTGTTTTTAGTAGCTGAATATTTTTCAAGTATTAAGTAGGTGTAAAAATAGAACCAAAAAAGCAAATATGTTTATATAACTTAAAATGTATCTATATTTTTATTCTTAAGTAAATTTCGCAACTTCAGGAGAACATTTGCACAAGGGTTATGCTGTATAAACAATCTGATATGATTAAATGGTAATGGTTATTACAAGAATGAACGTAAAATCATTTGAAAATCTAAGGCAAAGAATTTTGAGTTGGAACCTTACACAAACAGCTCAGAATACGAAAATACCTTAAAATAGCTTAAAATAAAGAAGCGTCCACACCTTTTATTTACGCTTTAATTTATGCAATATATCGTAATATTAGGTTCATATATCGCAATATATTGCCCGTATCATTTTTGCCTGCAATACCCAACCCTAATTTTCACATGGATCTTATAGTTTTCCAGTAGTATAAGACAACAACAACTACAAAACAACAACTACAAAACAACACTCAAACACCTGGGACCGACCTCATTATATTATAGCCTATCCCGATACAGACGGAGAATCCAACGAAGCCGGCCATCATCAGCAAGGCAGTCTCGTACTTTTCGATAACGGGTTGTAACCTGCAAGGGTGAAGAATTAATCTCGTTGTTTGTTGAACATATCATTTTTTGTCTATAATGGGATAAGCTCGAAAAAAAATCTATATTGAAATTTGGAGAAAAAATAACGTTTTGTATTGGATATTTTTTTCATAAACTCGGACTTCATTATGTATAATCTTCATGTACCAAGCCAAGTGAACCCTTTAAAAATAATTTCAAATAAAAAAACAGCGTTTTAGCCAAAATTTTGCCGAAAAGATCCCATTTGTGAAAAAAATCAATATGGTGAGCCTTTGCTTTTTTTTTGTTTTTAGCAATATATAGAAGCAGTCATATTTTAGTATACATGTATTTATACAAAAAAACAAACAGTTTTTTTAAATCAAAACTAAGATATATGTATATTTTTCATTATCTAATACCAGCAATAAGGTATTTTTCTTTCTTCAAAAAACCAGAATTACAACAATAAAGTGAGTATTCTTAACATAAGCAACAACAGTGTAACTTGCTTAAAACTACATCAAATATTTAGATTCCTGAAGTTTTTTTATGATCAAATTCACTTTTTTTTTTCATTTCTGATATGCAAAAAAGTATAGTGACCTCTATATTTTTTAGAGAATTTCTTAAATAACAATTTTACAACGTTTCATCAAATTCTTATGGAAATTTATTTGCGGACGCATCTCCCCAGTCTTTCCCACCGAACAGTATTCACCGTATGGCAACGACACCGGATATTGATAGTAAGAGAAAAAATCGAGCGAAGCTTGACCAAAGGGTAAGTTTTATCGAAATAATCACTTTTCTAATAGGAATCTGACATGCACGATCATATATCATTCATCCATAACAAGTTCCGCCGTCTATCAGACCTAACAATTATAAGCTCACCTAACACAACGTGCTCATGGTGAGCTATTGTGATCTCCTTTTGTCCGGCGTCCGTCCGTTCGTCCGTCCGTCTGGCGTCAACAATTTCTTTAAACGAAATCTTTTTTCCCTTTAAACCACTGGGATAATTTTGATAAAACTTTACAGAAATGTTTCTTGGTGAATCTCTACCAAAGTTGATCAAATGGTTCCGGTCCATTGCATATCTGGGTCACAGGAGCTAAAAATATATTTTAAAAGTGAAATCTAAAAAAAAAAAATTCTTCTCCGAAGCCGCAAGGCCTGGAGCTAAGATACCTGGTGTGTGGCATTGTCTAGTGAACCACTACCAAGTTTGTTCAAATCATGACCCTTGGGCCAAAAACTTGCCCCGCTCCAGAGGTCACTTGATTTTACATAGACTTACATAGGCAAAACTAGAAATATCTTCTTGTCAGAAACCACAAGGCCTGTAGCTAGATATTTGGTGTGTGGCATTGTCTAGTGGACACATACCAAGTTTGTTAAAGTCATGACCCTGGGTCAAAATTGGCCCCGCCCCCGGGGGCAGTATATTTTACATAGACTAAAACAGGAAAAACTAGGAAAATCTTCTTGTCAGAAACCACATCGCCTAGAGTTTATATATTTGGTATGTATCATGGCCTAGTAAACCCCTACCATATTTGTTCAAATCATGGCCCTTGGGTCAAAATTGGCCCCGCCCCAGGGTCACTTGATTTTACATAGATATATATATATAATAGGGAAATTAAGAATAATCTTCTTGTCAGAAACCACAAGGCCTAGAGTTTAAATATTTAGTGTGTAACATAGCCTATAGACCTCTGCCAAGTTCGTTCAAATCATGGCCCTGGGGTTACAATTAGCCCTGCCCTTGGATCACTTATGCATGGTTTACGTATTCAGTATGACTCTTATAGAGTCAATAAAGGCATTGTTTCTCAGTAGCGATTCAGGGCCATCTTGGCCCTCTTGTTCTGAAACACTGCCATATACATAATATCACTCTTAAAACATGTCATCTAGTACCGGCAAAAAGTTATATGTCAACTTCATTCCCTTTAAAATAGTTAAATTTCAGCCCATTCATTGCATGCCTGGCTATTTTTTTTATCCGTTATCATCTAATATTTATGTAGATATAACTTCTTCCTAGTATTGATTCTAATCAACGACAAAATCTTATTATTATCATTTTCTTTTACTGTACGAGGGCTTAGAAATTAGTGACAACTGGGTGTACGGGATATACCTATTGTAATGTACGGCATATTGCATCGAATTCAAACGAACATTACATCGTTTTTTCTGCAAAAAGAGTGTTCCATAAGTCATATCCAATTTTCACATTTACACAAATTATGTCTATGCCAGTATTAAATATTTTCAATAAATCTCGACATTGAATTTATTCACTGCATCAACAGATACGCCTTAAAGCCCATATCAATGTTACAGTAAATCTTACGCGGAAAGCGTTTTCCGAGAAACCACGATTGAAAACTCCAAAACAACCTAATTTATTCTTTATGGAATGAAACTTCAATCATTTTATGTTGAAAAGCGTTGTTCCTTTTAAATATGGGAACAACAACAACAACAACAACAACAACAACAACAACAACAATACAACAACAACATTAGAAACAACAACAACAACAACAAAAACAAACAAACAAAAACAAACAAACAAAAACAAGAGGGCCATGATGGTCCTTAATCGCTCACCTGAGAAATATTGCTTTCAATGGTTTATAATATGAACATACTTAAAGTTATTATTTAACAACTTTGTAGTAGTACACAAGACAATTCTACATACCAAATATCCAAGCTCTGACCTTGCAGTATTTCAGGAGATGATTTTTCTATTTTTTCCTATGTAAAATCAAGTCATCCCTAGGGGAGGGCCAATTTTCACCCAAGGGCCATGATTTGAACAACTTAAAGAATACGCTCGTGAAATAAATTTAACCATCAACAAATCTTTTAGTGTGATCACGTTGAATGACTTTCATTTTTATAACACGCTATATTGTAAGAAATAGCTGATTAAAGTTGTGATTTCGATCGGCTAGGCGCCCGCATCTTTGTTCATGTAACCTTTCTGGACGTCACAAATACCCATTAACCATATCCCGATCGATGAAATGCATTAATAGGGGTTTGTGATAAAAGCCCTTAAAGAATACGCTCGGCTGATTACAACTAGGTTTCCATTGAAGATATTATGTAAAAAACCAATTAAATTTCTATTTCATTGGGAAACAATCGTAATAAGAAAGAAATTGTAAGTTAAAGACGTCTATTTAAAACCAATTTGCTCCGCGATATTTTTATTTCTATAATACATCTTTGTCATTTTTACCGTGAAATGCTTGCAAACTGCGGTATTGAAAATTGTGTGGTGTTTAAACTGATTGGATAAGAAATCACTGGCAACCTTTGTAACAGCGTCATATAAAATTCACACTCATGGCCATAAAAACACGCATAAAACGAAGCGTGCCCCGACACGGTCACCATGTCAACAGACAATTGATTGACAACTTTTACTGAAACGTACATGTAAATATAATCTACCACAAACATTTCTAAATGCATTATATAAATAGAAAGAAAAGTTTAATCCCCGTTTATAAATTATAATAATCTATATTATGCAATTTTACGGAAAAGTCTGTTTAATAAATATATATAAGTAAAATATCGTATCGCAATGAGCTCATGTAATTGGGCAACAGAAAGTAGTTAGCATAATTTACATTATTTTTGCTAAATTTCGAGCAATTAGGTTTTAATCATAATTCAACAAATTGTCCTTTGATTCGTTTCCCCTATAGTATTTCACATTTACCGTCCCTTGCAATTAGATTTCTACTTACATGATACCCGCCCTTTTATAATTTATATGTTGATTAAAAAACTGTTTAAAAATGTTGATAATTGCGTAATAATTTGCGCAATAAAATAGCGATGTTTGTGAAATGGGTTCATAAATGATGCGTGACAAGGGTAATTGACTTTAGTTATGTGTTCGATCACTATAGCAGGTGAGTTTAATAAAGTTTTTGAGATATTTCTTAAAATTATGTTATAGTTCCTTACAACTTTGAGCCCGAATATACTGAGGAAGAGCTGCAATTGCCTTTACAACAATACGTTACGGGAGGAAGAATAATTATGTGCTGAGGACTTATGTCCGCGAGATAAACTGTGGTCATTGGATGCCATCCAATAGAAAAGTATAGTTGCACAGTCGAAAATGACTCGGTTTTTTGGAAATTTAGATGAAATTACGTGCAATCGGAATAAAGGACTTTCACACCTTAGTTTCTGAAGATTCGGTTTAGAAGTATGCATTCAATTACCATACTGGCATACAAAGGTCATATACGAGGGTCCAACTCCTCTACTCACATAAAGAAAACAAATTAAAATGTCATAAGTTTAATCTTTTAATAATATATTTCATATATTCAAATAATAAACATTTTTCAAACAATTTCTCCACAACACAACGTAATCCCTTACTTATTCAATGTATGTACCAACCCGGAAGTGTGTCTGTACGTTACGATTGGGTTGTAAAAAAGGTCTCGCGAGACCACGAGACTAACAATGGTGCGCCCATGTCCTCGGAAACAAATTGGTGAAATAACGATTTAACTTCCAATTTCTTTCTTATTAACGAGTCGATTCAAGAAATAATTAAATTAAATTGGTTTATTTACATCAATATCTTTCAATTAAAACTATTGTTATAGTCGAGCGTATCCTTTAAGTAGAGATCCACAGACAATACTACATACCCAATACATAACACCAAGCCATGTGGTTTCTGATGAGAAGTATTTTCTAGGTTTTCCCTATATAAGACTATTTAAAATAAAGTGGGCCCCTGGCAGGGCAAATTTTGACCCTAGGCCATTGTTTGAACAAATTTTTGTAAAGGTTTATATAAGACAATTCTACACGCTGTAAGCCTAACGTTTTTTCCGAGGAGAAGATTTTCTAAGATGCATTTAAAATCTATTTTTGGGCCCTGTGACCTATATTTCAACCAATCAAAATTTGTACAATTTTGTTAAGACATCATAAGGAGATTCCGTGAAATTTTGTCAAATCCCTTCAGCGGATTAGAGAGATGTTTTTAATGGAAAAATTGACGCATAGACGCACGCAGGACAATGGACGGACGACAGACGCCCGGACAAAAGGCAAATCATAAAAGCTCACCATGACACTTGTGCCAGTGAGGTAATTATCTAAGCTCTAGGCCTAAAGGATTCATAAAAGAAGATTTTTTAAGATTTTCCTATAGAACTCTATGAAAACAAGTAACCCCTGGTGCGGGTCATTTATATACCATAGGCATATGATTTGAACAATCTTGGAATGAAACATTAGATGAATACATACCAAATATCTTACTCTAGCCTTATATTTCATAGGAAAGAATTTTTAAAGTTTTTCCTAAATAAGTCTATGTAAAACAAGTGAACCCCCGGCAGGCCAAATTACATAACCCAGGGTCAAATCTGAACAACTTTTGTAGAGATTCACTAACAAATAACTACAATCTACAAAAAATATCTTACTACATCTTATTGTTTCATAAAAGAGATTTTAAAGTTTTTTCACTATAAAAATCTATGAAAAATAAAATACCCTGGGGAGGAGCAATTTAGCCACCAGTCATGATCTGAACAACTTTTGTAGTTTCATAAGACAATTCCTACATTACAATTTTTTAAAGCTACTAGGGCTACAGTTTTGCAGGAGAAGATTTTCTAAGAATTGCATTTAAAAATCTATTTTTAGGCTCCTGTACCTACTTATTCAACCAAATCAAAATAATTTGAAAAACTTTGATAGAGGTCATGATAAGGAGAATTCTGTGAAGTTTGGTCAAAATCCATCCAGTTTTGGGAGAAGTTGTTTAAAGGAAAAATTGACCAAGACGCACGCACGCACGACGACGGACGACTGAACGACGACGACCCGGACAAAAGGCGATCACAAAAGCTCAACATGAGCACGTTGTGCTCAGTGAGCTAAAAATAAGAGGCCATAATGCCTTATCGCTCACCTGATATCATTAGCTATATAAAATCAAGTGACCCCCGGACAGGGCCAATTTGACCCCGGGCATGATTTTGATGAACTTGGTAGAGACCCATATAGACAATGCTACACCCAAATATCTTAGCTCTAGGCCTTTGTTTTAGAAAAAAACTTTTTAAGTTTCACTTTAAAATTATTTTTTAGCTTCTGTACCTTAATATTTGCAACAAAACCGGAAACCTTTGAACAATTTTATAGGGGAAACACCTTAGAAAACATCCTTGCAAAATGATCACTTTACCATCAGTAGTTCAGAGAAGAAGATTTTTTATTAACTTTGTCGACCCGACGCACTTACACTCACGACGACGGACCGCCGGACAAAGGCTATTCCCAAAGCTCACATTGGCACTCCGTTGCCGGTGGGGCATAAAAAAAAAAAAAAGTATAA
Organism: Solen grandis; assembly: GCA_021229015.1. Lineage (NCBI taxonomy): Eukaryota > Metazoa > Mollusca > Bivalvia > Adapedonta > Solenidae > Solen > Solen grandis. The sequence goes on from CM037777.1 coordinate 63,712,464, forward strand.
GATATCGAGTAGAAAATGTTTAACCCGAGTCGATTCTTTGATGATTCCCATGTGATTCTAAATGGAGGGTTTTGGCTATTTATTTTGTTCACGATGTTAAGAAATAAATATTGCGGTAATGGGTGGAAGGTCCTCGTGAGCATACTTATGTAAAGATATAGAAAAAATATGAGCAAGGTTGCCATAGAACAGCGCTGTATATCCAATTGAAACCGGGCTAAGATTAAATTCTCATAAGTAAATCTTTCTTTTTTAAGTTTAGACTGATAGCTTATGTTACTAAATTTTCAAACAAATTTTTCGCATAATTAACCAAGCCTGTCGGAACTGCGGATAGCTGAAAACCGAATACCTTCCTGGATCAAACCCCACACGGTGAATGCTTAATGGTGTTGGAAACGACTCTAACCATCGGCCATGGGGGCCTTAACAGTTCACTCGAAGAAACAACAATTGATAAAATTACATTTACGGAAGATTTTTTCTAGATAAAGAATGCGTATCCACGTATAATTAAATTAAATAGTAGATTTACTATAACTCGCTCAGTAGTTTTTTAACCCCTATGTTCATTACAACATCTTTCATTTTGTTGTGATACAAGTACAAATGTATAGAAAAAAATATTATAGATTTACAGCATCATCAATTCTCCGGAGTTCGTCAGATAGTCCCCCTCAAATTACGATAGTACATCTAGAATAAGCGGAAAATCATTTAATGATAGGTAATAAAATGTCTACATTCTTTACCCGTGACGATCATATGAGATAAAAGCTACCATATGTCAGAATCCTTTTACTGTACAGCACTGTTGGCCGATGAACTCACATGAAGAGTCATAACGAGGTATCCTTTCTGTAGTCACAATCTCTAGTCTGTTACAAACCTCTTTGAAATAAAGAAGTTTTTCACTATAAAACGTTTATTATCTGACCGACTTAAGAAACCAAATAATGCCGATTTTTACCCTACCTTGTGCGTGCCAGGTCATTAATTACCCGACGGATCAATTTGCTATGATTTTGGGGAATGCTTTATAAGCGTAAGATTGTGTATGCGCTGAAAAGACGGCACGGATATTTTAACATTATAAACCAGGCCCGTTCAAGGGTGAGGGGGGAAAGGGTAAAAAGGGTTAAGACCATTTGACACCACCCCAGCTTTACATTTTTTTCTAGGCTAAAAATCCATTGATTACATAATGTGAGCTGTCTAGAGGAAATCCCAATCGTTGGCCCCAATACTGAACCAAGCATAACCCCCTGACCCAGCAAGACTCCTATTGTCATTAATGGCCTTCCATGCTGTATAATGTTTAGTAATCCGAATTTGGCAGTCATCCATGACTTGGTGATAAGGATGTTTTAAGGTCTGTGTTGCAAATTGGATTGACACCTTCACTGATTCACAGGCTAATGTCGGTGATTACCTAAGGACATCTCGTTGCTGACGATCTAATATTGAAGAAAAATACAAACATTACAAAAACTTTAATCAGTAAAACTATTCTAGACAGGTGATGTTTTGGAAATAGCATAAAAATCGATAAGATAAAATTTAGCCAGTAAACAAACCAAATTTGTGTTACATTAAGATGTAATTGCTACGAAAATGTTTACTAGGAACCCCAAAAGAAATTATTGATTTAAGCAAATAACATTGAACTCAAATCTAATCAACAAAATTTTAAAATTCACTTCTCTACTATCTAATAAAATTTGTGAAATCTTGAATTTAAAAGGGGCAATTTAACTGCCAGGTTTGGAGAACTGTCAGGTATGAAAATTGCCGATTTTGTATTGGAAAAAAAAATTAAAAAGCTTTATTGCAGGTGAAGATGCAATACTAATCGCAACCATTAAATTGTAACTTTACCAGAAATGGTTGTGTTTCAAATGCATCATAAAGCGATACTATTTTTACATAACTTGTAAGCATATTATTTTAACAAGCATTAAACTCTTCTTAATAACTCTCTCAATAATATAATAAAAAAAGTAGGTCTATACATCATCCCTGTTCAAACTTTTTCTATTATTTACGAAATAAATAATCATAATTATTATAAATATGTCTTTTTTAGATTTATGAATATAATTAAAAATGAAAAGGATTTGAAAATTGTTAACTGCCATTTTTGGACAAGTAGTGTGTAGATTATTATTACTAAATTCAATAAAATCCAGTAACATTATTGATCAATGTACTGATAAGTCAATGAATACAATGCAAGAATACCAATTTATGTGCAAAATAAAACGGATATTAAATATTTTAATTAAATATCAACATCTATTGTTTGTTTTGTCACGATTAAACACTTAGAAAAACCAAAATGTTTCAACTAAACTAAATTGTACAAAAAAAAAAAAAAAAAAGACACACAAAAGGGGCCCAACCTACCCTATAACGTGCCTTGATTTTTTTTTTCTGAGAATTTCTGTGTGAAAACTGCTTCCAGATCGACAATTTGAAAGCCATATCATTAAGGTCAACCTATTCCCTTCCCATTTTTGACAAAATGATTATGTTTAACGTGAAAAAATTTATTTTTTTTCTCAGTCTTTGACAAAATCTGTCTTTTACACTGTTGAGTCAAAAAATAATGATCACAAGTCACTTTTTGTGGGGGTTCAGAAACCGTTATTAAATATTTTATGGGAGTTTTGTGAATGAAAATACAAGATAACCCCCTAAATTTTTTACCCGGAAAGTAATGTACTTTCAGTAATATCAGTGTTCCCCCCCCCCCCCCCACCAGCGCTTTCCACCTCCCCCCCCTTTATTTTTATTTTATTTAACTTTGATCGGGGCCTGTAAATGCAACTGTTATCAAATTATACGATTGCACAGCATTATTCAAAAACATGACTTTGCGCCGGTAAAAGATAACATTATATCGGTCAATGGGTTAAGACTGGGTCCACTTTTCTTTTTTTTTTTTTTTTTTTTGCCTTGGGGATGGATGCATACGTACTCCCGATGGAAATAGCGTCGCGAGCCATTTGAGTCATCAGAGGGCCTCGGGTGTACTGCAAAACGAATCATTGAAATTTTTCCCGATGTGTTCTCGATGTTTTATCGGAAAACAAGCCAGGAAATATCCGCAGAGAAGCTCCGGTCAAAATTCACGGAGCTTCCGCGATTTTTTTCCTCCGATGAAACCCCCATGCGTCTGTGATATCTCGCCGAAGTATCGGGGGGGGGGGGGGGGGGGGGGGAGGAGGGGTATTCGGCGGCCTTTCTGTGACACATTGGATCTTATGGTTTTAATCTCTAAAAAAAAATGGCAAGGTTGAAAAGCGCACCCAATATTATTCTGTTTTGGCCAGTCTTAGACTGAGACGTCAAAAAGGCCATTGGACATTGCTTAGGGCATCCCCCTTAACCCCCCCCCCCCCCCCCCAAAAGTCTTCTCTTGACTTTGTCGCTTAATTCCACCATCAATTTTCATACTCTTTAATAACCTTCCCCGAGACACGTAGGATGGTTCGCAAGATCCCCTTATCTACGGGATATTCCCCCGATGATGTTACAAACTCAGTGAAACCCGGGCCCTTCGCCGATCACGGAGGTGGTCCCCCGGTGCTTTCCCGAACAAACGGGACTCAAGGCTATTGTGTCCTAGCCGAAACAGCGTGAATGTTCAACGGACCCGTTCCGAAGCCTAATAATTGTCATTTTTCAACGGACTGCTCATATTTTTTTTTGGCTCAATCATCGGGAGCCATTGGTAGAAAAAAATTTTTTTTTTCCACATAATCGATTATTTTTTTTCCCAGTGGACCTAGGCCTTCAAGTTTCAAAATATAAAAATCTGATTTAAAAACAAAAAAACAACAAAAAACCTTCACTATTATCCCCAGATACCCTTAGAAAGCATCTGTTATCACACTAAAACCTTATTTTCCCGGGGAGCATGTCCCCGAACCCCCCTACCACTCCTATCACCCTTCGGATTTTGGCCCCCCCCCCCCTCACAGAAAATTTCTGGATCCGGGGCCCGTAAACCCAGAGTTTCTGAAGTTATTGAAGCAGTCCCCATGACGAAAAAAAACTCCACCCGCTGTTGCTACAGAATTTCTGTTTGTAACATAATAATCCGGGGTAAAGGTCATGAACCTTTCATTCATAAAGAGCTGCATACCTAAGTAGGTCATTCTCTTTCTCTAGTGCTAGCGATTCTATCTGTTGTTTTGTTATATGAGAAATTGACCAGGTATTTGATTATTTAAGATACTAGAAATGTTTGCCTATCTATTTCCAAGTTAAGAAATGCCCTGCGAGGAACCAACTGCCATCATGCAAAATATTGTGTGGACTACTTAGGTCAATTACATACAACGGAGCACTATTTTTTTCTTTTTACGGGAGTAGATCTTCATAACGTAAAATGGTTGCTGTTCTGGTTAAGAAATGTCACGGATATTTTTTCACGCTTAAAATTTATGCTTCCAATGCAAAATAATGACAAAAAAAAACATGTTAACAAACAATAACACACTAAAAGCGGTTACGGTTATGATTTAACGTCTGTATAACATATCCACTCGTATTCGCATGCATGGATCCGCACTAAAACGCGGAGAGGTACAGTAAATTGTTGTGGAAAATATGGGAAATTAGCTGGGCCGATTTCGTTTTTCAGCATAAGACGGCTAATCGCCGTCTAATAATGGGGCTTTTTCGTGAACACTAATATAAATTTTTTAAATTGGGCCCTTTTGATTTTATTCTTCTAATGGCTTCGTGTCCCATGGATCATAATAACGAATTTAAAGCTGTTTGTTTTGATTCATGTTAAGGCACCTTTTCGAGGGCAAAGTACTGGCCCAATCCAGAAAACATGGGGGATGGATTAAAAACGAACATAAGTTAAGTAAAATTTATTTTCTATTTTTATGAAAGAGAATAATTTCAGAATATCCCCAAAACAACAACAACAGCAACAACAACAACACGCCCCCCCCCCCCCCCCACCTAAGGCACAATGATTCATAAGTGTTTAAATTTATGTTGGCATGTGCAAACAAAATGGGTAAAACCAAATTTAGTGTCCGAATCTCGTAAAGCTTGTAGTTTATCTAAATAGAAATCGACTCGAAAGGTTTTTGTTTCTGCGTTGAACAAGCCCGGCATATAGAAACCGGCTGAAATTGTGTCAGATATGAAGTTCAGAATACGACCATGTTGTTTTCCATAATTTTTGAACGAAAGAGTTTACATACCTTTCTTATTGTATGGTATCAATTTTTTTTTCCCTTGAATTGTGAAATTTTGTTATAAAATGTGTTTTGAATTGTTACTTTGTTTTTTTTCATTTTGGGAAAAAAAAAAGGGGGGGGGGGTCCCACGCCGGTAGCCTGTGTCCGTATTAGGCCGTAGCTTGAAGTTGGAAAAGGGACAGTATATAACCTTTTTTCAGTTATGGCAAATAATGGTAGGTGGTAAACGGTTAAGGTAATCTATCTATCTTTAAATTTTGATCATGGTCCATCAAGTGATTGTGGAAATTTTATAGTTAGTGCAAGTCTTTATAGAATAGAGCAAGATCGCTTGTATCTCCATGGATGCTTGCATCTGCACTGAAGGCTTTTTTTCAACATTTGAAGTACCATGATTATAATTCAACGCTGGGTGGATTACGGAAAAGGTAATTTTATATAATCGTAAACCATGAATGGGTTTAGTCAGTTTTCCATCCATGTGACCAAACAAATTATACTTACCTTTTAATTCAAAAGCTAATCTGTCATATTCTAGCCATATTAATCCTTTCATTGAGCCTTATAAATATCATTTTATTACATTAAAAAAGTACGAAAAGTCTGCATTTTGACGATGGCAGCCATGTTTACTTTTTCTAAGAAATGAATAGTGATAAGAGGTGTTAAAGTGTACTTGTACTTATTTTCAGTACTTAGGAGTAAAGCTTTACAGTAAATAATAGAATTTACATACAAAACTTTTAAACGAAGGAAACACAGTATCAAAGAAAATTTTGACAATTTAAACATATTGTACAAAAAAAATTAGGGTTCCAATATTATGGACGGGTTTTTCGGGATTATAAGACCTGCCCAGATTCCGTTTTTTTCTTCATAAAAAAGTAGGTCAAGGTCAAAGATCAACGGTGCATAATGTAAATCTTCATCCACTTGAGCAACTGTCCAAATATTGAAGCAATCCAATGAAGAACATAGAAGTTATAGCATGTTGAAAAAAAAAGTTGCTAAAGGTATTGGAAATGCTTGTTCGTAAATCAAATGAAATGTGTTTCACTTCTTGCCTTTCACATACCCTGTATATAATAATAGTAAAAAAAAAATGATATCAATGGTCTGATACCCATAAACATGTTACTGAAGTCTTATACTGATCCCGTACCTAGTTACTGAGAAGCTGTGCATGCAAAACTTTAACCAAAATATTCAAGTTAGAAAAGGGTGATGATTTGTATTAAATTTAGTCAAAGAGTTATCCTCCTTGGTTCGATGCCAATACACTAATAAACTTTAAAGTAAAAAAGCATAAAAGTACTTTGCATGCAAATCTTTAACCAAAATTTCTGAGTTAAAAGGGACCATAATTTGTTATAATTCCCAACAAGAGTTATCTTCTTTAATAGTATGATATCCTTAAACATATTTAAGATGTTTCAAATTAATCACATGCCTGGATTCTGAGATATAAGCATAAAAGTACTTTGCATGCAAAACTTTAACCAAAATTTCTAAGTTAAAAGGGGGGCCATAATTTGTATCAAATTCAGTCAGTAGTTATCTACCTTGGTTGTCTGTTGCCCCTCAACATATTCATAAATTTTCAAGTCAATACCATGAATGGTCATTTGAGATATAAGCTTGATAGTAGCTTACATGCAAAACTTAGCCAATTTAAAAAAGGTTAACCTGAGCGGTGCCCGACGACGCTGCCGCCCGCCCGGACATTATCGTTTTAAAGGACGGAATTTTTCGTTGAAAACCCGTCCAAAAACTGGCCCTTTGGAATATAATCACTTATCTTTTTACTTGCAAATGTCTTATTTTATCATATTTCTCTATCCCGTTTCACTTTGTTCTGGAATCCCACTTGGGGCACTTTGAAATATCGATTTATCATTGAATATGTCGACAATGTGACGTTACGATACGACGCACGACGATAAGATAAATCATGAAGGTAAAATATTTATTTTAATTAATTTTAAAAAAATCTAAGAAGATAAAGGACTGCGATTATTACAACAATACAAAATCATAATTGACAATTGGGGATCGAACTGTGAACGACTTAGACTATATGTTATCTTACACCAAAAAAATTAGTTCCAAGACAATAGCTGAAAATCATTTAATGTGTGTATTTCTTATGCATTATCTAATTAACAGTAAGTAATACATATTTTCAAGCAAAGTTAGTAACATTAAAAAAAATCCATATCATAAAAAGGGAAACCAAGGCATAATCACATAAAGTTTAAAATACACAGTAAAATACGAGGGTCATCCGAAAATGAATGAGAGTTAGTTTGTAACTTTTGATTGAAACAACATAAAGCCACAAAACTTGGCGCGTAACTAAATTAATTCTTTGCGCGTAAGCGCACGTACGTGTTAATAAGCATCGTGACGTTACGTCATTTTTGAAGACGTCATATCAAACACCGCAATGGCGGACGATGCGTTCGCGCTGATGCGAGAAGAAATTTATGCGTATATCAAGATTGAGAGTAGGCGCGATAAGAAAGCGACTGAAATATTAAATGCACTCCAGGAGGTTGACCCGACATGTGCAGTGGATTTAGCACTATTGTAGATGGGCGAAGAATTTCAATAATGTACGGCAAGGTCTTACAA
>CM037777.1:63720425-63744613 GCA_021229015.1 Solen grandis
TTTAGAAACTATAAGCAAATGATGACGGCAAACACATTTATAAAGGAATAAAAGTAGACGAAAATATGTATTGTTTTCTGACATTGGTTACTATTCAAAACAAAGCAAATCATTTGGATACCTAAAGGACTAAATATGGTGACCCATCACCACTGTGAGCTACAATAATGAACGGATAAGTTTCTGCAATAACTGTAGATGGCTATGTGGTGAACATTTTAGGGAGAAACTTTCTTCTTTATAGTTTATATTAGGAAACTAGCCCATTAACTTGATGAAAAATATTCAAATACAAAGGAAACTAGTTTTGTTAACAATGTCCTTAATATATGTTTATTACTTGATGGAATCATCCTCTTCTTGTACCGCCTTGTGGATTCCAGCCATGCTTGAATCTTTTTTCACCCCTCTGTCTTTTGTAATAAACATCATGTCGACAAGTTAATACATTTACAACACAACACAGTATATATTTAATTAAACAATTAAACTGATTTTGTAGTTGATGAAACGAATATCGCTTTAATATTTAACCAAAAAAAAAAAAAAAAAAAAACGCCGTAGTGTAGGGACATTCAGTGTAAACGGATATATTCATTCATATTGTAAATTAAAGGGCGTAAGTGGATGGGTAAATCAGCATCAGAATGTTGCATTATTTCGTGTCCTTTTTTCCATTAGTTCAATTCTCCATCACATAATGGGTGTAAGAAAGCTAACTCTTCAAAGGAAAACTGCTATAAATTTACTATCAGATAATGATAGCTTCCCTTAATCCGACCGATTCAATGAATTTCAAAAAATACAAACAAACCATTCCCTAGATACAACAAAATACCGTTTGGTCCACAGATAAGCACTTAACCACATCCATTTGTTATACTCACATTTAAAAAAGCAATATAATTACAAAATTCCTCTTTATTGTGATGAACTCAAAAAAGGTCATATTTACCTCTCATCGCAAAACAAATCCATATAATATTCCAAAAGGAAGGTCAATTAATCTAATGATAAAAAAGATAAATATGTTTTGACCAAATCACAATGAATTGCTGATAATGATAAAACATTTTTCTTAGACTTGTAAGACTTAAACTGTATTCCTCGAAAACAAAAATGATTAAAAACACTTAGATCATGATATATAATGACACTGTCCTTTGACGAATTTAGGGTAAAAGTATCATTTATCTATAGCCTATATTTTGAATCTTCGTCGGTTGAGGTAGTTGAGTGGTTAAAGCGTCCGCCCCGTAACAGTAAGGTCGGTCGTGCGGCACATATAACAATAGCACTGGTTTATCGCGCTTGTTTAATACTCGCTCCTAGATAATGTGACTTGTGTTGGATCCATGCATTGTGTATATGTTGTTGTGATATAGCAGTGAGGCAGCATGAAGACAAAGTTGCTTAATGACTGTAATACTGTATATAAAACCCAAGCAATCTAGCAAATACGACTTTGAAGCGCCAGTCTGATAGGCCGGACCAATGATAGAATTTAACTATAAATCAGGACCCGAGTTCTCGAAATTATTTAAGTAAATTTGAGTATTATACTCAAATCCCTATTGAAACTGATGGGTTTAACTTGAGTATGAAAATCATACTTAAGTTTTTTTTGTTTTTTTTCTCGAGAACACGAGGCCAGAGGCACTCTCTGTTTTATCAACAATAGGAGGGGCAATGATATGGTTAACAAATAAACATCATAAATTGCCGAGATAAGATCTGACACATTTAAACCTTTCAGGACGAAACTGCCTATAAATGGTATAGAATACCTACCCCGGACACGCAGATATGACAATAAATGTATACCTCGTTATTAACATCAATGAGTTCGCGCGCACACGCGCGTGTGTGTGTGCGTGTGTGCTAATGGGCTTTACAATAACAAGTACTCGTAAAATATGAACTTTTTAAAGTTGAATTTTATACAACTAAATACTTTGAATTAAAATTCATTGCATTGTACTCGTTTCAAATGTTTTAGTACAAAGACATTCGGAATTATTCAGTCATATAATCATCAAGTTCCTCTATTTTCAACTTTATATCAGCTGTTTTCCAGTATTTTGCCTCATTGATAAAGATATTCCTTACCTTATTGACTTGTGTTTCCATATAAGTTTAAAAATGATCAACAGATTACTTTACACACATAACGTATGCATAGCTTTTAAAATGTATTGAATATTTAGAAATTATTTTTTTTTGCGTAAACATTTTTACAAAGAGAGTTATAAACATAGTATACCTTGTTGGCAGTCATTGGTTATTAAAACCAAAAGAGGAAGTAAATTGGTTTTATTTACAGTCTACAATCAAATAGTCTGGTTCCCTGCCTACTTTAGTTTATGATAACAAAGTGGTATGGGCAGGTAATCCAGGCTAGTTATTATGCACCACTTAAAGCAGCTCGTTCATTGATGATCAGTAGAGATTTCTAGAAAAGATTAAAACCAAATGGACGGCTTACAATAAGTATTCTGCCTCTCTTTCTCTCTCTCTCTCTCTCTCACTTTCTCTCTCTCCTGCCGTTTTGACCCTATAATCAAACCTGTTTAATAGGTCTATGATTTAAATGAAAAGGAAGCAAATACAAATTTACAAACGCAAGATAATGCATGTATAAACACTAGTATTTACTATGCATTAATAGCAAAATTATTTTAAAATACCTTATTTTGCATTGTGTCACGTTTAAAACAGCCTTTTCAATCTTTTCAATACTTCCATTTTTTCTTTTATTAATTTGTGTATATACTCAGTTCGACAGTTCACATTTCACTTATGTACTGCATTAACTACATTATAAGGGTTATTCTTACGGTTACATATTCATAAGATAAACATTAAGCATTACTCATCCCACACATTTTGAAATAAAACAATAACTATAAAATAAAAAAAATTATAAAGTAATAAGTAGATCAGACCTATATGTATAAACATCATATATATATATATATAGTACTAAATAGCGTCCAGAAAAAAGGGTGTTTTCTTCTCTCCCTCGTTTATGTTGGTGAAGTCTTGGCTCTTAACAAATAAATTCGGCAAGTGTTGGTTACATTTCACGGGAAAACGCGTAATTATTTTTGTAAAATCTACTTCAGGGAAATCGGTAAAATATAGAATACCAAGTGCACTTTTGCAAAATGGCACCTTCACCAGTTCCGAGAAGCGAATTCGTAAATGCTATTTAATTTTAATGTGATGTGAGCACATGTGTGAAGAGTGAATGTGATCAGTAACGGAAATAGAAATTCTAGATATAGGTTCATAATTCTAAATAAGGAGAAACACTCCATTGTTTTCCTATCATAGAACAATGCATTGGGTGACCATACGTCAGTAGACAGGTATTGATAGACGTAATACGTAAAACACAGTTTAAAATTAAATTCTTAGACAATGACCATATGTGAAAGAGCTCCTTTTACAATCTACAGAATATCAAAGGAAATGATATCGTGATTGGTCTTATTCACGATTTTTTTTTTTTTTTGCGCCGTATATCTTTCTTCTTCCGTCCCGTTTACACATGTCTATGTTTACTTATAAAACGAACAAACAAAACTGTTTGTGTCAGCATAAGGTCATTTATCAACTCTTAAAAATAAAACAATGGAACAAGTAAATTAATTTGGTTTATTAAAAAATGTATTATAATAATTAAGCAAATTTTCTTCTGACATTTATTTACGTTCAATGTTATATTTAACAAAAATGAAATCCATCACTATAATTCGAAAACGTGTAAATATTTCTTATAAATCGATCGCTAAGTCTCGTGAAATAGAAAATTCTAAATGTAGGCTTCATTCAAAAAGAAATACGTTAAGTGTCTAAATGGTAAGTTAAATAAAAAATTGTTATACCTTTGTCTTCGTTTTTTCATTTTTTTTTTCAGTGGCAGAAACAAATGTTAAAATTTAATTGCATGTTTTGGATATGTTTTTATAGGATTATCGCCCGTCGTAAATTATATTAAAATATCATTTTTTCAGATACCAAACATATGCTGCAGTTTATCTTTTTTATTTCCTTTAACCTTTATTTGAATTATATTTATTGAAAAAAACGCAAAACATATTAACTTATCACCTTCTTAACTTAGTTTATGATTGTGCTAGATATTAGACACCATTGAATATTCTATATCTACTGTATATATCAGTAAATTGTTTTATGTTGTGTGAGCATTAACTAATGCGATTTTTGTATAAGACGCATAAAATTGGTTCTGTTCAGCAAAATATTTTTGAGGAATAATACTGGTATACAATTTGGAAAATAATGCAGGCCTTAATGAACTCTAATGTGATTTCTTTGGCTACAGTGATGTGTATTTTCGTCGGTGATCAACTAGTTAGACCATATGGCTCAGGTCAGGGTTCGATCCTACTTGCAAAGCAGTATATGTCTCAAGTTCAAATTACCATCGGTGGATAGCTAATTTCCTAAGTTACACTGGGACAATAGGCATTTTGTTATCGATATAATAATGCACATTAAATGTTTAAACATTAAGAAAAAAAAATTAAACAGGATTAACTTGGTCAAGTTTGATTTAAACTATTTGAGTATCTATCGCACATGCGCAAAAAACTAAAAAATGCAGGATTATGCACAAGAAGAACAACTTACCACCAGAATTTGACGTAAACGATCTATCAATTCAATATGGCGTATATATATAAATATATTCAAGATAATAAAATAAACGTTTTTTATTTCACGCCAAGTGCTCAAAACGATAGTCGGACTAATACTGTTCTTCGCCTGCGCAACGAATCTCACGTAAGACTGAAAGAAATTCTTAAAATGGAAAAAATCGTTCATAAAGTTACATAAAAATTATAACTATAGAAATAGTCCGATTGAGTTTTTAAATTGTCATGAATATCAAAATATCACCACCAGAAGGCACTTGATGTTGTTGTTTATTATTTGTACCCATTCCATCGCGGCACAAGAATTGGAAAAATGTTTTTCACGCTCACAGTTAAACCTTTATTTCTTAACATACATTTCAGCCAAGATCGCCTTATTGCCTGACCATTACAAATGATGCATCATCTGGCAGTCTAAATATAGGAGTTTACATGAAAGAATGGATTTCTATTACACCGACAGTAATAATAAAATAACACCAACAAACTGTTACATCAGGTTGTATCAAAGAAAATATTAATTGCTTAACATTACAATCTGGACAAATGCAATCAATTAGTTTGAAGCCTTAAAAATGAACTTTCGTCGGCAAATATACATTTTCTGTACGTAACTCGGGATTGATGAAAAGTACACATTCAGAACTTCTGGGCATAGTTCACTTTATGGATATTTAAGTTTTCACATGATCTTATTAGATAAGTCCAAAAAAATTTCAAGCTGATTGAATCGGAAGCTAAATTGACAGAAATAATGTCCTGCAAGAAACTATACAATAGATAATGACAATTATCAGTGTTAACAATGAATGCTGGAATCTAATTTCAGCGGAGAAAACAGATGAAAGTCAACCTCGTGGTATTATCTGTTTATTCTACTATTTCTCTATCGTTCAATCGGTGCCCGTGAATATCACATAATCGAGAAAATACGAATGTACTTTTCCTTCCAAACAATCAGCTTCAAGTTCAAAGCTACGAAATTTTATTTCAAGCAAACCTGAAGGTCATAAGACCCATGTGGGAACATACATGTAGCATGTACATATTTTTTTTACAATAAACAGTGAATAAATACATAGCATTTAAACTATCATCACTATCATCAAGCTGAAACATTAAACATTAAACATTTTTTAAATCATACACTCTAACTTAGTAATAATTTATATAGGTAGTTAACAGCAATATCACGTAAATCATAGTCAGGAGAAGAATGAACAAAGAAAAGTATCCTTTAATTAATCATGAACATCTGTATACCGTAAATAAACATTTTGAACTTATTTACACAAGGAGGCAATATGGTTCAGTAATACTCCTGTCGAATATTTTGCCTATCCATATATATCTTCGGAATCCCTTGTTGAATCGAAATACATTGTGAAGTCATGGACATAATGAAATAAAGGCGAATAAATCAATATAAATAAAGAAAGAGGGGGGGGGGTAGGGAATGGGGGTCTTTAATTAAACACAAACGTTTTCGTTATATACAGCTTAACTCATTCAAACATGCAACTTAAACATGTACTCTGATAACCAATAATTTGCATAAGTTAGAAGAGCCCATACCAACAATTTGACTTGATAACAGATTAAACTGTTCATTTTAAGGTACAAATCACCTGAATTCATTCATTCACCTAGAAATCTACAATTCCTAAACAACGTGTAACGAATAAAAAGTATGTAATTGTTATGCTTGTTTTCCGACGACGACTCATTAGTTTCCTTTATATGAGGGCTCATTGTGTAGGATTGACACCAATTGAATATTCATTTGTTGGCGTTTAAGTTTAAGTTGACACAGTGAGGTGTACAGTTCGTCCTTATATATTTATGTACCTTAGACATGAACAGGTTGAAACCAACAACGCATTCTTAAGACTCAAAAAGTAAACCCATGGTTCATTCTCCCCAATAAGACACATTTAGAACAATTATACAAAACCTTACTTTCAAGTTGCATTTGTTTTATTAATAGACATAAAACTAGTTAAAATTCAATGTCATTAATTACCTTACCTACTGTTCGAGTTCTATGACTTTAACATCAAGTTATTAAAAACGCAAACTATCCAACCAAGTTAGAAGTAACTTAAATTATTTTGTGTAACAAGGAACAGCAATTTGTGAATTGTTATTAGGTCATTATTTGGAAAAAATTAGAGAAGTACAGTTTTGTCATTAAGTTTCGGGGTTTATTTTTTCGTACCGTGATCAGTTCACATTTTCTGAGTATTGATATTTTTTAGATATAATATTTAGTTACCTAACTTCTACAGCCTTAATTAAATCAAATTTATTTGTTCAAAATTGTACTTGTAATATTCAAAGTAAAAAAAAACTTCTGACAAAATATGATCAAAATCCTGTTTTCACATATGTTTATGTGAAAGTATACCGCCATTGAAATGCTCAATCTGATAGATTTTCCAGTTTTTATGTTTCTGTTCCTTTTCGCTATTTTTTGCATCCCTGTGCAACCCCCTTGCAAAGCACTGGTCCACCGTCGTGTAGATAAAGTATTGGCCATACAACGTAGCTGATAAATTTTCCCGACTGTGTATACTCCCTAAAAAGGTTCTTGTCCAAAATCCCTTTGGACTCAGAGATGTCGGAGCTACCGTTTTCTCTTGATTCCTTCTCATTTCCATTTTCATCATTAAGTTTTACAGCATCATCCTCTAAATCGTCGGAGGTGATAGTTTTATCATTTTCTGCTGCTTCCTTCTCATTTTTACTTCCTACATTAGGTTTTACAACAGTTTTCTCTAAAACATCGGATACTCTCTCTTGAATACTTTCTACAGAAGTACTGTTTTCCTTTTGCAATTTACGTTTTTCTACATCAGATGCCTCTTCCTTAACATCAGTTGCATCTGCATTTCTTTCGCCATCTTCTGTACCCTTTTTAATTTGTTTCTCAACACCAAATTCATGCTTGCTTTCTTTTGATTTCTGGCCACCCTCAGCTGGTATTTGTAGCTCAACTCGACCAGAGCGCCACCCCGGACAATACATCACGCATGGTGGGTCCTGTACACACATATACACGCATAGCTTCAAACACGTGCTCATATAGGCCTTGACGTTAACATCACCAGACATCAGCTCCTTAAGTTTGTTGTCAACCATGTTTGATGTCAAGAATTTAAAACATTCCTGTAAAAATATCAGGAATTTGGTCATATTACATTGAAATAAATTTTGAGTGTTTATATGCCTTAAACTGAAAAGAATTCTGGTATTATGAAGAAATGTGTTCTGCTCTTCAAATAATTATTAAGGGGTTATTACTTAAACAGGTTTAAGTCGGTAATATAGATGTTTTGGACTACACATCATCATGAATTGCTAGAGCAAAGTTAGGTATCTTTTGCGATTATTATAACACTAATGAAAAGTGCTTGTTAAAAATGTTATTGATTTATGAACTTACCCTTGCTATCTCCGGCAACAAACTTTCTACATTGGCTTTCCTGTTTTCCTTCAACCAGAGGAGTTTGTCCTGATCTTCTTTGACATCCTGAAATGTGTTAAAGTTAAATATATTTACCTTAATTGGACATACTTTTCAATTATTTGACCGTAAAATTGCCAACCTGATTCAGAGTAAAATTCGAAAAGATGATTTTTACGTTTTAATTATATCAACACAGTAAAATATGAGTACTAACAAAAAATATTGTTTCATCAAGAAAAAATATGCTACTCATAACAGGTCTGTATTTCGTTTCTTTCAAAGAACAAATTGAATTACTTTGGTCTAGCTTAATAGATCTATTCTGTCTATTCATACTGAATGTAAAATTTGAAATGATATAAATTTGATTTGTACACACATTAACATCCCACAAGCCTGGTATCAACATAATAAATGATATACATCAATAGCACCTGAGTTAATTAAATTGGTATGTGACATTTTTCTTCCGAACGTTATCAGTCAAGAATGTCTAAAAGTAATATCAAGACGCGATAAAATCCAGTAAATTAAAATTAACCTCATGTTCTGAATATTATAAGTAGACATTACAATTAAAGGTGAATGTCCAATTAAATAAATATGATTTCGAATTATGTATGACATAATAATGTACTGTTCTGGATAGACGACATACCTTTTGTGTTGGAATGCGATGATAGTTACCTATCATTCATACATAGGAGGATATCTTCTTTAAGATTAATGAGACTTTTAACATTTACGCATTTTTCAACAAGAGAATGCCACTCACCTTAACGTGCCACCTGAATACAATCTTCCACACATCTTCGATAGTCTTCTTGCAAAAATGGAATGTATCCTGAAGAAATTGTAAGAAGGTTTTAACAAAACAAAAAGGGAATTAATTTCAGATGACGCTTGGTATGGGTTTAAGAGCGTATGATACAAAGATCTAGGGTTTAAATTCCATTAAGAAAATGATATGTTCAGATACGGTGTTAATACTTGCCTAAATTGACATAAAAATATGTGTTAATTGTAAATGCATTTAGTAAAGCCCGTAATTAAAAAAAAAATAAGTTTCAATAATGAATTTTCTCAGTTGCTCGTAGAATAAAATTTGTACTGAGTAAAGACTTAACATGTTCATAAAATCTTGGTGGTTGGAGATTCTATAGCCCGAGGCTGCGTCTACTACAGATTCAACAAGACTTACATACCATAACGATGTCCAGTAAGATTGCGATACTGTCTCCTTCGGAGTAACTTTTCTCCAGAATGTCAAACGCCTCTGTCCACTCGTTGTCATAAAGCTCGCTGCTGATCTCTGCCAGTTTGGTGGGACGATAAGGGTCGTTCAGGTCGGCAATGTTCGGGTTGTTGTCACGACATCTTACCGATATAATCTCGCTCAGTCTTTTGGGAAAAGTATTAAAAATTAGCTCTTTAAACTAAATCATCTTTTGAAGGACATAATTTTCAATTTATCTGGTACACTAATCTTTTATAAAGGCTTTTTGTTTTGTCTAGCACGAAAGCATTTGAACAGTTTCTATTCCAAATAATCTAATGCACGTGTACACACACAGATTTTTAATATTTTATGCAACAATAAAAACGTTTTCAGATATGAATTGTATGTATATATGATTCTTCACATTTAAAAGTTAGTCTACGTCTTTATTTCTTTACTTGTATACGATGCAATATCTTCAGGAATTCTGCATTATTCACCTTTTCAACGCATCCTCCTTTTGATTCTCAGATTCCTCAAGCTGAGACTCCAGCTTTTGGACCTTTATTTCAAGCCTGTGAAAACATTAATTTTATTTCTTACAAAGCTATAAAATAATGAATTGTTCCACTTTAGATCAACGTCTAAAAACAATAAGTTAGGATAAGGACCAAGACACAGAAATATATTTTGTTTGATAACATTCATTCTTAATATACTGACATAGAACATAGGGGATTGCAATATTATGATAAATGCGATAAAATCAAAGATTTTCTTAAACAGTTTGGTGCAAAACTCTGGAGGTAGACACGCCAATGAGTTTGAACATTTCTTCTTATGTTACATCAATTTTGAGAGAGAGAGATAGTCCCCTACAGCTAAAGTAAATGGGCAGACTTTTTTCTTTTCTTTTTTTTTCAGGTGAAAGACATAAGCGGAATGGATTGAACAGATCAAAACCTTATCCCTATTATTTATGCAATGTACTGAATTGTGACTTTTCTATAATGCATTATTATGCTATATACATAATCAACAGGAGGAACAGAATTCGCATCTTCAGGGCGACCTGACCATGGTTCATCTTCGGTGCAGGCTCTCTATATCCCAATTTTTAATACCAAAATACGAAAATACGAAGTGCTGTTATCACTAGGAGTATCAATCATGCCTTCATGAATTTCCATTGAAGCACATATTTTTTCACTGTTTCTTCTTTAACTTCATCCAATTCCTTTTAAAGAACGACTGTAATCTCTGTAATCTTCAAAGGGTTTGCATATTTTTATCAGTTGATTTTAACTGAGAAGATAATTGTTTAAATTCATCACCTTGGTCAATGCCTTCTGAGAGAAGAAAATAGTCACGCCAGACACATTTTGATTTACCCTCATACTATAACTGAAACAATTATCTTGATATGTTTTGTACATATATTTAAAAATTGAATTTCATAAAAGCCTTGTTGAAGAAATAACAGTTTTATTTTCATATTTTTCATGTTTTCGATGTGTTATAACCCATATAGGTAATAAAACATGACCTGTAATCGCGATTTGAATGTTGCTTTTTTACAGTTGTAACTTGTTTTTTACATGTATCTAAATTCTAAAGCAAATCATATATTGATGTTTTCTGTTTTATCGAATAGTTTTCGTTTGTGTCCTGGGGCCGCCATGGCCGAGTGGTTACAGTCTTGGACTACAAATCTCTCAGCCCCTCACCGCTGTGTGTTCGAATCCCGGAAGGGACTTCGGATTTTTCATGTGACGAAGCCTTCCAGCTGGCTTGCGGTAGGTCAGTGGTTCTACCCGGGTACCTCTGTGAACTCGGGGTCTTTCTCCACCTGTAACTAGCTGGATGTCGCTACATGATTGAAATACTATCGCAGCGATGGTAAACCCCAATAAAAATACAACAAATTTGTGTCCTGTCCCACGTGTAATTGAATCATAACTTTCTGAACCAGTTGAATCGATATATAGTAATTTACTACGCTACTCTCAATAATAGTTCTAAATATTCGCTCAAATAAATGGTTATAATGAGTAAAATAACTGATTTAAGCATTAACATGCAATATGTGTTTGCGGAAAAGAAATGAAAACCCATACATTACTGTTTACTTCTGATGAGTATCTTTGAGACAAACGAAAACAAACACTATTCAGACGGAAATGCCTTGCAATCTAAAACAGTATTTGTATCATCTGTTTTAGAATTATATACATATACTTTAACTTTTCTTTCCGTCAGTTGATATGTGTCTAGATATTTATCAATATGACTGAATAGAGTCTCAGAAAGCACAATGTTGAACAGAGAGGAAATTATTCACCCAAGGGGGCTAATAAGCAGTTTTTTTCTATTTCAGAAACCGCTCCCCTTTGAATTTACTGATAAAATAGATTTATAAAATTTGTCCTAGATGGGAACTGCTCGAAAGTTTTTTTTACAAAGGTTTATAAACGTCGATCTATAGGAACTTAAAATATCTTCATTTGTTATTTCAGCAAAGCAATATGTCCTGAAATATATTGAAATGTCATTGAAAATTGTGTCTAATGTATTGATTAAAACATTTGAAAAATTTCAGATATTCAATAAGATAAAAATCATGTATTTGCGAAAATGAAATGAACACAACTACCAAACTGTTTATTTCTAATGATTAACTATGAAATGAGAAGGAAACTATATTTACACTGTTCACACGGAATTTCTTGCAATCTGATCCATTATCAAAATGGTATGTCATAGGATTATACTAATTTATATGAATGACTCCACTGATTAAGTTTACTTTCCGACAGTTAACGTCTAACGTATAAATATCTAGCAATATAATTTAAATTTAAGTCTAAGAATAAATAGAAAATCCTTTCCTCATGGGCTAGGGTTGGTACAGTACTACTCACCTTATCAGTGCATCTTTATATTGCTTCTCAGCGTTTTCCAGTCTAGACTTCAATTCTTTTATTCTCGATTCCTCTGTTTCTGATCTGATGAATTTCCTGGCAGAACTGCTATGAAAAGCAAGTCATTGTAACCGTGTATTAAATATCAATAACAGACTTATCTTAGACCTCGTTTTACACCGAACTGAATGATAGAAAACAGAAAATTGCTGAAAAGGACCTTATAAGTACTTCCTGCTGTCGATATATATATATATATATATATATATATATATATATATATATATATAATTGTTTAATAGAAATGTATTTTCTGAATGGACATCGTAATCACTGAAATGTTTTTTGAAAAGAAATCAATGTTAATTTTTTTTAAGTAAAGTTTACCCATCATTCGCAGCCCCCTTGGAGCTTTATAATTTAATAGTTACAGTAAACAAAGTATTTTTATTTTAAATGCAAAATACAATGCAGTAAAACGTCTTTGTTCGCTGATCAGCTTCTTACAAATTGATTATAAATCATCAAAGATTAAAACAAATACAGTATTATTCTCGATAACATGTAAGATGCTGTGGTGATCGATTATCTCTCTGTAATGTGTTATTATGAAAATGAATCTACATATTGCAAAACAGCACAACTAAATTTATACAAAAAGGAATGATATAGTGATATGTTCAAACCAAAAACATGTCATATCTAAATGGCAGTTTGTAAATAAAAGCGTGACCCTGCCCATAGACGCATCGTAAAAATAAGTCTTCTTCGAAGTATCTGCCTCTCATATATATCACGGCCTTTAAATCTGGCAAACATATAACAATATTATATCAGATAATCTAATTCAGGACCGATTACATGATAATGCATGTACTTGAACTATTAAACATTGACCCATTTTTTCATCAAACGCAGTATAGGACAAGCAATCAATATACAGGTAATTGATGTTGTAAATAAATAAACCTTCATTTACTAGTACTCAAGATATTTTCATTATTAGATGATAATGGTACTGAATTTTGCCTGTCACAAATGCGTTATGGGTTCAATCACTTTATATAACATGTTTGCCTTTAAGTGATGTAGATTTTCAAGGACACTTCGGATTGTCACACTACTACATCTACACCTCTGTGTGTGAGTGATGTATAATTTAGAACTTGCTTCACGATTCTAATGTAAATTTTAATTTTATATTGTAATACAAAGGACTTATAATCATGATTAAAAATACCCAAATTGATCGTTTATTGAGAATTAATCAGCCTTCAGATTATGTAAAGTTTAGCTTTTTATATAGGATGTACCAGTATTGTGCCTCTTCAATAAGTACATTTCTTACCTGCAGTGAGTCGCTTGTGCTTCCACGTATCCACTTTTTTCATGGTCGGTTTGATTAAGTTGATTGAAAAATATTTTGAAACAGTCCAAAAACACTCCCTAAATGATAAAAAGATGCATAGATACATAAATACACAA
This sequence comes from Solen grandis, assembly GCA_021229015.1. Lineage (NCBI taxonomy): Eukaryota > Metazoa > Mollusca > Bivalvia > Adapedonta > Solenidae > Solen > Solen grandis. Next base: position 63,734,205 of record CM037777.1, read on the forward strand.
TGAAATAAATATACAATAGAAGAAAAGTTCTAAAGAAACAAAAAAGTTTTTGTCTTTGTTGCGCTAGCATTCTTGCCATTAGAGATGAAAACATATACGTACCATGGTCAAATCAAACAAAACTGAAAGAGGAAGTAAATTTGTAGTCCACACTCACACGAACGGTAAACGTGTGTTATCACTACTTTACAATTACATAATATCCAGTATAAGGAATAATATTGCGGTCGGTCCTATTGTACATTTTGTACATTTGTATTCTTCTTATACCGTCCAATTACACACGTCTTTATCAAAATTAATGCAGGAAACCAGCTATATCAGCATAAGGTCATTTCCTATCGCTCATATAAGGAACAACACTTATAAAGCAAACCATGGAAGTATTCATACTACTATCATTTGGCACAAGTATAAAACATAAGCATACATTTAAACATACATTTACGTTTAGATGTAACAATTGCTTGAACGTTAAAAATGGTTTTTCAGGTTAAATGGAGGAATTAGCAATACGTATTGATAAAATTGAATGTCTCTGATTTTTGTGTCGCCTGCATAGCATGGCAGACACATAGGGATCACTTTGTCCGTCGTCGTCGGCGTCGTCGGCGGCGTCGTCGGCGTCACACTTTCTTGTCCGGAGCATAACTCGAAAAGTATTTGAGGTATCACCTTGAAACTTAAAACATGGATAGATCACATTGAGGTGGAGTGCAGTGCACAAGAATGATAACTCTGTTTCTCTTTTTCCTTGAGTTATTTCCCTTTGTTTATTTTTTTGGATTTAATTCTTGTGTGGTGCATAACTTGTAAAGTGTTGCCTTAAACATTTATAGTAGATAGATCTCATTGGTCTGAGTGCAGTACACAAGAATGATAACTCAATAATGATAATGATGACTACAAACTTGCAACATATATATAATTAACGTCATAAGTGCTTAATGACGTCATAATTTTTCTTACAGTTAATGTTTTGAATTCATAGTCATTCTGACACTCCTCTGATGAAGACTGTATAGTCGAAAGTGCTCGGGAAAATTATTACATATTGCACTGTTTGAATATTTTATTCCCTCCCCCCCCCCCCCCCAAAAAAAAAATATATATATATATATAATATATATGTGTGTGTGTGTGTGTGTGTGTGTGTGTGTGTGTGTGTGATTTGATGTTATTTTGTACCTCACAAAATAGGTTATGCTTTATCAATAATTTGTCAAAAGATCGATTTTCTAGTCAATTCTTTCATCAAACATGCTTAAATGCAGGCGACACAAGTGTTCCGAGGAACACCCACATCTAGTTTATAAAATAACCCAAACTTTTTCATCGTATCATAGAAAACAGAAATGTCTAAGCATTGCGATCTAAACAAATTAAAGCGATCAATTTCAACCCAGCAAAGATGGACCTTTAATATTCAAAATTTATTTTCTGCCCAACAGTCGGGAGTGAAAAACTTTCTTTATGCGTGTACGTCGCATGGTATCGGCTGGAAAAGCACAATTCCCTTTATGGATATGCTTTTAACAAGATGTTTTCAGATTACGAATCATTTTATCATTTTAAAGCTGAGTCAAACAGTATAAATACATTGGAAGAAATAATTAACACTAAGGTCCTACATAGTAAATTGTTATATCGTTTGTTTCATAGTAATTTAACGAAATAGTTTGATTTCCCTTATTTTAAACTTTAACAAAGAGGGGGGAATTATTGCATCCCGGATAGCAGAAAATATATTTTACGCTGAACTTTACAAAGGTCCTCAATATCTTAAATGATTTCCGTGTGTGTAATATTCTAACGCGATCCATAACATTTTATTTTTGTTATTTTTGTTTGAAATCTACATGTAATGGAAGTTTTTACATGTGTAAGTTATTTATACAGACTTAATGATGATGATGCTTTCCAGTCGTTGGTGTTTAATAGTCTGTATCGTCTGAACGATTGTTGATCTTATGCAAGCGTCTGATGAATAAAGATGGTTCGTGTTATCTTATGACTGATTCAATGCCTACGCTTAGCCCAAAACTAACGTTTTTACAACCGTTAAAAGTGGCAAAGTCTAATTCAGCTTGAGAGTGAAATGTTTGCTCAGATCGTCACTGATTTGCAAACATTTGCACAGGACTGTACTTTTGGTATCGGAAGAAATGGTACGTTACAGGACAGTGTTTGGGGTCCGTAGTAATAAGATTAGAGAGAAACCCATTTGTGAAGGCTATGACTAACATTTCAAAAACAGTTGACATAGCTAAGTCTTACGAAGTTACAAGGGCACAATCCATGAAAATGAATGTCACTGGTGAAAGAAATTCAGCGTCACACGTAAATACAGTGAAAACTAGAAGTGATCCGAAAGGACAGACAGGTGGTGTAATGAAACACGTAACAGAAAAACAGAAACAAATCAGTTTGATAAAGGGATTGAGTGTTTAAGGTGTGGTAATTACCACACTAGTACAGACAAATGCCCTGCATAAAAGTGCAAGAGTTGTGGTAAGAAAGAAAATCATTTTGCCAGAAAGTGTAAATCTAAGAATAAGAAACCACATAGACGGCAAGCTAATCAAGTGGATATAGATAACACAGATTCAGATTCTGACTCTTTGTATGTCGGTATGATCATAAAACTAAGTAATGAAACATACAATGTTAAACAGCTTCCAGATGCCTGGCTGATAAAAACTGACATCCATGGCAAATGTGTTAAAATACAGTTAGGCACAGGAGCCAAATGTAACGTAATGTCATAACAAACATTGAAATCGATTGGCATGACAGCAACCCAGAAGTTAAATTCAGTATAACAGTCATATATTGGACACACTTTAAGGCCTACAGGGGTTGTAACCTTAACAGTGAAGTGAAAGACGTGTTCACAAAATAACATTCGAAATTTTGAACAAATAGTTTAAACTATTCTTGGGGCAAAATTATTTGAACATTTGAAAAATAGTTTTTAAACTGTGAAAAAAGTTAAAATTTCCGAGTGACATTCTGGACATATATACAGACATATTTAGTGGTTTGGGAAGCATGCCTGGTAAAATATTCTACTAAGTACAGTGATTCTGTATTGTCTATATAGTATCAGGAAATAAACACATAAAATACTAAGAAAGCAATATCTTCTATTCTGGTAAGCTGGATGAAATGGGCATATTAATCCCATGCTTCCACACCTACTTTTACTTAATTAAATTTAATTTAAAATGATACATTTGTGGCGTGCTGTGTTAAAGAGCATAATAATCACTACTGTAACATTTTAGAAGATCTAGTCAACTGGTTGTTTTCGGAAAGTGACTGCAATATCAACTGTTAATTTAGCTCATACTATTTGCTTTTTATTTTGTGTTCATGTTATTTAAGTCATCTAGTTCAATTGTTGAACTTCAAAGTTTTATTATAAATGATAAAAGTGTTATACAGCATTAAAAAAGAAAGACAACTCTTCTTGTAACAGTGACATTGTTTGTTTGGTTACCTCCTCTAGTTCATACTTTCAGCAGGCAATATAAATCATGGTTAGTGCACATATATCATAATTAATGTTAAACTGCTAAAGAATTAATTATAATATCTGTTGTCTAGAATTAAGATCACTCATCGACATATGACCTACAAGACAACTGTATTTGATTCTTCGAGTTCTTGAAACTATCTTTAGAGAGGAGATGTAATGTATACAGATTATGATGATGATGATGATGATGATGATGCTTTGTAGTAGTTGGAGTTTTATAATCTGTATCGTTTGAACATTTGTTGACATTGTGAATGTTTTGTTATGCAACCGTCTGATGAATAAAGAACGTTCGTGAATTGAAAATGGCGTTATACTGTCAATAAACTTACAAGTAACGTTTCAGTTTTGATATCTGGTGTTTTAAGAAACTCTTTACAACAATAAATTAAATTAAATCCATGAATCAATGTGAAAATTTTAGGATAAGTGATTCATTAAAGGGCAGATTTATAGAATCATATTTGATTTTGATTTCCAGTTTTATTTAAAATGTGTACATCGAAAAATACAGAAACACACTTCGTGAACTTAGACTTTCAACAAATAGATTAAATATCGAACTCTGAAGATAGAATAGTACTGCCTTTGAAGAATGAACATGTCCTTGCTGTAGACTTACTGAAGACGAATACCAATTCCTCTTTGAGTAAAATCTGTTTTCAGACATTAGGCAAAAATATATTCCTAAATACTTATGTCAGCGTCAAAACATGTTTAAAACTATTGAGATATAATACGGATATAATTCTTTTGTATATCCCGCTGAATAAGTTATTATTTTCCTGATTAAAATGCAAAGTACATTGTCTATGAGTCTCGCGTGAAATATATCTCATAACATATAAAAAGATATACTATAATAGATAATCAATCATAACATTGTAAACGTGTAATGTATTTTCTCTGTTACTTTAAATTAGTCATAGTTTTATTATATCAGAGTAAGTATGATTAATATGATGTTATAAGAACATAACATTATGAGAAACAATTCAAATGTTTATATTATTTATAATGATCATGGGTCATTTTGGCCTATTTCATTATATTTGATATGTATATTCCTGGTGCTTTCGAAGACTACTATCACTTCAAAATGCATAATTTTGAGTGCATAGCTAGGTTTTTACATGTCCATGTTCCTTAAAAAATGAAATATATTTGATCAAGAAATAAAATAAGTAAAAACTGACAAAAACTAGAATCAAGTCACTGATAGCGCTGAGAGAACGGGTTTTTGTGTGATGATGTCGCATTTCTTTTTTATCCATTCCAATAAGCGAGGATCTAGTTTTCAAGCGATGCCAACAAACCTAATGTTTTAAACCCGCTTTAACCTTGCGTAAATACGGTCATTATAAAAGAAAGATTAACACACCATTTGTTTCAGTGGACTGCTAAGAATATGTACATTGCCACTCATACTCTCCTTATTTCTCTTGCCTACAGTTTAAAAGATGTATATCTATATGTGTATCTGAATCAAAAGGACACAAAATTAATATTGTTATTTTAATATTTCTTTTTACTTTATATACACATGTACTCAATAAAAAATACTGATAATAGTAAATATTACAAAAAATATATATTTACAAATATATTTAATATTGCAAAAATATTTTTAAAAAAAGATGTATTCCTCGACGTTGAACAGAAAAAGCAACTTTCTCTTGTAGCTCGCTGTTAGTTAGCCTCTCAGCTAACTGGGCAGTTATTTTCAACATCGATAATAAAGACATTTGAATTCAGTTATGACTTCCATAATGCAATATTTTTAGATAAACATAAAAATAAGCATGACTATAAACAAGTTTATCCTAACAGAATAACGTTGCAAGCAACCATGATCAAAAATGACAAATGAAGAACTATTGGTGAATTTCGAATGGAATAAAAAGATACAAACATGGATGCATTTGGATTATTTTCATTTTTTTTTTTTTTTTTTAAATCTGTTCATAACATTGCCCTCTCTTTAAGAATTGTCACAAAACATAATTCAATGTGTGAGGTTTCTTCAAAGAAATAAAGTTGTATCGAAAAGGTCATCTTATAATGTTTGTATTCTTTCATAGTCGTATTTCGTTCAAGGAATAGTAGGATATAAAACTGTTAATCAAAATGCAATTCTGCATGTGTATTTACAATCAGCAAACTAAATTTAAATATTCTAATTTGTTAAACTGACTAATAGTGTGTTTCTATAAAATATACCTTTTATAACTCTCGCCGAAATTTATATGTCTGCCTTTTCTTTAATCATTAGTCCCCTTCATCTAAAGTCAGTCGAGAGTAGTAAATAAAATTCACATTTTTTTTCTGTTCCATTTATTAGCTCAACTGAGCGAAGCTCATGGTGAGCTTTTGTGATACTTGAATGTCCGTCGTGCGTATGTGCGTCGTCCGTCAACAATCTTTAGTGTTTACACTCTAGCATCTACATTTCTTAAGCAATCATCTTCAAACTTTATGACAATATTTATGACTATAATCTCTCGATTAAGTTCGATTATGCCTGATATCAGCCAATAAGTTCAGGTGTTATGCACGTTTTCATATAAAAGAATGTCAGATTTCACTTTATTTACATTTAAGCGTCTTCATTTCTGAAGCAATCATCATCAAACTTTATGTCAATGGTTTTGACCATAATATTTTTATAGAGTTCGATTATGGCTAAGATCGGCCAATAATGTCTGGAGTTTATGACAATGTGTATGACCTTGATTTCTTTATCAGGTTTGATCAGGACTCACATCGGCCAATTAGGTCAAGAGTTATGCCCCTTTTAATATAAAAATTGCCAGTTTCACTTTGTTTGCTCTCTAGCGTCTTTATTTCTTGAACAATCATCTTCAAATTTTATGACAATATTTATGACCTTTATCATAAAGCTACATTTGGTATGCAATATGTGGACCTGAACCAAGTTTTCAAATCATGACTCTGGTGTCATACTTGGTTCCACCCTAGGGTTTACTTGATTTTATAGCTATGACTATCAAAATTTGGACAACAGGTACAGTTTTTGTGTATTTACGATTACTTTGCTGTATTTCTGCATGTTTTTTTTTTTTGTATTCAGTACGACTACGTTGTAAAAAGCAATGAAATCATATTTCTCAGGTGAGCGATTCAGGGCCACCTTGGCCCTCTTGTCTTGCATCCTTGTGCAACCCCTTTAGAAAGCACAGGTCCATCGTCGTGTAAGTAAAATATTGGCCATACAATATAGCTGATAAACTTTCCCGATTGTGTGTACTCTTTAAAAAGTTTCTTATCAAAGTGTTCATTTTCTATCTCTTTTGCAGCTGCTTTCTTTCCGTTTCCTTTTTCGTAATTAGTGTTTATCTCTTGCTCAATACGAATATTTCCCTTGCCTTCTATAGAAGTTCTACGTTCATTTGTATATTCTGTTTCCTTTTCCTCTTTCCTAATTTTGTTGTTTTCCTTTTTTATTCTATCCTCTTTTTTTCTGATTTTCAGAACGACCAGAGCGCCACCCCGGACAGTGCATCACACAAGGTGGGTCCTGTACACACATGTACAGGCACAGTTTCACGCATGTATTCACGTAGGCCTTGACATCCTTGTCATCAGATATTAGCTTCTTAAGGCTATTGTTTACCGTGTTTGATATTAAGAATTGAAAACAATCCTGTAAAAAAGGTATCAGAAGTAATATTAAAACATATCATTAAATATGTTAAATATATAGTATGATGCCGTGAACTATAAGAAATTATGACATTATGAAGATTTATGAGAAAATTCCATTAAGGGATACTTAGGAACGTCCAGGTAAGTAATATGGTATATGTTAAGGTTTATACATACTCAAGCCATGCGAGAGCAATTTTAAGTGGTTTGCGGTGTTCGTTTTTCTTTACATTTATGCATCTTTTTTTTTTTTCTTTTGTAAAAAAAAAGTGTTTTTAGATAAACGGATTTACCTTCGTTACTTCGGGCAATAGACTCTGTATCTTGGTTTTTCTGTTTTCTTTCAACCAATGCATTTTTTCTTTGTTTTCTTTGGCATCCTGAAAGGTGTTTAAATTAACTATATTTATCGTTAGGAAATATTCAGCTTCTTATCTTTGGTAAAAATTGCCCTTTTGGTTCAGAGTTTTGGAAATATGATTTTTCATGTTCCAATGAAATCAATACAGTAATACAATCAAATAGTGTTTTTGTCCAAAAATAATAAATGGGCTTAGCATATATTTGTTTATATGGTGTTTTTGTCTAAGAACACATTTAATCGTTAACACTTAGCTGAATATACTTCTATATGTACTTATACTAAACTTAATTAAAAAGGATATGAACTTCATTTGTCTTCTACAGTATCTAAACAGAAGGCTAAAACAAACGCTTAGTATTTTTACTTACAGTTTGGAGGAACGTTTCTTTTTTAATCATGTTGACGATTGTTTTCGAACATAGGAAATTGTTGAATAAGAGTAAGTCCTTTATTATTGAGACGTGACTGAACATATGTGGTTAACAACAAGGTCAGATTCAAATCATTTGATCTGGATACTTAGGTTATTTTTATTTATGAATCTGGATTTATCTATTGATAGAACTATCCGCTCAGAGGACACGTTTTTAGGAGGAAATATGGCTATGCACATTTACTACCAAAACGGTAGTGCTACTAGACACTGCAAATGCATGTTAAATAACGTTACGCATATTTAAACTCTGTTTAATCCTTGCATCAACATTAATCATTTTAAAGCAGTCCGTTCACAGATGATCAGTAGATATCTTAAAAAAATCTTCTTTCCCTTTTTGATGTTGGTGAAGTATTTTTTCCTGACAAATAAACGCGGCAAGTGTAAGTCAAATTACACGGGAAATCGCTATTTTCGTAAATGCAACTTCGGCAACATTTGTTAAATATAGAAAACGGTATCCCTGGAGCAGGTGCTTCCGCTTACACGTGAAACATTCCGCAACATGATGTTTCGTTACTTCAGTCTATGAAGTTAGCGCATATGCGAAGAGTGACTGTGATCAGCCAGGTGACTGGAAATGAAAATAGAGTCGAAAATATATATATATAGGTTTCGGTATTGCCTGTGATGGGAAAACAAACTATTTTTTACAATCACGGATGACCATGCGCCTATAGATGGGTATTGATAGACGCAATACACATATATCGTTAGAAATTCTCAGTCATTGACCATCTGTGAACGAGCTGCTATATGACATTTTTCGTGATTTGTCTGAAATCAGGGTAACAAACAAGACAATCTCATTAAAACCAGATTCAGTGTCGATAACATCCCCTGGTTATACCTAACGATTTTGTAGTCCTACAGAACCGTTAGGTATAAGCAAGGGAAGTAACCGCATCAATATATATGAACCAATTACAAGATGGCTGCGCCCATGGTTTCAGCCACGACTGGAATGCTGTATTCTTCGAGTGACAGATGTTTTGTGCGTGGATTTTCTTTTCGGGAAATTTTGATAACAAGCTTAGGGAGAAGAACTGAAATTAAAGGGTTTGAAACGCGTTTTTTGGTTGATTTAAAATCGGGCACTTGTTTATGCATAAAAAGTACTTAAAGATCAATCTGACGTAACCCCTAATGCGATGTTGTCAGACCCTAATCACGTATAGTAGAGGAGCGCAAATTAGGATATGGTTTTAATGAGATTGCAAACAAGAATACATAAACCGAATTTTAAAACGCTGGAAAATCTTAGCCGATTTCATATATAGTATCGGTAATTTCATGTTCTAGATATTATTTGTAAAACCCAAAAGTAAAGCTAAAATTCAGGTAAAGAAATATGACTTCAAAAAGTAAACACGAATCCGTAAATTAGTTTTGGATAGTCGTCATAAATACTATGTAGAATTAAGAAACAAAGATCATCAATCTACTGTAATATACCCGTATATGAAAATATCACTTAGCTTTTAACCCACCATCACGTGCCACTTTAATACAATCTTCCACTCATCTTCAATAGTCTTCTTACAGAAATGGAATGTATCCTAGAGAAATTCATAGATATCAAGAAACGTATGCTTAGTGTAGTTTATGGCAGAAAGGTCTGTGGAATTATAGGAAAGTATATATCTGATACCAGCACCTAAGAGTAATAAAACAGATATTGAATTATCAAAATAGGACATTGGCATGTTAAAGAGAACACTTCTAATTATATAATGTTATAAATCTAATATGTAATATCTAAGCGCAAGGCACTGGTTTTTTTTCAGCATACTTCGAACGAAATAAGTATACGATGTCAGAATCCTTCTCTACGTTAACATTAAATATATGTGCTTATAATAAAAAGCCAAAGCCATGAATATACAAAGCAATAAACCTTTTTAACATCACGTAACTGACAAATGCTTCTATATTTCTTTGTTCAAAAGAAATTACTAGTCTTTGCTAAATGTAAGCTCATTTAACATGGGTTTTGCCACTATATATATGAGGGGCATTTTGAAAGTTCTGATAATATGTCTATAGCTACAGCAGTGCCTATTTTGAAGGGCAAATATTAATATTTCGATGATAGACGTTTGAAATCACGACTGGTGACAAAACATGGGAGGCATCGTTTTACCCGGATGATAAAGGAATTAATGCGGTTTAGTTTAGGTGCCACGGACAGCAGACGTCCAAGGGTGATAAGCACGATTCATATGCTTTAAATATTACGCACATTGAAAGATTCCTCAGTTTCCTGTTCCAAAGCACAAAATAGTTGCAGGAAGACTGAATGCTGAAACAAGAGGGCCATCATGGCCCTGAATCGCTCACCTGATAAACATTGCCCTCAATGTCATACGGAATACATAATGTATGCAGAAGTACAGCAAGAT
>CM037777.1:63744713-63755495 GCA_021229015.1 Solen grandis
TTTTAATTGATTATATAAAAAAAAAACTAAAAAAAATTTCTTGTCAGAAAACAAGGGCCCCTGGGGTTAGTTTTTTGGTGTGTGGATTGTTTTAAGGTATTAAAAGTTTTTAAATTGAAGTGGGGTTGAAACGGGGCCCCCCTCGGGGTCACTTATTTGATAGACTTATTAAGGTTAAAAAAAAAAATTTTTTTGGTTAAACCCATAAGGCCCTAGAGTTTAGATATTTGTTTGAGTAACTGGCCTTGTGAACATCTACCAGTTTTGACCAAATCATGACCCTGGGGGTCAAAATTGGCTCGCCCCTAGACTTGCGTAGAAACACCTTCAAAAGACTTTTCAGAATTTCAAAGGGGGAGTTAGATGTTTTACTTGTGGACCTCATCCAGTTTTTTAAATCATGGCCCTGGTGTCAATATTCACCCCCCCCCCATGAGTCACATGATTTTATATAGACTTATTAGAGCTATGCCCTTTAAAAAAGTTTTAAAAGGTACAGTTTTTGTGTTGAATTTTAGATAATCTTGCTGTACTTTGCATACATTTATGTATTCCGTATGACATTGAGGGCAATGTTTATCAGGTGAGCGATTCAGGGCCATGTGGCCTTTGTTTCAGCATTCAGTCTTCCTGAACTATTTTGTGCTTTGGAACAGGAATGAGGAATTTTAAATGTGCGTAATTTTTTTAAGCATATAAAATCGGGGCTTATCCCCCTTGGACGTCTGCTGTCCGTGGCATAAACTAAACGATTAATTCCTTACATCCGGGTAAAACGATGCCCCCCCATGTTTTGTCACAGTCGTGATTTCAAACGTTACCCATCGAAATATTAATATTGCCTTCAAAATAGGCACTGCTGTAGCTATGACATATATCAGAACTTTCAAAATGCCCTCATATATATAGTGGCAAAACCCATGTTAAATGAGCTTACATTTAGCAAAGACTAGTAATTTCTTTTGAACAAAGAAATATAGAAGCATTTGTCAGTTACGTGATGTTAAAAGGTTTATTGCTTTGTATATTCATGGCTTTGGCTTTTTATTATAAGCACATATATTTAATGTTAACGTAGAGAAGGATTCTGACATCGTATACTTATTTGTTCGAAGTATGCTGAAAAAACCAGTGCCTGCGCTTAGATATTACATATTAGATTTATAACATTATATAATTAGAAGTGTTCTCTTTAACATGCCAATGTCCTATTTTGATAATTCAATATCTGTTTATTACTCTTAGGTGCTGGTATCAGATATATACTTTCCTATAATTCCACAGACCTTTCTGCCATAAACTACACTAAGCATACGTTTCTTGATATCTATGAATTTCTCTAGGATACATTCCATTTCTGTAGAAGACTATTGAAGATGAGTGGAAGATTGTATTAAAGTGGCACGTGATGGTGGGTTAAAAGCTAAGTGATATTTTCATATACGGGTATATTACAGTAGATTGATGATCTTTGTTTCTTAATTCTACATAGTATTTATGACGACTATCCAAAACTAATTTACCGATTCGTGTTTACTTTTTGAAGTCATATTTCTTTACCTGAATTTTAGCTTTACTTTTGGGTTTTAACAAATAATATCTAGAACATGAAATTACCGATACTAAATATGAAATCGGCTAAGATTTTCCAGCGTTTTAAAATTCGGTTTATGTATTTTGTTTGCAATCTCATTAAAACCATATCCTAATTTGCGCTCCTCTACTATACGTGATTAGGGTCTGACAACATCGCATTAGGGGTTACGTCAGAATTGATCTTTAAGTACTTTTTATGCATAAACAAGTGCCCGATTTTAAATCAACCAAAAAACGCGTTTCAAACCCTTTAATTTCAGTTCTTCTCCCTAAGCTTGTTATCAAATTTCCCGAAAAGAAAATCCACGCACAAAACATCTGTCACTCGAAGAATACAGCATTCCAGTCGTGGCTGAAACCATGGGCGCAGCCATCTTGTAATTGGTTCATATATATTGATGCGGTTACTTCCCTTGCTTATACCTAACGGTTTCTGTAGGACTACAAAATCGTTAGGTATAACCAGGGGATGTTATCGACACTGAATCTGGTTTTAATGAGATTGTCTTGTTTGTTACCCTGATTTACAGACAAATCACGAAAATGTCATATAGCAGCTCGTTCACAGATGGTCAATGACTGAGAATTTCTAACGATATATGTGTATTGCGTCTATCAATCCCATCTATAGGCGCATGGTCATCCGTGATTGTAAAAAATAGTTTGTTTTTCCCATCACAGGCAATACCGAAACCATATATATATATTTTCGACTCTATTTTCATTTCCAGTCACCTGGCTGATCACAGTCACTCTTCGCATATGCGCTAACTTCATAGACTGAAGTAACGAAACATCATGTTGCGGAATGTTTCACGTGTAAGCGGAAGCACCTGCTCAGGGATACCGTTTTCTATATTTAACAAATGTTGCCGAAGTTGCATTTACGAAAATAGCGATTTCCGTGTAATTTGACTTACACTTGCAGAGTTTATTTGTCAGGAAAAAATACTTCACAAACATAAAAAAGGGAAAGAAGATTTTTTTAAGATATCTACTGATCATCTGTGAACGGACTGCTTTAAAATGATTAATGTTGATGCAAGGATTAAACAGAGTTTAAATATGCGTAACGTTATTTAACATGCATTTGCAGTGTCTAGTAGCACTACCGTTTTGGTAGTAAATGTGCATAGCCATATTTCCTCCTAAAACGTGTCCTCTGAGCGGATAGTTCTATCAATAGATAAATCCAGATTCATAAATAAAAATAACTAAGTATCCAGATCAAATGATTTGAATCTGACCTTGTTGTTAACCACATATGTTCATGTCACGACTCAATAATAAAGGACTTACTCATATTCAACAATTTCCTATGTTCGAAAACAATCGTCAACATGATTAAAAAGAAAGTTCCTCCAAACTGTAAGTAAAAATACTAAGCGTTTGTTTTAGCCTTCTGTTTAGATACTGTAGAAGACAAATGAAGTTCATATCCTTTTTAATTAAGTTTAGTATAAGTACATATAGAAGTATATTCAGCTAAGTGTTAACGATTAAATGTGTTCTTAGACAAAAACACCATATAAACAAATATATGCTAAGCCCATTTATTATTTTTGGACAAAAACACTATTTGATTGTATTACTGTATTGATTTCATTGGAACATGAAAAATCATATTTCCAAAACTCTGAACCAAAAGGGCAATTTTTACCAAAGATAAGAAGCTGAATATTTCCTAACGATAAATATAGTTAATTTAAACACCTTTCAGGATGCCAAAGAAAACAAAGAAAAAATGCATTGGTTGAAAGAAAACAGAAAAACCAAGATACAGAGTCTATTGCCCGAAGTAACGAAGGTAAATCCGTTTATCTAAAAACACTTTTTTTTTACAAAAGAAAAAAAAAAAAGATGCATAAATGTAAAGAAAAACGAACACCGCAAACCACTTAAAATTGCTCTCGCATGGCTTGAGTATGTATAAACCTTAACATATACCATATTACTTACCTGGACGTTCCTAAGTATCCCTTAATGGAATTTTCTCATAAATCTTCATAATGTCATAATTTCTTATAGTTCATGGCATCATACTATATATTTAACATATTTAATGATATGTTTTAATATTACTTCTGATACCTTTTTTACAGGATTGTTTTCAATTCTTAATATCAAACACGGTAAACAATAGCCTTAAGAAGCTAATATCTGATGACAAGGATGTCAAGGCCTACGTGAATACATGCGTGAAACTGTGCCTGTACATGTGTGTACAGGACCCACCTTGTGTGATGCACTGTCCGGGGTGGCGCTCTGGTCGTTCTGAAAATCAGAAAAGAAATAAGGATGGCATGAAATCAAAGGAAAACAACAAAATTATTGAAGATGGAAATGATAGTAAGGAGAAAGATGATGATTATTCGATATTAAATGTAGCTATTGACAGGAAAGAGGAAAATGATGAAACAGAATATACAAATGAACGTAGAACTTCTATAGAAGGCAAGGGAAATATTCGTATTGAGCAAGAGATAAACACTAATTACGAAAAAGGAAACGGAAAGAAAGCAGCTGCAAAAGAGATAGAAAATGAACACTTTGATAAGAAACTTTTTAAAGAGTACACACAATCGGGAAAGTTTATCAGCTATATTGTATGGCCAATATTTTACTTACACGACGATGGACCTGTGCTTTCTAAAGGGGTTGCACAAGGATGCAAGACAAGAGGGCCAAGGTGGCCCTGAATCGCTCACCTGAGAAATATGATTTCATTGCTTTTTACAACGTAGTCGTACTGAATACAAAAAAAACATGCAGAAATACAGCAAAGTAATCGTAAATACACAAAAACTGTACCTGTTGTCCAAATTTTGATAGTCATAGCTATAAAATCAAGTAAACCCTAGGGTGGAACCAAGTATGACACCAGAGTCATGATTTGAAAACTTGGTTCAGGTCCACATATTGCATACCAAATGTAGCTTTATGATAAAGGTCATAAATATTGTCATAAAATTTGAAGATGATTGTTCAAGAAATAAAGACGCTAGAGAGCAAACAAAGTGAAACTGGCAATTTTTATATTAAAAGGGGCATAACTCTTGACCTAATTGGCCGATGTGAGTCCTGATCAAACCTGATAAAGAAATCAAGGTCATACACATTGTCATAAACTCCAGACATTATTGGCCGATCTTAGCCATAATCGAACTCTATAAAAAATATTATGGTCAAAACCATTGACATAAAGTTTGATGATGATTGCTTCAGAAATGAAGACGCTTAAAATGTAAATAAAGTGAAATCTGACATTCTTTTTATATGAAAACGTGCATAACACCTGAACTTATTGGCTGTATCAGGCATAATCGAACTTAATCGAGAGATTATAGTCATAAATATTGTCATAAAGTTTGAAGATGATTGCTTAAGAAATGTAGATGCTAGAGTGTAAACACTAAAGATTGTTGACGGACGACGCACATACGCACGACGGACATTCAAGTATCACAAAAGCTCACCATGAGCTTCGCTCAGTTGAGCTAATAAATGGAACAGAAAAAAATGTGAATTTTATTTACTACTCTCGACTGACTTTAGATGAAGGGGACTAATGATTAAAGAAAAGGCAGACATATAAATTTCGGCGAGAGTTATAAAAGGTATATTTTATAGAAACACACTATTAGTCAGTTTAACAAATTAGAATATTTAAATTTAGTTTGCTGATTGTAAATACACATGCAGAATTGCATTTTGATTATCCTACTATTCCTTGAACGAAATACGACTATGAAAGAATACAAACATTATAAGATGACCTTTTCGATACAACTTTATTTCTTTGAAGAAACCTCACACATTGAATTATGTTTTGTGACAATTCTTAAAGAGAGGGCAATGTTATGAACAGATTTAAAAAAAAAAAAAAAAATGAAAATAATCCAAATGCAACCATGTTTGTATCTTTTTATTCCATTCGAAATTCACCAATAGTTCTTCATTTGTCATTTTTGATCATGGTTGCTTGCAACGTTATTCTGTTAGGATAAACTTGTTTATAGTCATGCTTATTTTTATGTTTATCTAAAAATATTGCATTATGGAAGTCATAACTGAATTCAAATGTCTTTATTATCGATGTTGAAAATAACTGCCCAGTTAGCTGAGAGGATAACTAACAGCGAGCTACAAGAGAAAGTTGCTTTTTCTGTTCAACGTCGAGGAATACATCTTTTTTTAAAAATATTTTTGCAATATTAAATATATTTGTAAATATATATTTTTTGTAATATTTACTATTATCAGTATTTTTTATTGAGTACATGTGTATATAAAGTAAAAAGAAATCATTCATTGATAAAATAACAATATTAATTTTGTGTCCTTTTGATTCAGATACACATATAGATATACATCTTTTAAACTGTAGGCAAGAGAAATAAGGAGAGTATGAGTGGCAATGTACATATTCTTAGCAGTCCACTGAAACAAATGGTGTGTTAATCTTTCTTTTATAATGACCGTATTTACGCAAGGTTAAAGCGGGTTTAAAACATTAGGTTTGTTGGCATCGCTTGAAAACTAGATCCTCGCTTATTGGAATGGATAAAAAAGAAATGCGACATCATCACACAAAAACCCGTTCTCTCAGCGCTATCAGTGACTTGATTCTAGTTTTTGTCAGTTTTTACTTATTTTATTTCTTGATCAAATATATTTCATTTTTTAAGGAACATGGACATGTAAAAACCTAGCTATGCACTCAAAATTATGCATTTTGAAGTGATAGTAGTCTTCGAAAGCACCAGGAATATACATATCAAATATAATGAAATAGGCCAAAATGACCCATGATCATTATAAATAATTTCAAGATAATTAAAAAAAAATAACACTTTCAATGTTATGTTATTATTAAGTATATCTTTTTATATGTTATGAGATATATTTCACGCGAGACTCATAGACAATGTACTTTGCATTTTATACAGGAAAATAATAACTTATTCAGCGGGATATACAAAAGAATTATATCCGTATTATATCTCAATAGTTTTAAACATGTTTTGACGCTGACATAAGTATTTAGGAATATATTTTTGCCTAATGTCTGAAAACAGATTTTACTCAAAGAGGAATTGGTATTCGTCTTCAGTAAGTCTACAGCAAGGACATGTTCATTCTTCAAAGGCAGTACTATTCTATCTTCAGAGTTCGATATTTAATCTATTTGTTGAAAGTCTAAGTTCACGAAGTGTGTTTCTGTATTTTTCGATGTACACATTTTAAATAAAACTGGAAATCAAAATCAAATATGATTCTATAAATCTGCCCTTTAATGAATCACTTATCCTAAAATTTTCACATTGATTCATGGATTTAATTTAATTTATTGTTGTAAAGAGTTTCTTAAAACACCAGATATCAAAACTGAAACGTTACTTGTAAGTTTATTGACAGTATAACGCCATTTTCAATTCACGAACGTTCTTTATTCATCAGACGGTTGCATAACAAAACATTCACAATGTCAACAAATGTTCAAACGATACAGATTATAAAACTCCAACTGCTACAAAGCATCATCATCATCATCATCATCATCATCATCATCATCATAATCTGTATACATTACATCTCCTCTCTAAAGATAGTTTCAAGAACTCGAAGAATCAAATACAGTTGTCTTGTAGGTCATATGTCGATGAGTGATCTTAATTCTAGACAACAGATATTATAATTAATTCTTTAGCAGTTTAACATTAATTATGATATATGTGCACTAACCATGATTTATATTGCCTGCTGAAAGTATGAACTAGAGGAGGTAACCAAACAAACAATGTCACTGTTACAAGAAGAGTTGTCTTTCTTTTTTAATGCTGTATAACACTTTTATCATTTATAATAAAACTTTGAAGTTCAACAATTGAACTAGATGACTTAAATAACATGAACACAAAATAAAAAGCAAATAGTATGAGCTAAATTAACAGTTGATATTGCAGTCACTTTCCGAAAACAACCAGTTGACTAGATCTTCTAAAATGTTACAGTAGTGATTATTATGCTCTTTAACACAGCACGCCACAAATGTATCATTTTAAATTAAATTTAATTAAGTAAAAGTAGGTGTGGAAGCATGGGATTAATATGCCCATTTCATCCAGCTTACCAGAATAGAAGATATTGCTTTCTTAGTATTTTATGTGTTTATTTCCTGATACTATATAGACAATACAGAATCACTGTACTTAGTAGAATATTTTACCAGGCATGCTTCCCAAACCACTAAATATGTCTGTATATATGTCCAGAATGTCACTCGGAAATTTTAACTTTTTTCACAGTTTAAAAACTATTTTTCAAATGTTCAAATAATTTTGCCCCAAGAATAGTTTAAACTATTTGTTCAAAATTTCGAATGTTATTTTGTGAACACGTCTTTCACTTCACTGTTAAGGTTACAACCCCTGCCCCTAGGCCTTAAAGTGTGTCCAATATATGACTGTTATACTGAATTTAACTTCTGGGTTGCTGTCATGCCAATCGATTTCAATGTTTGTTATGACATTACGTTACATTTGGCTCCTGTGCCTAACTGTATTTTAACCACATTTGCCATGGATGTCAGTTTTTATCAGCCAGGCATCTGGAAGCTGTTTAACATTGTATGTTTCATTACTTAGTTTTATGATCATACCGACATACAAAGAGTCAGAATCTGAATCTGTGTTATCTATATCCACTTGATTAGCTTGCCGTCTATGTGGTTTCTTATTCTTAGATTTAACACTTTCTGGCAAAATGATTTTCTTTCTTACCACAACTCTTGCACTTTTATGCAGGGCATTTGTCTGTACTAGTGTGGTAATTACCACACCTTAAACACTCAATCCCTTTATCAAACTGATTTGTTTCTGTTTTTCTGTTACGTGTTTCATTACACCACCTGTCTGTCCTTTCGGATCACTTCTAGTTTTCACTGTATTTACGTGTGACGCTGAATTTCTTTCACCAGTGACATTCATTTTCATGGATTGTGCCCTTGTAACTTCGTAAGACTTAGCTATGTCAACTGTTTTTGAAATGTAAGTCATAGCCTTCACAAATGGGTTTCTCTCTAATCTTATTACTACGGACCCCAAACACTGTCCTGTAACGTACCATTTCTTCCGATACCAAAAGTACAGTCCTGTGCAAATGTTTGCAAATCAGTGACGATCTGAGCAAACATTTCACTCTCAAGCTGAATTAGACTTTGCCACTTTTAACGGTTGTAAAAACGTTAGTTTTGGGCTAAGCGTAGGCATTGAATCAGTCATAAGATAACACGAACCATCTTTATTCATCAGACGCTTGCATAAGATCAACAATCGTTCAGACGATACAGACTATTAAACACCAACGACTGGAAAGCATCATCATCATCATCTAAGTCTGTATAAATAACTTACACATGTAAAAACTTCCATTACATGTAGATTTCAAACAAAAATAACAAAAATAAAATGTTATGGATCGCGTTAGAATATTACACACACGGAAATCATTTAAGATATTGAGGACCTTTGTAAAGTTCAGCGTAAAATATATTTTCTGCTATCCGGGATGCAATAATTCCCCCCTCTTTGTTAAAGTTTAAAATAAGGGAAATCAAACTATTTCGTTAAATTACTATGAAACAAACGATATAACAATTTACTATGTAGGACCTTAGTGTTAATTATTTTACCACTTTATACGTTGAACTCAGCTTTAAGATATAAATGATCGAATTGAAAACACTTGTTAAATAGCATATCCATAAAGGGAATTGTGCTTTTCCAGCCGATACCATGCGACGTACACGCATAAAGAAAGTTTTTCACTCCCGACTGTTGGGCAGAAAATAAATTTTGAATATTAAAGGTCCATCTTTGCTGGGTTGAAATTGATCGCTTTAATTTGTTTAGATCGCAATGCTTAGACATTTCTGTTTTCTATGATACGATGAAAAAGTTTGGGTTATTTTATAAACTAGATGTGGGTGTTCCTCGGAACACTTGTGTCGCCTGCATTTAAGCAGTTTGATGAAAGAATTGACTAGAAAATCGATCTTTTGACAAATTATTGATAAAGCATAACCTATTTTGTGAGGTACAAAATAACATCAAATAACACACACACACACACACAAACACACACACACACACACACATATATATATAATATATATATAATATTTTTTTTTTTGGGGGGGGGGAGGGAATAAAATGTTCAAACAGTGCAATATGTAATAATTTTCCCGAGCACTTTCGACTATACAGTCTTCATCAGAGGAGTGTCAGAATGACTATGAATTCAAAACATTAACTGTAAGAAAAATTATGACGTCATTAAGCACTTATGACGTTAATTATATATATGTTGCAAGTTTGTAGTCATCATTATCATTATTGAGTTATCATTCTTGTGTACTGCACTCAGACCAATGAGATCTATCTACTATAAATGTTTAAGGCAAAAACCAATTTTACAAGTTATGCACCACACAAGAAAATTTAAAACCAAAAAAATAAACAAAGGGAAATAACTCAAGGAAAAAGAGAAACAGAGTTATCATTCTTGTGCACTGCACTCCACCTCAATGTGATCTATCCATGTTTTAAGTTTCAAGGTGATACCTCAAATACTTTTCGAGTTATGCTCCGGACAAGAAAGTGTGACGCCGACGACGCCGACGACGACGCCGACGACGCCGACGACGACGGACAAAGTGATCCCTATGTGTCTGCCATGCTATGCAGGCGACACAAAAATCAGAGACATTCAATTTTATCAATACGTATTGCTAATTCCTCCATTTAACCTGAAAAACCATTTTTAACGTTCAAGCAATTGTTACATCTAAACGTAAATGTATGTTTAAATGTATGCTTATGTTTTATACTTGTGCCAAATGATAGTAGTATGAATACTTCCATGGTTTGCTTTATAAGTGTTGTTCCTTATATGAGCGATAGGAAATGACCTTATGCTGATATAGCTGGTTTCCTGCATTAATTTTTGATAAGACGTTGTGTAATTGGACGGCATAAGAAGAATGCAAATGTACAAAATGTACAATAGGACCGACCGCAATAGTATTTTCCCTTTTATGGATATTATGTTAATTTTAAAGTAGTGAAAAACCCACGTTTACCGTTGTGTGAGTGGGGACTACAAAAATTTACTTCCTTTTCGTTT
>CM037777.1:63755595-63805595 GCA_021229015.1 Solen grandis
GCGGAACCATTACAGGGACTTTACCTTAAGCCGAATGCACTTTGTATTGCAACATATTCTGGAAACCTTTAAGGGTACCTTTAAGTTAGTTATCTTGGTATTATTATCATTTTTATTATTACTATTATTATTATATTATTATTATTTATTATTATTATTATTATAATTATTTTTATTACTATTATTATTACAC
Source organism: Solen grandis (assembly GCA_021229015.1). Classification (NCBI taxonomy): domain Eukaryota; kingdom Metazoa; phylum Mollusca; class Bivalvia; order Adapedonta; family Solenidae; genus Solen; species Solen grandis. The sequence goes on from CM037777.1 coordinate 63,755,789, forward strand.
CATATTTCTAAAGCACTCTTTGCATATGTACATATACGTTACGTTCAAAAGTGCTTTACAACTATTTTTTAAAAACACAATAGAAAAATCAAAACCACGTTCATACGACGGAACTTACACCGTAAACTAGAAATAGGCTAAAATAGTCATACAGAGTATAAAAGTGTCTAAAATATATGAAATAATAGTAGCAGCTAATTGCTATTAAATGATATTAAAATAGTTCCATTATAAAGGTACAAGAAGATAAATCAAATAAGATACAACCTTAATTAAACATGCTTAAAGAAAGGTAAAGAATAAGATAGTAAAATCCTCTTGAATATTGAACACTTTAAGTTATCAGTTATTACAAGGACAAAAATTAGACATATTGACATTTTAATGAGCACTTTAGTGTCGAACAAAGAGATGCGTTTTTAACAATTTCTTAAATGAGGCAAAACTGCTCGTATGGCGTAGTGATACTGGCAACGAGTTCCAGAGTTGTGGGGCACCGACAGTAACGTATCTGTCACCGGACTTCACCGTTTTACTTCTAAGGATGTCCAGTGTCAGTGAATTATTCTGAGACCTAAGTACATGATTAGGTCTGTGTATTTTCAGAATTGACAGTTTGTACTTCGGTGATTGACCATGTAGTGCCTTGTATGCCTTGTAATCTTGGTAGAGGTTAAGTGGTCCAAGATAGAGCGAAACCATTAACAAATAGTTTCAGTTGTTCAGGTAATAATGCATGTCAACTTAGTTATATACTTGAATATTTCAGAGAATGCTTTTCTACCCAATTCAAGTATTTTAGTACTTCTTAGCGCTAAGCACTGTGGTTGGAATTTGAGCCCGGGGCCATTTATATAATTCTTACTTACCGCTAAATACGGTGAATATGCATGCTACTCTTCCTCCGTAAAATGTAGAATATCAATTTCAAAATGTAATGGTTTACGTTAAATGTACACGTGATTATATTTTACAACTTTTTCATCAAATGAATTGCAAGGATGAAAATTATATTAGTTTGCTCCTTTTTGAACTTGAATGAATTATGGTTAATTTGGTACAAATAAAGCAATGTTTTCACTTATTTGACATCAGTTTGAAAGAAACTTTCACAACAAGCAAATTTCTCGTTTGTTGGTTTTGGAGTTCCTCCTAAATGGCGTTATTAAAGTAATTTAGGGACGAACTTTTGTAACATTTGGAGACTGTAACAATGTAATTACCCTTTAGAGAACATTAATTTTGCATCATGTCTTTTACAGATACAAGAACATGAAATCGAGTCGACAAGTCCAGGAATTATGAAAACATGCTAGGCGGAAACATTTTGTGACATTATTGTGATCATTTATGTGAAAAACTTCATGTATTCTACATTAAAAAACATTCACGGCATGCATAATCCAAGCAAAACAAAAGAAAAGAAATTCGCTGACAAAGGCATCATCATGTTTATTGATAGTGAGCATAAAATGCGTTATCAAATTGACTGATGAAGTAACTGGGACACGTAATTTGATGATATCATCGACAACCAGCGGGCTGTTTACTGATTAACGGTTTATCTTGCCAGGGTCATACTAGTAACTAATATTTATTAATTTTAAAAAGACTTACATGGACAATAAAATTTGATTCACATTAATGTGAAATATCCAAGAAAAAGTTAAAGTTAATATTGTTTGAATTATGTTAATGTTTCGGGAAAACATCAACATTTCACATGTAAGTTAATCAAATTTTGAATTATAGAACCCTTCGACAATAGATCAAAATTTGTGTCAAAATGCATTTTCGACAAATTTTACGTACAGTACTTCATTAGGAAGAGTGTCTGCATTAAATCAGTTGTCGTACTTCTCTGACGCATGACACACCCATTACTGAAACTACCTTTATTTGGTTCACACAAAAGAAAGAAGACTGTTCTTGTCTTACATGTATATTGGAAGCCAAATCAAATCCATGACTTTCTTGAAACAGGGAGGACAAAGTAATAAAAAGTTGTCAAATAAATGTAATCGCAAATTCCCCCTTATTATTGTATAATTTATTTTTTCAGTATAAAATTTCATTAAGCTTTTAGCTTCCAGTACTTATCCTTTATTGTATATACACTTTATTTTGTAATTATAAATATCTGTTATCTACATACTATCTACAAATAAAATATACCTAAACTAAATAAAAGTAATCCCTGTCATAGATAAATAGCTCATCGCTTAGTGCTGACTCAATTAAGCAGAAATTATTATTATTTTTATTTTCATTTTCAGTATCATTATTTTTACGTTTTTCTTCTATATATTTTTTAAACTCCTTTTTGTGTATGAGGGTTATTTTTAGCATAATTTGTTCTTTACTAAAGTAATTTTTCATCATGCTGAATAAAATATTGTCAGTAAATGGCCATATCTTTATTGTGTGTTAAAAGGAAGTTTTTAACTTTCGTTTTGATTTTTTTTTTCATGTATATACATGTACTAGCCATTTGAATTTTCATTTGAAACAAAGACCTATATTAACAAAGATTGGCAAGAAATCAAAATCACTCAAATCACGCGGCAGAAAGTAATTCATATCTCGTAAAAGAACAATATATAACCTTCAAAATGATACCTAATATATTAAAATTAGTAAAGAAATAAAAAAAGTTGTAAAATAGAGAAGCCCTTGCATAAGCAAAACTATGTAGAATTTGTTGTTTTTCTGCTACACTGGTTCAACTTTTATAAGAAAAATATTTTTTTCTCAGTGACTTTTTCCATACATTTTAGACAGTTTGCAAAATTCAGTGACCTGCCGCGTGACAAAATAATATTTTCCTCTGTCTGTAGTTTCCTTTCTTTATTTAATAGGTCTTTGTTTGAAATAAAATATATTTAAACTAAACTAATTAAACAGGAAAACAGCTAAACGGCATTCATCGATGTATAAATGTTCTTTTCTCACGCGGCAAGATCGGATATCAGCCAATCAGATTGCGTGAAATCGTATTGATGGTGAGATGTTGAAATATATTAGTATAAACTATATACATGTATAATATTATTTTAAATGCAATCTATACTTCAATATACATGATCATGTTTACTTTATGCTTCGTCATCTGAATTCAAAAGTTAAATTAAGCAAACCCAAGGACTTCTGCCACCTCCAACTGGTAAACTGAATGAATGGAATAGATTTTGTAATATATTGGGATCCTTAGAAAAGGATAAATGTCAACCCGAGGTCTTGCTTTCTGAGATAACTTTAATGCTCGGGCTTTTCACATAAATTTCACTCACAAAGCTTCTTAACAGCTATCGAGAACGTTCATGCGATAACTGGTTTCTTTGTTGTGATGAATACAGCAGAGAATGTCTTCCATGACTCAGTTAAAAGTAAGCAAGCCTGAAGCAGTTACTAATTATCTTGCGATTTACTGAACCCTTTACTTCAAATTGACTCATTTTGACGCATTTGCAAGCAGAAAAAGCCCAGATGTATGAAAGTACTTTTGAAAGAAGTCTGATAAGGGTCTCCTCTGTTTGTTCATATACGATTTTACCACATATCTGCTTATAAGTTTATGCAAGGCAATTCATGGGATTTTGAAATCATATATAATAATAATTATGACATTTTAATGGAATAAAATCTTCCAGAACAGATACTATAAATCTGCTAAGATACTATCATGATTAAGATTATTTCGGTGTTAAAGTTTAGACCGGGGCAGGGTTGATATGTAGGTCAACCTTATGAACTACTTTCCGAATTTTTATGTGCAGTACATATAAACAAACAATAACAATATCGCTATTTTCGGAGTTGTAAAGACACAATGTCATAAACAGGTGGAATTAATCTTATTATATTACTTACCAGAGAAAAGTGTACATGTAGTAACTTAGCTATTGGGACGGCGCCCTGTCCAAAAGTGTACAGACGCGGATATGATATTTAAAGTCATTATTTTCTATTTGTAATACTCTGTATCTTATGAACCCCTATGCAATGTCGACCATTTATGCTTATTGTATTCAAGTTGCATCAATATTTTTCTATAACTTTTTAGGATACGTATATTTTGATCTAAAATCTTTCACGGTCCGTACATATAGCCGTAGATGCGAATATGAACTAGAATGAAATATTAATTTCTCATACTAGTAGGTGTTATGACCATAAAATATGGTTTAAATACAATACTTTCTCAAACATTTACTTAAACGAGAAAGATAAAATAACTCACGATATAAGCAGTGTGGCCTATTTCGTAAGGAGCATTTATACTGACATCTGAGTTATCAGGTTCCGGAGACCGAGATCATAGCAATTGTGTCTGCATTCTGAGAATCAAAAATCAATTGTTCAATATACCATTTCAAGTTTAGTAAATTAATTTCCATCAAGTCATAAATTTGTACATAAATATCAATTAGGTAAATGATTGAACTGCAGTGCCACAAACTTGTATTGATCGATTACGTGGATTCGATTGTCTTTTTGTGTAAGTTGCAAATTGATGAAAAAATAGTTTCTGACCTTTTTCATTCAAACTTTATAACGGTTATCTTAAGCGGAAGATCGTGGGTTGGATCCCGGTACCGACATAACAAAGTCATAACAATGGTTCTGGTTTCGGCGCTCAGCACACAGGCGAATTTCAGGACTGTTTAGCCCGGTGTCAGGATAAGATGGCTAGATATGGTACCATGCCACTTGTCTACGGCGTGATTTCGCATTAAGGCAACACTATATCTGTCTCATATAAACAAATGTACCCGAAATGACTGAAATACTGTTGGTGGTACAACAATGACAAAAATACTGTTCTCTTAAGAAAGGTAATAATATTCAGCATATCAGGATAGTTGAAGGAATGGCCAGGATATTGTGACTGAAAGTGGCATCATGCCGTTTGTTCACAGCTCAATCATTATCGATACAACGTTAAGGTATACCGTCCATCATTAAATCATAACCATGGTCCTTTAAATCCTTAAAACGACTTCAGTGCATCTATTTACTTCGAGTTTATAGACTCCTTTGTTGTAAGTCTACAAAGCCGTTCATATGCTATAAAACTCCCAGGATTACTTAACTGACACTGATCACAATATATTGATAGATGGATTACCTTAAAAATATTTCTACGAACTCTTAACGACTGCAAAGTGTTTCCCTTTGAAATCAGACACTAAGAAAAACATGCGTATTTCCGATCAACATAATGCTATTATTTTAATTGAATGGCCTTTGATTATTAAATTTTAGTACACAAATAATTTCCAATGTAACCTAATCTGGAAACAAAAACGCTGTGACAAATACACTCAGAACACACTGCAGTGATCCAATTCCGACTAAAATACAGTAACAGATCTTTGACATTCAATAATTGTTTTTGCGCAACAGAAACCGAGAAGAGAGCGTCGGGTACCCGCTGATAAGCCTATCCAATTTCATCTGGCAATATCCGTTTTCTCTGCTTGACACACGAGGCACAAAAAAGTGTAGCGTTCTCTCATGAGTTAGTCTTACAACTACTAACACGCCATTAATTACAGTTGCCAGGAAGAAGATTCCAAATTTGTTCCAGTCAAGAGAGCAATTAGGTCATTAACTTCTAGCTTTGGACGAATATCTCTTCTTGTATCCATCAACTAAAGCATTGATTCAGGGTGAGTAATATTGAATCGCCGCGGACACCGCAAAATATGAAAGAGCCTCTATGATAATTTTATATGTAAATTTCACTGATGGAGTGTGTGATATGTTTTATTTATGCTTATTTCTTTTCACGCCAATTTAGAGGCATGATCATATAACTTCTCGGTGTCTTCTGGGATTGTCCAATACGTTGCGCCTGTTAACCTTATGACTGTTTCTGGTTCCCAACGGATCGAAACCAAATTCTTATGGACCAATATGTTCCTGCAATAAAAATTCAAGATGTGTCAAGTACCAAGCGTTAATATTTGCATTCGCATTGTTAAGACTAAATCTGAATACACATTCAAAATGTTTAGAACCAAGTGTAATCCCAATACAAATTAAAATTGTTAAGAGCCAACTGTTATATAGCCAACTGCCAACACGTCACGTTCAAAATGTTATGAGACAAGAATTAACTCAATACACATTCAAAAAGTTAAGAGCTTACACATTCAAAATGCTACTAGCCACGTGTTATCGGAATATACATTCAAAATATAAGAACTTATTGTTACCGAAATACACATTCGAAATGTCAAAACCTGACTGTTATATCATGATAAAAAGTTTTCTTATTTGTTTTCTTTCATTATCTATTTTGCATACTCCTAAAATGCATTACCTCCCTATATGGTATAGATAGATCTTCACATGATTAGATTTACTTTCAAATTGCTTATTTGCAATATTGTGGAATATATCGCAAGCGACGCGAAGCGAGCTCTGCGATAAATCCATACAATCTAAAATATTAGCGATAACATATTTACAGTACGCCATGCATTGTTGCTTTTGACATAGAACCACCTCCCGTTTCATTGACAGTTTCTCATGATGTGTTAAGTATGGTTCAGTCAGTGTCGCTGAGTACATATATATTTGAGCTAACAAAACATGACGTAAAACAGTAGCCACCGCTCAAGCTCCGCCCTTAAATCGCTTTAAACACGTAGATTTTAGATTATGATTAAATGCTCATTTTAGTAAATTAATGAGAAATTTAGATCAATGTTATGATGATGAGATCACCGACGGGGTGAAAATTAAGTAGACATATACGCAAAACAAAGAGAAATTCCAGACTTATGTGATTCTGACAAATCATGTTATACGGATTGTCTAGCCACCTTATTAGATGAAATTAACATTCGTTTAGTTTAAGAAACCGTCTACGCGCGTATATTTCAATGTTCTCTATATTCTTACCCCACTCTTATGTCACGTATAAGTTATCGTATATATCTTAATTTTTATGGAATTTATCTCAAGCGACGAGAAGCGGAGCGCTACGATAAATTTATAAAATATCAACGAAAACATATATACAGTTTGTCACGTACGCAGTACAGCTTTGGCTTTGATTTCGCATTATGAACAGAACAGAACATATTTTTTATTGCGACTTATACATGTAAGTATATTGTCAGTTCACAACACATTCATGTACATAATAAGCAAGTCATTGTGATCAGACTATAGGTAACAAAACAGGGGGAAAAAGAAAAGAAAATAATAATAATTGTGTAGAGAATGAACAGAGAACTAGAATAACATGAAAATAATTAGTAAATCCTTAATATTTTATTTTAAATAAAATAAAGTTTGGCCCTCATGGTGTGTGAATCTTATGATCACACCGGCTATTGCGAGGGAGATAACTCTAAAGTAGATACCATACAAATTCATTTATTATATCTTTTTTTTTATCTTTGATACCTTAGTATATTTTTTTTTATTAACATGAAAGAAATAACATGAAAAAATATGTGTTACAAAATAAGCATCATAACATGAAATAACATGAAGAATATGTGTTACAAAATAAGCATCATAGACAATGCCATATTTAATGAACACCTTGCCGAAACGAAATGCAAGAAGTTCTATATGGACTCTATAATGCCGGTGTGTATAAAAGTATAAGAGCATGCGATCATGTATCTCTGCATGTGATTTTGTGCGTATGTGTATGTGTGTGTGTGTGTGTGTGTGTGTGTGTGTGCGTGTGTGTGTGATGGGGTGGGGAGTGTATAATGTTGATAGGAATACATGTAGACAGAGAAGCATGCATGCAACTAAATAATGTACAATCAATATATATGAAATGTGATTAGTGTGAAAGCAAATACCTTTTTATCTTTTACACATACACAAAGTAGACATCATAATTATAACAACATTGCCGTGTGATTACAATACAAGATTTGCAGTAACAACTTTGAAAATAAATTTAAAACAAAATAAACGTGAAAAACTTAAGTTCCCATCAGAATATGCTTTCTGTGAATTGTAGCTAAAGGATAAAAGTTTGCAAGATTATAAAGTTTTTTTCTGACTTTTGATTTTAAAATACTAATCAATTTAAACATAGATGGCTTGGTATATATGTTATAGTTCATGGAACCGACTCCTGTTTGATTGACAGTGCACGAAATGGATCAGAGTCAGTATCACTGTGTACATTTATTAACATGACGTAATTAGTTGCCGCCGCAGCGAGCTCTGCCCATTATGCCATAACATCACGTATGCAGTACACACCCATATTTTCTTCATATCAAGGCCTCACGGATCATTTTATGTAATATATAATAAATAATGTTTTTCAAATTTTGAACGAATTGCAAGCTCTTCATGAGACGAATAAGTAAAGCCAACTGTAATCACGTGTATAGTGAACTAGTTTCCTCTGATATTTAATATTTTCTCATTTTCGGTATAAGCTGTATGATATGGATTTTGACCTAAATCTTGAACCATCCAACTCTTGATGAAAAACCGAAGGCAGTGGATAAGTAAATGTTTCATTGTTTTTCATAACTTATTTTAGGATAATCTATCTTAAAGGGGGTGTTTCAAGGTGCATATCTTTCTACATGATTTTCAGTTGGCGGGTAACAATAAGGTCTTCATATTTAAACATAACAACCATCCAGATGAACAAGTACTCATTTGTGGGGCGACCAATGAATGCTGTAGCGTTGATATCGTTCTGGAAACAGTTGAGTGTTATTTTTATACCTTAAGTAGCCTTGGTTCTAAGTCGCAATTTATAAATAGGAACACAATAGACCTAAATATCAAACCCCCGTGGCGCGGTTGTTTAAACGTTGGACTTCTGTGCAAGATGCATTGGGTTCGTAACCCATTATCGGAAGTATATATTTCTTGCTTCTATTACATTCTTTTCTGTCTTTTTTATTGGCAAGCATATTCACAGCTCGTAATTTATCTATGAATTGTCCATTTAGCAGGATTGTACTATATTTACAAATTGTAATCGGCTAAATATAGATCGAACGTTTATTTTTGTTACAACATGCATGTTCTTCTGTTTTTATAAATATGTTTTACGTATGGCACATTTTTATAGATTAAATCAATAAGATTTGCAGATGGTATTTTTGTACTTACGCCGAATGACATTTCTCAAGATATTTCTTGTTGCTCCAACTTCCATGCTTCTTCGGAATCTTCACTCTAAGATCTTCATATTATAAATGCCTCAGCAAAACATATTTCTCGTCAATGTGTTTGAATGTGCCTCTGACATGTAGAATTACTGTGAACGGTTAATGGATTTGTGAATATGATATTAAGGTAATTGAAATGTCGGGAATAAACGTAAAATAGAAATGAAGTCAGCGCAATGCGTGTAATATAAGGACTCAATGCCTTAATATAATAGAAACCTATTTATATCTGAAATGATTTGGAACCAGTAATCAATACTCTACAAAAAACAGATATCTTTAAGAAATTCTTGTATATGACTGGCATGAAAAAAAAGCTATACTTATAACTGTACGAAAAAGTCTCGATAATGAGTTTCTGCATGTAATTTCAAGGTTACCTAAATGCACTCATTATATAAACTGCATGTCAATTACGATATTGCGTAAAGTTCGGTGCAAAAGAAACCCCTAAAGAATAGGAAACATTACATTAATGTCGTGTTCAGACGTAATTCTCACGGAGTCTCATACTTAAAGAGTGAGATTTGAATTTACTTTCGACGTATTTCTTATTATTTATCCTATTCTTAAGAATAATAATAAAGGAGTTCTGACATAAATAACAACATGATCCATGTCCATATCGTTGTCATATATAAAAGTGATAGTTATTACAAGGAAATATGGGATATTGTTAAAAACAAACAATGTTTTATGTAATGTTTAGACATTTTTTAATTCGCTTTATGTCCTGTAATTAAGCACATGTTCCATTAGAGTTCGGTGATATTTCATAATGTTTTATTCTTGTTTCATAGACTTAAATATATAGAGAAATGAGACTTAAATGTTATTTAAGAGCATATTAAGGAAATCCATTCATCATTAAATTGTGATCATGGTCCATCAAGTGAATTTTCTGATAAATGCAAGCCTTTATATACTAAGACCGAAAAGTCAATGGATGCTTGCATTTGCAATGAAGTCTTTTTCATAAAAAATAAAGGAAATTTATTGTAATTTAATGATCGATAGATTAACTTAAGTATACAGCTAGTCTTGACGACGAATAAAGCTTTAGAAATAATGAAAAAAGTAGGTCTTTGATTTGTATTAACCAATGTTATTCGAATACAAACTATAATTATTGCATCTTTCACTTATCATTTAGTTGATATACATAAGAAGTTTCTATAATATAAAGAAAAATGGCTATCATCATAGAACTTCACACGAATGTTGGTAATTTTATAAATGAAAATGGTCAGTTGATACATTTTTCCACTCACATAAAATAATAACAGTTTATAAATTATTCCAATTTCTCTTATCATGCTATTTTTTTTAAATCGAATTTGACCTTTTTATTTTATTTGGACTGTACCGTTAGTTGTTTAAGGTGTTTTGCTAAAAATAATATGGACTGAATAGCAAACAGCGAAGACCATGATCAGACTGCACGGGTGTGGAGACTGATCTTGGTCTGCACTGATCGTAAAAGCAGTCACAAAGGCTCACGGCAATATAAAAGTTAAATCCAAAGTTTTGTTTAACATCAAGAAAGTAGGGAAGAGTCCAAGTCTTCTTTGTAGAGAGAACGAAATCTGAGTTGAATATTAGGAGTACATTACTGTGTTAGAGGCTGTTACATATGCGATTGTAAAAAGTTCTATGATTATATTAATTGATTTAGTATTAGCTAAATAACAATATAACTAATCTTATAGTACATACCGACTTCAGTATTGATGATAATGCTTGAAATTGTGGGTCAATGGTCTAGGGTATTTTATTCTATCACAAAGATTAATAGATTAGTGCCTGAACTGATCAGCTGTAACGATGTTAAAACGCCTAGATTTGGATCCATAGAAATCTTATTTGAGCACAATCTGCCCATTTGATGGGAAAACGTGGCTATAATGGGGTTATATTTGACATTTATTGCATTTACTTGTTTGATATTCAGATCACTAACGGTAAGTCTAGACCGCTTTCATTTAGGCGATTGCCACATCGAATTAAGCCCTAGTCCAAAGAAAGGCCTCGGACACATCTACTCCTTATCACGTATTTAACTTTTTTTTCTTATTTTGTAATGGTGATTATATCCGAAGAAATACCGATCTGTCGACTACAATTTGTTTTGGACAAACAGACCGTAATGTTGCACAAAATTTGATTAGTTTGCAAAAGAAGTTAAAGGTAAGCAAGAGGAATTCTTTTCATACTTTATATCCAACATTAAATTGTACAAATACCTTGATTTCAGACCTTAGTTCGTTTTCCTACCTGTCGATATATATTTTCCTATTTTTTCCCAGTATATTAAGGACTTATAGAAAAGTCAAATAAATCAAGATTGAACTAATGTCTGTGGCGTCAGTCATGTTCTCCATCCTATGTTAACATTTGCTTTTAATTATTCTGATCACTGATAAGTCTGTCTAGACAATTATGAAACAAGCATGTCAGTGTCAAATAATATGAACTTATAAACAATCTTCCGCTGAGCTATGTTGAGTTGAAGCCCTAGAGGTTCTTAAGGCAAACGGATGGATAAATAGATCAGACGGTCCTACGACTAATCATGGAAGCAACGGTGGAAACATTCATCTACTGCCGGCATATTGGAGACTGAAATGTCAACCGTTTGTAATTTATGTACTTAAAAAATGTAAAAGTTTGTTTTTATATCGGATTTTTATTTCAATTTATTTTTCACTTTTTTATTTTGTTTGTTTCTGAGCCTTGACAGAGTTTAGACAAAATTATTTATAATTTTTTTTGGGTTCTTAACATTGAAGCTCGATTTATATACGTGTGTCCTAATGTAATAGCTTACATATCTTGAAATTAAATATTGTTTGCAATCGTTTCCATTTCACTTATTCACTAAGTTTTGGACATGGGGCTTAACTTATTTTGAAACTTATAATTGACGTCATTCCTTAAAGTGACGTCATTTTTTATTTATTTCGTTTAGTCTGTCTTGTTTTTACGTTTATTTCTTCCTTTTATGTATTAGTTATCGTTTATATTTTTAATTTTTTGGAATTTATCGCAAGCGACGAAAGTTAGTATCACTGGGTTCATATTATATAAGGCCATATGCAGAACATGACGTAATCATTCGTTGCCGCAACAAGCTCCGCCCATTAAGTCCTAAGATTACGTAGGCAGCATTAACTCATATATTCTCCATATCAAGACTTCACCGATCATTTAATGCAATATATATATATATTTTTTAATTTTGAATGAAATGCAATCATTTCATCGGACGATTTAGTCGGACAATTTTACAAAAATAATTTTATAGTTTGTCCTACTTGATCGTCCAATAAATTGCTTGTATTTCGTTCAAAATTCGAAAAAAAAATATATATATAGCATAAAATGTACCACGTCATCTTGATATGGAGAAAATATGCTGCCTACGTGACCAAAGACCAATATAGGCGGAGCTTAATGTGGCACCGAATGATTACGTCATGGTAACATTGACTCTGAACCGTATCACGTGTGCTGTCAGTCAAACTGGAGGCGGTCCTATAAGGTGAGGTCAAAGGCAAAGCTGTATTGCGTTTGTGACAAATTGTAAATGTGTTATCATTTTTATTTTAAATTCATGGATTTATCGAAGCGCTCCGCTTCGCGTCGCTTGCAATAAATTCCATAAAACTTAAAATATAAACGATAACTAATACTTACTTCTTACTGGATTTTTATTTTCATCCGATGCAGGTTACTTCTGTTATAGTTGTCTCACTTTGATAGGATATTTTTATTACACTGTTCGCATTAGAAAAATACCTTCAGGGAGTGCGAGGTTAACCGGGGCCCTTTGGAAGCTGTTTTAAGTTTTTAGCTAGTCATTTTTTCTCTATTTTTTTTCCTTCTGAAGTTAGATCTAGTTCATTTATGTTGAATTTCTGATAGGACTTTTTTATCCTTCCTTTATCAAATTTAGGAAGAAAAAACATGTATACATCTTATCAATGTGATTAACATTCCGACTCTTGAATAAAAATAGTGGGATTGATTATGTACAGCTGAACCTCTTTTAGCGGTCACCTGTATTTAGCGGCCAACCTCCATTTAGCGGTCAGTTAAAAAAACTAGTATTTTGTTATGTGTTTAACCTTCATTTAGCGACACCTCTGTCCAGCGGCCACTTAAGCTCCATTGACTAGCCGCTTAAGACAGGATTGACTGTATATGGCTAAAAAAATAGTGTGAATCAGTATTCATTTTGAGTAACAATTATAACAGTTTATATATAAAATTATATATAACCAAGTCCCGTTGTAATTTAACCACACGATACAGCGTTCTGTTAAACACATTTCTAAATCATAATCACCAAGCCGGCAAAAACGTTATGATGTTGTTAACAATATTCAAATGCAGAGTGATAACTCGTTTTGAAATAATACACCGTCTGGGGCCTTGTATCCCTGCATACATTTGTCACAAAGGGACAAGCTGTCATTTATTTATATTGCTATAACTCATCCGGTGATGTTTTCTGTGACGTCTATTTTGACGAACAATAAAATAATTCCTGTTTCCAGTACAGTAGTTAATACGGACATGTGAGAAACAGTGAGATTTATGTATGGTGTAATCATTCAATGCATCTTTCACTTATTCCCTTGGTACTTTCAACAGTGTCAGGAATTCTGAAAATGGAGATGATATACGAGAAAAAGAATGATGTGTTTAACGGATTGAATAGCCTTGCTATATGTTATAAAATCCAGCCATCTGAGCTGGTCGTACTCCGGAGCCGTCTTTACTGATTAAGCCGAGCTGATGTGATAGTGTTAAATGAATAAGTTTCTAACCTAATGAAACATTGCATTGATGAAGTACCCCGATACACCAGTGGACTAGATACGACAGAAATATCGATAATACTTCTAAATGTAATAGTTCGATATCTTATCGAAAGAGAAATCAGATGTCTTAAAAATCAAATTTAATATTTATCTAATACTTAAATGTTCAAAAAATGCATAGATAATACTTAAATATATGTATTTAAACTGCAATCCAATTTTGTTTCTTATTTGTCAGTGAATTTGTCAGATTAAAACTTTTTATCTTGATTATAAATATGTCTGGCAATAAAGGTGTAAACAAGTGTTTATTTTCTTCCTTGGTGTAACTATTATTGTAAACAAATTTGGGCGTAAGGCTAAATTGTATGTGTTTCTTATTAGTTTTGGCATATTTTATTCATCGACAGATACAGAATTAATATTTCACACCCGTAATTAAAGAATCATATCGAAACAAAAATACAAATAAAGGTAGCTCATCTGTTTAATTAATTATAATCGTGATCATTCAAGTGCTTAGAAGGACAGTAGTACATATGCAAGCACTAATTGACCTGGAGCGATGTGCTGTTTTGCCCAAAGTTTAAAAAGGTTTGCATTTACTTTAGAATTCGCATGGTCACTTGATGGACAGTGATCACAATTTAATGATTGACGAATTATCTTAAAATAATCTTCCGTCCACTTCGAGTAATATTACATAATATAAAACGTACATATCAAATAAATTACCTGTGTATTATAATTTCGCAGTAACATAGTTGAATTCCACTACAATGTTATAGTTGTAAAAATGAACAATTTTAACTTATTTTTGTTTCAAATCTAATAAACAAACATCACAAAATGCTTTTCATATTCGCCTCAAATGGATAAGCAATGATCGCATTTCGCATCTAGTTAACCATGCTAAATACCATGCTAATTACTATTTTAGATTAATTAACTATAGTTGGACTGTTATATAAAAGGACTCCCATTTTAGACTGAATTCTTGTAAAATCACTAACGCAACTGAACTCAATACAGCGTTGCATGTAAAGAGTATTACCCACAATTCCGCTGTCATCACAGCATGTCAGAAAAGAGGATTAACTTAAATCGAATAGCCCTCACGCTTCTATTCTTTGATTAGCTCCCTTTTCATGTTTCATTTGCTTTGCATTATGGCGTCTGTGGTCAAGACTTGAAATATTCTACTTAGGTTAACTGCAATCCTTATTCTATTTATTTTCATCCGTTAACTGTTTGAATATCTCAGATAATTTTAACTGACTGTTTATTATTTCTTCGATCTTTATAATAGTAGTTTTATTAAAATTACATTTTCATCGTCGAGTCGTGCCGGGAAGATCATCGTCGTTGATGTAACTGATGATGATGTTGGTCATCTAATACATTTTAATCCAGAATTACTTATGCAATCATCCATTATCATAAAAACGAATTTACGATGTCAATTCACGCGCCATAGTCTTATTAGGATGTGCCAAAATGATAAATGTGGCACAGGACATTTTGACGACTCCAAGCGACACAACAGGAGTTATCATTCAAATAAACATTTATCTTATACATCAGTCTCGGCCCTTGACCCCCTTGTCATTGTTTATCTGGGTATGAGCATTAAAGGAAAGGTCATGAACATCCCGTTGCAGGACGATGGCATCGTAGACTTAGGCCACATAAATTACACCTTTCTTATTGCTCCTTTCCATCATACGAGACAGGACCCGCGTACTGAAATGATGCGATAGACTGATATATAATATATCCTGTAGTTTCATATAGATGACTGATCTGATAGAGTCTGAATTTGAAAATAACTAACATAACTTGCAATCTTATTCATCTCCATGCCCCGAACATTCCTGTTTATACATGTGTTACTGGTAAACAGGGCAAAGGTGCTCCGTCTTCGGGTGAAATCTTATAAAACTTTCAATCCGGAAACACAACTTAATCAGTTATTCAAATCACATTGACAAGATGTCAAATAGAAGAGACTTTTTTTCTTGAAAATTTTGACATATCATTCATTTGTAATCGGCTCCTGTAAAAAGTGACGCTGGTAACAGTCACTTCGTCAAATATTCAATTATATTTTCAGACAGAAAATGCATACATTTCATTGACTCCTTGGTCATGGTGAACGGCGAATGAATTAAAACAGAGATTCAAGAATTAGACGCATCACTCAAACTGCTGGCTTTCCAAAGAAGGCAATTTCTTTCCTATTGATTCAGTGATTTAGTTCAAGACTTGATTTAAGTCTTGTAGAGAAGATTACTGTTATCACAACTAAAATGAAAAACTTTTTAATTTTTTTTTCATACTTATAATGAAGTAAGTAATAGTTAACTAACTATCTACTATACTGGATCATAATCGCTTTAGAAACGACGTGGTTTTTATCCTTCTTTTTCTCCAGTAGATGTTTTCATCGAACCAAACAAACGAATGTTTATGATACCCATTTTTATGTGATAACTGTTTATACCTTGAAACTTTTTTAAAATTTACTATTAATTTTATTTTTTAAATTTTTTTAAATATACATGTGTAAAATATTTAGAGTTTTTTTAGAAAAATCAATCTATAGCAGTTTCAAATCTGTTTGTCTTTTCATGGCCTTTACTCGTGGTAATTTTTACAAAAAAAAATAAAATAAATAAACACGTTTTACATTCATGTGAATTAATATGTGTTTTAAATTAACTCATTATTAATATACATTTTCATGGAATGTTTTAATCTTATTAAGTGACATCTGCTTAAGCTCTACGTTATTTAATATATGAATGGTGAACTATAAGTTATACATTTTCCATTTGATGTAAATTTCTTTTGAAGTTGAAAGTGAATAAATATCATTTTTGTCACATGTGACATAGCCCAGCTACAAATACACATGTGACATAGCCCTGCTACAAATACACATGTGACATAGCCCTGCTACAAATACACATGTGACATAGCCCTGCTACAAATACACATGTGACATAGCCCAGCTACAAATACACATGTGACATAGCCGCTACAAATACACATGTGACATAGCCCTGCTACAAATACACATGTGACATAGCCCTGCTACAAATACACATGTGACATAGCCCAGCTACAAATACACATGTGCCCAGTATCACGGCTGCCTAACAACCCTTACATGAATACGAAAATGTCAAAATATGCCATATTGTCTTGAAGTTCGTGTATCATTGAATGGCTACACGTGATCCTAGGCTTCCAGATAACATAAGTACATCCAAATGGCTAGTTAATCTTGTTTATCAAACCTGATTGCTAAATTCGTATTTTGTCATCATTATTCATTACATTGTAACTATTCAACGCCCCGAATTGGAAAATGTGTCAAATTGTATAATTTAAAGGTATTATATATATAAACCCATTGAATATGATCAAATTAGATGTTACATGTACTATGCAAAAGGCATAAGTCTGGAAAGATTGAATGTTTACACAAAAGACTTACTCGCCAATGGTTATATTTTTTCTTCTTTTTTTTTATGTTGACACAGTTGCAAATCGATAGTGCCGTCTTGTCCTTCGCAGACCGTGTAATCTGTGAACAATGTCTCGCCCTGGTCAAACTGAAGAAATCATTGGTTTCGCTATGGATTTAACATGGGGACATATCCGGAAGGTTCGTCAAATGTTTAGAAAGACATGCAAGTTGCCAAATTGGCGTGGTACAATGTAAAACCACCATTATGTAATATTACACATATTAAGAATTTAAAACTACAAGTAATCTTTATCAGCAATTATATTTTAAAAAAAATATTCAAGTTGTAAAATACAGGTACTGTTGGATTTGCAGACAGAAATTAATACAGTTTGTTTTGACAACGACAATGATTAAACAATACAGAACCATTATCTTAACTCATGTTAACTTCATTTATATTGATCATATAATGCATATATCCTCATAAATAGAGTTTCTACTCCGTTGCCATCGCAACAATAATGACCATTACCGACAGCGAAGCCCACAAAGTTTTATTTACAGAAGCCGAGAGCATTGTCTGCTAGCTCCGTATTCTACGGGCTGGGGAAAACACATGAATCCAAAATCCCAAAATGGAGTAAGAGAATGATTGATTTGTTCCTATCAAGGACCGCTCTTTCCATTTCAAGTGTGTAGCAGTGGGCACAGTTTGTGCTAAAGAAGAGATTGTAAATTTGGGTTTTTGCCTGTCATTTGGAAATTTTGAACCATCGTTTTTGTTCAACGGGAGCGCTCTGTCAGAAAGCATGCACACCGGCCGAGTGTTTGACAATGCGGAGCTTTGATCGATTGAGACACAGTGGTAACAGCGTTGTTTATGTTTTGTCGAGTGATCACTCTTTGCACGTGATCCGAGAGGATAAGATGTATATTCGAACTTTGGGGTTATGGAGTCAACAGATTCAGATGTTTACAGGAAATCATGATTAAAATGACTGTATCACTTTGGTATTTATAAGTATATGCCGCAAAGAACGTGCTATTTCATCTCGCAGCGCTACGAAACGCCTTGCGACTGGGTACAGAACTGCGCAGCGGAATATCGCGGACCGTATTTAATTTCCTTGGACAGAAGCGCAAAGGACGAGACTATTCTGTATATCGCTTTTGGTGCTATAATTATGCAAAGATTGATGCTGGTTTGAGGCTTGCCTTGTTGAATAGAATATTGAAAAGATAATGTGTAATATGGACATTTAGCTGCAGCTGTTTCGTGAAATAACATGGATTGTATATGTGTTTTTTTGTCAGTGTTATCGGTTATTATGGGTGCAACACAGTGAGTATTACATTTACAATATATAACTATTTTCTATCACTAATTAAAATCAGTATTGTGTATAAGTAAACCGTTTTTATAATGCTAGAATAATTTTATGTTTGTCTTAATTTTTAGACCGATCACACGCTTGTTAGGTCATGTGTAAGCCCCACATGACGATGGTAGAGTTAAAACGATTAGAGAAATAATCTAAATAATTATCTGAAAAATTCGAAACTACATAAAGACGTTGCGTCTTGTTGTATTTAAGAATGTAGAAAACGTTTAATTCACTGATGACGTCTTCATGTTACAAATGATGAATGGAAAGTCAACAGGGCCTCTGACCAATCTTTGTATGTATTTGCTTTTCTCTTTGAATATTCTTGTATTAGATGTGAAACACTGGGTTCAACATCCGCCTAACTGGCATCTCAACATGCCCTGATATCGGTCAGAGAGTTTGATGTATGTCAATCAATGGGAAAACGACGTATAGTAAACTGTTATATCGTTTATCTTTATGAGAAGCTCTCATATAAGGTTGCGATAGATGGCTTATATATGATATGTTGCTCGTTGCAAGATATATATACGGCTGTTTAATCTGAATGATTTTTGTATGTATTAGGAGCACTTATTAATTGTTCCAAAAGTTTATGACGTTAATTTCTGAGTATTGCTTTATTCTTTTAGGTAATGTAAGTCTACAACATATCAATATGATATCAAATATGTTTTATATATACTCCGTAGAGATATCTAGGGTTAAATTTTTGCGACTTTCATTTTTCAAATAAAGCTGATAAAAAAAGTTATATTCGAAAATACTTTGAAAAAAAAGCCATGTTTAGAAAAATATTATAATAAGCTTATTTTGTCATAAATAACATAAAAGGATATATATATATTTTGTTTTAAAATTTAAGCATGATTAGATTATAATAACTATTTGGAAGTTTAAGATCTAACCCAAATCTGAAATAATTATGTTTTAATGAAATTTCATATACACTATAATCATTATGAATTCAAATGCTATGTGTACATGATGCGTTCATTTAATGAATCGATATACATTCAATTTTTTTTATCAAAATTTGAAGTCTAGTCGCTATTTTGTTAAATAAAGGTTTTGAGCAACATATAAAATGTTTATAAAATCGATCATTTAACTTTTAAGGATTCCATGTATTTTTTGTCACTATTTTTACAATATCTGTGATCACCTGGATAATAAATTTTGTTTTAAAAATTGCTAACAAGGTTTCATAAATATGCCTAGCAGGCGCATATATACGCTACGGTATTTTTTGTAACAAACAATACCAAAATAATTTTACACTGAATGTTAGGATAGATTTTTCTTCTACGTGGCTAAGTGAATTAGGGCCGATACAATCATAAAATTCCAAGACAAAATAATAGGGTATTGTCAGACAAAATGTCTAACTTTATTGAATGTACCTTCCTAATGATTTTTCGCAATGCCTTCAATTTCCCCAAAAATCACTTATCCAAGAACCAAAGAAATTGAACATTTCAGACGTATATTAATTTGTGTTCATTCAAGCAAAGAACTAAAAGCTAATACAATTGAGCAATTTGTTTTCGAATCTATACTAAATACATACTCTTGGTTTCTTGCAAAATAATAAAGTTTATACCTCATTTTTTTATTATCTATAAAGTGATGGTGAATTAGCGCATATTTTAATCAAAAATATTTCCTATTAAAGTACATGCATTAGATAATTGGATTATTTTTTAAAAATTGCTCTGACAGCGAACTTGAAAAGGTTTATGCTATTTTTCTTACTGATAGAAAACTCCGTTCTATCAGTAATATAAAATCCATATCCCACAATGTGAGTGATATTAATCTTCCAGAACTATGCTTTTACTTATGAAGTATATGTATTTGGGTATGTAATAGCATTTAGCATAAATTAAATAGAAACATAATTTGTTTTCAGTGGATAAGGACAATATCTCATCTCGATGTGATGCAGTTTCACTCGCGCTACGTGTTCGTAAAAATATTGAAATTGTATCACTTCCCGGTGAGATATCAAAACAAACAATATCCTCTATGTATTAATCATTCAAGTATTTATCTTTTTAGGAATGAAATTGAAGAGTCTGCATCCAAATTCCAAAACGCCTCGGCAGCCATCGAAAGACTTCTGAAAGGCTATGACATTCGTCTCCGTCCAGATTTTGCAGGTAAACATATTGGTTATATGTTTAGGAATTTATAATGGTGTGAATAATAGTATTATTTGTCAACATGTATTACATTAATATCCTAGGTTTGATTGATTCGGAACGGCCCTGGTTACGCCAATAATTTGAAGAAAAAATATTGCTTAATCTGCAATTTTTCAAATATGACATGAGTGCAATTCTGATTTGAATTTAACATGTTTAAAGCGCGTGTGCTTTATAAGAAACAACTTTTCGGATAAATACAAACTTCTTCTGATTGAAACGTATAAAAAAGCTAAATATGCTAATGCACTTAATACCAGTGTGGGGAAGCAATTTTTGCAACGTCACCGAAGAAACAATGTGGTATATGACGTCATTTTAAGCTAACGCGAAAAGCATGGTTTTCATCGATTATTAAGTTTTTTTTTTAATTCTTTATCAATTGTAATGGAATGTAGCGCATACGAAACGGAAAATTGTGCCCTACACATAGGTCCCAATTATTCATTTTTTTTTTTCACATTCGGTAGACCTTCAGAGTGAAATTTTGTCTGCTAACAAGTAAAGCACATTGCTGAAATGTTTTCCCGAATGTATGGAAATACAGTTCATATGACAAAAGAATCATTAGGGCTTTTGTGTGCACAATTTATATCCCATTAGAATTGATGAAGAAATAAAATACTCACAGCAGGTTTTTTATGAATCGAGGCAAATTATGCTGCTTTAAATGACGTTATATACCACGTGGTATGGCCACACTGTTTCTTTAAAATGTTTATTCAATTTAGAAATCCATTGAAATATCGGTAAATAACATTACGATAGCGTTTTTCAGTAGCCACTTACATATATTCGCTCTTTGAAACAGTGAATAGTACCGACATTTTTCTAATATTCATCAAAAAGCATTTTACATAACAGGAGAACATAGACATTTTTAATCTTATTTTAATCTTAGCAAATAAATTCGCCAGTGTACGAGGTAAAAAGCGTGTACATTGACATATCCCTTTTCTAGTGTTTACGTTGACATCCTAACCCTTCCATCGGTTTCGGTGGTTTTTGTGTGAATCCCTGCATTTGGGAGTATCTAGGAATAATCAAAGCACATTTGACAACTTCAAGACCTATTCAAAACTGTTGTAACATGTAGGTATGGTACTTTTGGTCGTTTTTATTAGAATTTAGTCTAGTCTGAAGTGTGTGCGTTTACATGACGTGTTTGGAAAATTTTGTTTGAATGTTCTCAAAAACTTAAAGGTGCAGAGAGACAATGCTTACATCTTTAGAAAGCTTATGAACTGGTGCAGTCGGTAGGCTTGGTCTTAGATTTGGAAAGTGGTAATAATTTTGAAATATTAGAAAATCTTACATTATTCGTGCAGGTTTTCTGCTCTTCCGGTAAGTACGTTCGCATTTGTGTTTCAAAGCGACGTTGCAAAAATTGCTTCCACACACTGTTAATACATGAAATCTGCTCTTTTTTTCTTATTCTTCTTTTGATTTTGTCTACTTACAAAAATAAGTAAGATACCAAGTTCTCAAACATGTAATTTACAGGTGAAAATGCGTCGTGTATTGGCCATTGTCATAACATGATAAAACTTGCTTTCACTATAAAATAAAGCCAAGTAGATGCCTAAACCGTTTTAGTATTTTATTTCCTATAACGTTGTTCAATAAATGAAATTAAAAAGAAATGCTATCTTTTCTTGCATAATTTGTTCATATAATATTGATAATTCAATATTCTAGCCCTAGTCTCAATAAAGAGACCGATAACATTATGGTTGTTTGCATTAAAAAATATGACCAGAAAGAAAACGCAGAAAAACACGCAGGTCAACGATTCTTGAGTCAGACTTTGCTGAAGGTCCAACTGAAGTAACTTCAGACTTCAATAAATATTCCTATCAAGGGAAAAGAGGCAGGGAATAGTTATAAGTCAAATACCAAAATAGAAAGAAAGTCTATCTGATATTTGTATAGCCATTTACGCTTGTGAATTTGTATAATACTATTTTAATTAAGTTTTGCAACACCACATGTAGACTAAAACCAGGAAAACTTTTAAATATGCATTAATTTATTTCTCGTCTAACATGACATAAAATAGATTTAATCAAACTCTTACTTTGTCAACATAATCGAATATAAGTTAATAGATTGATGTTGCTCTGCGTGTTTGCACCAGGCTTATCAGCAACTGTTACAATCTGCGTGCCTTCAGTTGGTTTCATATAGCTAAATATCATTAGAACTGAGTCTCCTTTAACGTGGCACATGTTCACGAAAATATCTGAGCATAATGGCTTTTTTCGATTGATTTTCAAAATAGACTTTGTTTGAAGTGGGAATCATGTTAGGTGAAAAATAGTTTTACTTTTGGTTTTTGGACTCAAAAACTAAGTTAATTCTCGAAAGCTTTTAAGAAAGTGTCGCTGCATTGATTTTTATTCCCAAACCCTGTCTTTCTTATATCAAAAACAAATACCATTACATAAATTGTTGCTAAATGCAGAGAAATAATACATTCTACGTCTAGACATGTTTCCGAGAGGAATACACACATGATTGAAATATATTGAGAGGTCAGAGGAAAACTAGAAATAATATTGCAGAAGTAAAGTTAGAAAGTGTATGTAGTTATTTCATTGTGCGCGCGACAAATGGCAGAAAACAATTTAGCAATCAGTCTATCGAGTGAGATACAAAATCTTTATGTTGTGCTTATTTTGCTGATGCCTACAAAATAGTCTGAACAAGTCGGGTTGAATCAAAGTTGCAATATTATACCGATTTTTTTTTTTCAGAAGAAATTTGCTACGTTTATCGTTAGATGCCGATCTATTAGTATGTGTAGGTCTTTATTCGAATGAAATAAATCTGTTGTGAAACACCAGGGGCTGATACTTATTTATTTCAATATGCCATGTCATCCATGGTCTCCAAATAGCGAAGTTCCGTAAGGGATCTGCGGAAAGTCGTGAGATAAATCTCCGACCGTGATATAATGTCGTTAAAATGGTACTGGGGATCCATGTTTGACTCTTATTACACTCAGTTTATATACATGATAATTTAAGAACTGACTGGCCCGGTGTCAAGATAATTCGGTGCGTGATATAATGCAATATGGCAGCAGTATATCTGTCTAAGTAGACACAGTCTCCAAATGGCTGAAATCCTGTCGGTTTTCCAACACACAAACAATCCACCAAACAAGTGGGTAACAAAAAATATAGTGAGTTGTCTTAGCATGTTTTTGTTATTTAAAACAACCAACCGTAATTTTGTTGCATTTCAAGATAGGAGAAAACGAATGTGTTCGCATTTTAAACACGATTTACGGAAGCATTTTCCTGGGAAACTCTCGTGCCATTTTAAGAGAAACAATCGCTAATTGAATTGTATTCCTGGTATGTAGATGTTAAGGTTGAAACATTGAACCTTGGCTCACCACCTCGCAATTAAATGACTTAAACAGATTGGCGATACTTTACATTCAGTTGTTCTTCCATCGATTTGATGCCAATATGCCTGTTCGCACTGCTGTTTAAATATGAAGGTACAACTTTAGTTCTAACGTAAATATATATTAATCAAAACATTATATCTTGTTATATATATATATATATATATATATATATATATATATATATATATATATATATAACGTTGATATTAAAATGCATGTTAAATGTTAATTTGTTGGTATGTCAATACTTTTAAAAACATACTATAACAGGAAAGTGATCTAACTTTAAGGCATATCTGCTGACCGTGTGTGTATAAGTAAGTATAAGTGAATCAGATGGCACCCCTTCATTAATTTATATCAAACTTATCATTTTAAATGAAATACCAGAGACATTATAAACGAAATTCAAATCTCCCATGTGAAAAGAAATATATATGAATACGGTAAATGCTTAGTACCAAATGTATCCATTTAAAATTCTCCCCAGAAAACTCGGAAAAATAATGAATCATGTCTGTGTTTCGACAGAGTGAATTATTTTGCTTCTTACACATTGAGAATGTGTGTAGACAATCAATAACACGCGAGACTGAAAAATTGTAGGTCATGTTGCCACAATACAAGGGGACCATTGATTAGATTGCAACATGTAAGGAAGATTGTAAAAATGCCATCAAAGGACTGTTTGAAGACTTAAGCCCTCTTGGTTATTCTAGAGGAAAATATGTTTTTTTGTTTTTTTTAATTCAAACAAAAGATAACCATCCAAAAATGCACCCTATCAATTGACATATCATTGCTCACTTTAATCAAAGACTCCGAGGGCACATAAAATGGTTTGGAGCGACTTCCCTTACTAATTCAATTAGATATTGTCTGTAGGAGAAAACATATTTTTGTATGCTGAGATATGAAATCATGGTACTAAGCTTTATATTTATAAAATACTCTCCAACTGTTTAGTTTACTGTACTTGTAACGTGCAATATCTTCTAGTAGACTGCGACGGGTTCCTGCTGGTCCTTAGTTAATTTAATTAATTTAGTTATTTGATATACTGTTGAGCATAACTCTATCAACAGCACTGATATTGATAGTACACGTTCAGGTTTGTTCGCATCTATCAAGTAAAGACCGTTTTGTTTTACTGCAACATCTTGATATCAAAGAACCGGTAATCCTGAGAGCTGCCAATTGAAAAATACTGATACATTATCCTAGCTTATAAGTTTGTGTAAGGCAAATCATTGGATTGTGAAATCATAGACACTTAATAATTGAATGTAATGCAATAAAATCATTTAGAAAAAAACACCATAACGCTCTGCTAAGATACTGTCATGATTAAGTTGTTGTTGTTGTTGTTGTTGTTTTTTTTGTGTTTTTTTTCTCGGTATTTAAGTTCTTGTTATGTAGGTCAACCTTTACGAACTACTTTCTGAATGTTTATTCATAAAAACAAACAATAACAACGCCGCTCTATCTGGAAACAGATAGACATGTATAATATCATTAAGAAGGGGGCCCGGTCCAAAAGTGTACAGACATGGATTCGATATTAAAAGCAATATTTTTAATTCGTAATAAACTGTAACTTATAAACACCAATGTGATGTCGATAATTTATGCTAATTGTATTCAAGTTGCGTAAATATTTTTGTTGTAAAGTTTTAAGATACATATATGTTGATTTCAGAATCATTCTCAGATACGTACATATAGCCACAGACTGGGATATTCATCTGTAAATATGAACCAGAAAGAAATATCATTTTATCATACGTGTTATGACTACAAGATATGGTTTACATACAACACTTTCTGAAACAGTTACTCATACGAGAAAGATACGAATAACTCACGCTATTATATCGGAACAATTTGGCCTATTTCGTGGGGAGCATATTTGCTGAAATCAGAGTTATCAGGTTATATGAGACCAAGATTATAGCTCAATAATGCAGAAGAAAAGAAACGCAAGGTAAACGTTTGTGTTGGTTTGGGACAAAACTGTATTTAATGATATTTCATTGCTGATGATAAAGGTATAATCGGACACAATATATGTTATAAAAGAAATGATCACCTTATGAAAAGGTCACATGTATTTAACCACAAATTATAAGTTTAAGTTACGTGCATGTATCTGGTCACTAGGTTTAATACATTGCATTCCTGTTTTGTTACTTAGCGTTTCAATTTATTTTCACAATCTAAGTTTTATTATACCCCAAGATACGATATACATGAGACCTTTTTGGAGTTATGTCCGTCGGTCAGTCTGTCCGTCTGTAGACGAGATTTGTTTGCCCTATTTTTCGGCTACCTTTGGTCGGAATTAAATGAAACTTTACAAGACTGATAAGTACCAACCCTAGTTACGCATATTGTTGGTACGTCATGATTCGGAGTTATGGCCCTTTGTTATATTTCTTAAGACTGTCTGACATGGTAACGGTAACTCTGACAAAGCGGTATCTGGTGCTATTCATCATCTTTAATGATATTTCTTGTTATTATTAATTCGAATCATTGTAAAAAGAAAGAAACAAACAAAAAACAAAACAAAAAACTTGTAAATGAACGGTTTTCTCCCTAAATCAAGCTAAATGTGGCCATAGTTTTAGGAAATGTGTGTGTGTGTGTGTGTGTGTGTGTGTTATTTATATATAACACATATGAAACAATTGTTGTTGGGTTGTACTGGTGTTTACAATCGCTGCAACATCATTTTAGTCTTAAAGCGGCGTCCAGCTAATTGCAAGCATAAGAACACCAAAAAGTTCACAGAATCAGCGAACATCAGCAATTATGAACCAATATTTGTAATACAAGTGTAACAAGTATAACTTTATCTAGTACAAACCATTCACCGTTTACGGGGTGTTTTAATGGGCCTCATAAACACTCCAAAACTTTGTTGAAATACTTAAACTGATTTATCGAAAAAAATTCTCTTTTTTTTTTAATATGGCCTATTTGCCTCATCAGCTTGCCGTAATATTATGTCCCATTTTCATGCATATTTTCTACGGCAAAGCTCTGATGAAAACTTCTCTCTGCGAACTTTAAGCTCTGTTCCGAATATTCGATAGTGGATGAGTTCATTTTAGGTTGTCTGTGTACATACTTTCAAGGAAATTTATTGCATTTATCAGATGCATATCACATTTGTAAACAAATTGTTGAGTTGCAAATCTGGGACACAAATTCACTCGTATTTCAAAATGATAGTATATGTAATTCAAGGAGGCCTCGTAATGAATGCAAAAGATTCAGAATGCCGCTAACGATTTAGATACACTATTGAATCTGTTAAACAGTCGACGTGCATTTAGCGGTTGGTTTTAATTTTACCAAACTAGCATTTTGTTATTTGTTTAACCTTTATTTAACGACCACGTCTGTTAAGCGGTCATATTCTCTCATTCCCTTGACTGACCGTTTAAGGTTTGATTGAACACATACTGTGTGACGTCTGTGCGTACTACGTACTTTTATAATTCTCAGACAATACATACCATACGTTCTTGCATGCTTAAATACATGTTTTCCATCTATGAATCACAAACTCGATTATTAAACTAAAATGGTCAAAATATACATGTTGTAGTCAAAGACTCTCGATCCGAATACTTAGAGTTGCAAGAAGTTTTAAAGATACTTAATGCGCAAAATATTTGTTTACTTTAGGAGCCGTAAAGTGTTTAATTATGAAACGTTATACCTAAATAGATGAAAATAATCATAATTAGATTTTTGATGACTATAAGAAATCAATCATATTTAGTCCGTTTGAACTACGGTTTAAGAAACCCGCGTGTCATTAAACCGCAAACTGTCAAGCGATCAGAAGAATGGATCTCGTTAGTGAGATGGTCCTCTTCATCGTTGACACGACTGCAAGCCTCACTGAAACCGAGGGCATCAATTCCCATTTTGTCTAACTAACCTCACACTGTGACAGCCAATGATATACGTGTCAGTTATTGACGCAAATCCCACGTATAGCCTCTTGTATAATGTAGAATTCCCGAGTATCCTACTAAAGAAATACGCATCTGAAGACAAATATATTAGTGAGCCAAAAGAGAGTTACGCTTGAGAAACCACCATTTTATCATGGATGTGCTTGTATTATTTCCTCAAATCAATAAAGTATTTCTCATCATTGACTTAACTTCATTTGTCTGTAAATCACGGAAACATGTAAAGCTTGCGATGTTATAAATAACAAATGAATGCCCAATACATTTTGACAGTTTCTGCCTCAATGATACATGGTTTCGATTCGATTGTCTTTCCCATTAAACCAACGCAAGAGTGTGTCTGACAATAAATTATTAAGATGTTCCTCTCAAACACCCATTATTCCTTTTGACCCATATTAGCATGACTATATCACTTTTTATTGGCATAATAATATAACGTCCAAACGGCATTAATTAAGTAATTTAGGGACTTTGTCTATTTGAGACATTAAAAGTGATGTCTTACTGCACTATCATGAAACAGGTGGCAAAATACTATATTCAGATCCATAATCCGGACCAATACAGTCTGGGACCACCCTTTACTGCTTGGTCCCAAGCAAATTAGATGTTATATGTAGCATTTTAGCGACTCTGGTACGACTTGTTTGAAAATAAACCACTGACCCCATCTCTACATAATGGACGCTTTAGCCTCTCGGTAACTGTGACTTGTTTTCATTTTTTGTGATGATCATTTTATAGGCCTCTTAATCGTGTTCACTCTATATACATGTAATTCATGATCGGATCATGTAAAAATAAATCTTCAAAGAAATGCTTTAAAGGCTGTAGAAATAAATCATTCTTTCAAACCATAGAGCAAGACAAAAAAGATGGGTTCCCTAAAACTGAATAGGCACCGGAGTTCAATGTCAATTTTATAAGAAAACTAAGTGTTTTTTGTAAACAGAATTCGTCTTCGGTGATAACAAGATCTAAATCTCCATTTAACTCTTAATTGATCTTGACCTTTGGCATGTCAAGAAATCTGATCTCCGTTTAAGTGCGAATTTCGAGAAATGCCAACAGGAGTTTTCCACCTATATTAATTTGTTCCAAGGAATTTAAATACAAACAAAAATGGAGAGAAATCACACAATCCAGTTTATCTGCTGCTGACAACAAAAGTTTTGCAAATGCTCGTTTAATTTTCTTCGTGGCAAGATGTTCCTCCTTCGTTTGTATGGTCTTTCTGAATCTCCTGCACATGATATTGCACTGTTTCCATAAATCAAGAATATGATACGCATTTTTAAATACTTCACGTTTCCGAATAGTCGCAATCTTCGCAGAAATACTATTTATTAGAAAAAACAGAGATGGACACATTTCCATAAATCGAACTTAAAAATCAAAGTTGAAAAATTATAGTCTTATATTTTTACTTCTGGTAAAAAATGGACTTGAGTATAAATCATGAAATAACCTTTTTCCTGTCCAAAAGCTACATGTTACTGATGTAGTGAGGCGTTTTTTGTTGTTGTTTTTTTCTAATGCTTTGAACTGTTCCACTAAAAGAATATGAATAAGTAGATGAATAATAACAAGAAATATAACTTTTTTGCCATCAAAGGTGAACAAGCCAATTACTCAGTTGCTCAAATGTGACAAAGACAAATTTGATTCAAGAATCGCTTATCATTTCTTAGGTCATTTTCGTTTTAGATTCGTTTTCATTAAAGATGGAAATAAATGGAAATAAAACGTCAAGAAGTTTATAAGAAACCTGTTTCGTAAGAAACATTTATTGATGTAACAACACAATTGACATTTAGTGTTAAACAGTATGGAAGAACTGATCTTATTTTGAACCCAACGTAATCAAATATACTGTGGCTTATAGGATGCAAAATTTCAGTTCTGAAAATTATCATTTCATCAACTTCAAGAATTGTTCTATCGCTAAATAAAATTTAGAATCATATCTTGAAACACATATAGTTTTCTTTTTGTACATTTTGCATAAATCTTTTCCCCTTTGCCCTTTGCTTATATAAGCGGTCTTTTTTATGCAGGTATATGCCTTTTGGAACTTAAATAATTATGTGTTATTTATTTCTATTGGTTTCACTCTGCTTTTTATTTCAGATGAACCACTTTCCATCGGGATTGAAATTATTCTGGCCAGTTTCGATGCAATATCTGAAGTAAACATGGTAAGAAATGTATTAACTGTTTTATACCACTCATAAACAGACAAAATAGCCATATTCTCTGTGCATTCCAATTCCCGTAAAGTAATTTATGGGACTGGAAGGATGGCCTGCTCTCAGAGAGAACATAATTATTACAAAGTGGATCTGCTTTATGGAGGATACTTCAACACTCATTTATCACTCAGTGGTTGAACGTTGAACATCATTAACTTTGAACTAAATATCAGTACATGAGGTCGTATACTAGCTATTCAGCATGAACAACTATCGTAGTGCACGATTACACTGTCAAAATAATTAATCTGTTAATCAGACATGAGATAATACAAGTTCGAAAGGTCATAGGTATAACTTTTTTATAATTCTGTTTTTAGTTTAACACGAAGTCCTATTGAATTCATGTGTTATTTGATGCTGTTTTCAGTTTAGGTAAAGATGCTGTTTGTGTGTTGCTTTTTCTTCAGTATTTTCTCTCATTTGATCCCCCACCATCTTTGTCTAAAATCATCCACTTTAAAGAGTACAATGCGCATATCCGAAATGAGACGTAAACTTACGTAAATTAACGAGCACTTCCCAAACATGATTTTCCAAGTCACTTATTGGTCAATTTAAATCAGCGAATTATGCCAGGTATTGCCGATCTTTTTTTTTAAAATGGTCCATTGCTATAAACAATTTCATTTGAAATTATAAACAGAACATTCCAGAAGCTGGAATTTCTTGACACTTGTAGATAAATGAAACAGTAAATGGCCCGTTTACTTTTAAGAACTTTTTTTATCATTTGTCTTGACGTAATAAAGTGAAATATAGGATTTTAATCTTGAGAATTAAAGCACAAGATATGTGTTTCAGATGCACATAAGAAGTTGATATTTTTATAAAGAAGGGATGGACTAGTTACGTTATAACTTTTTTTAAATTCTTAAGTGCGTTTGAGATAGTCCATATTATATCACACGGCTATAGTAATAGCGAACTTTAGGAAAATTATTATGATGCATATTTATCTATCCGTATAAATTTATAACTTACGGGTATTTTACATGATTTATAACATAAATGAACTTTATAGATTTATATTTGTACGAATAAGTCTAAAAATGTGGCAAAGAATTAATTTTGACAAAGATTGATTGCAGCCTTGATTTTCTTATTATTTTTTAAGGCACCAATGTTTACTGAATTGATTTTTCCACGTCGTACTTTCCCAGCCAATTAGAAAATACAAACATGCCCAGAATAAATATCTAGACATATAAAACCTTGCAACGCTTAGGGCGTCGAAAGAAAATAAAAGTAGAACGCTTTACTCGTTAATCCACGCCTTTCACCATTTTGTGTATCAGAAATACTCAAAATATCCATTCTACACAGAGACAATGTACGTATGAATGATAATGAATAATTATCTTTACGATCGATAAAAATAGTGCTTGGAGTCCAATCTGTTTCGCTTAGGCTGGCCTTAGAAAATAGAGCACCATGGAAACAAATTCATCTTAGAATTAGAAATTTACACTATTTTTAGATGTTTCATCCTTTAGACAACAAATCGCCAATGTTCATCTTTCCTTTTTAATCTACACATTTAAAACAGTTCATATATGAAAATGACAGTATTTCAGTAATTTTGGGACTTTTATTTACATGAGACAGACATAGTGCTGCGAAACCGCGATATCACGCCGTAGACAAGGGATGCATGGATAGCGTAGTGGTACATAACGCACTTCGCTTTTCACCAATGCGTCCCGGGTTCGATCCCTGGTGACGTGCATGAGAGGGTATGGTGGTCGCCCGTCCAGAAACGTGGGGTTTCTCCGGGTGCTCCGGTTTCCTCCCACAATAATGACCACATACGCCATCAACCAAGCCATCGAAAATGATTTATTAAAGCTGTAAGAACTTGTTTCATAATCGATGTTAAATAAATAAAGTTAAAACTAAACAGGCTGCATGAAATCACACCCAGTCGCAGTATCCGACCACCGGGCCAACCAGTCCTTGAACTACTATAATATGCTGAGTGCCAAGCAAGGAGCTATACCAGTACCATTCTTTTAGACTTTGGTATGTCGCGGCTGGGGATCGATCGACACACCACCTCTCTATTCTGCGGGGACGGACGCTATACCAGTTAATCGGCGATCAGGAAAGCTAAATTCATTTGTGATACTAGGACATGAAGAAAATTAGAATGATACAGAGTTTGTACAAAAAATAACACTCAAACATTGTTACACTGTATGCTAATGTTAAATAAATCTAGCTCTCATTAGAGTTTTTCGACATTTTAAAATATCAAAAACAACAAGTGAATAATCAACTGCACCTTGAGCTAAAATCTTTTACATGAAGAAAGTGAAGCTCTATAATTTCCATGACTGTATTTAATGCAATCTCCAAAAGGGCTTCTAAAATAGAAAAATACTTTCATTGATGCATTTTCGGTTCATTGTATCTTTGTCACTTCTAATTTCAATGCATGCCCCATATGTTTCTACCTTGTTCACCTGATTGAAATTGTTTGTAAGACATGTTCATCTTAAGAAATGTTCACACAACGCTCTTGAGACACAAAAACACATTTGTCGGTAGGAGAGCTGCTGAAAGAAGTCAATTTCAAGTCAAGAAATTTAATTTTAATCAAAACCAGCATCATTCATCTTATCGATCGAATGAAATCTTCACGTCAAATTCTGGGTCAATAATGCATATGGTGCAGCTGTCTTGTTCTATAGTTATTGAGTTGTTCAAAGATATTGTTTGTTTGTTTGTTTTTTGTTGGATGTAACGTCCCACCGACGATCTTTGGAGGCAATGTATGTTTGAGTCAGATATAATACTGCCGTACTGTAGTATCACGCCGTTGACATGCGGTATGATACCAACCCATTAAATTTATCCTGACACCGTGCCAACCTGTCCTGGAACTATCTTTATACGCTGAGCGCCAAGCAAAGGAGCTATACTAAAGATCTTTGGTTCCTGCAAAGTCAGCATGGACAAGCACGTAATTAATCTTCGAGTTGGTCACTAAATCTGTTCAATGCCGTCGTTCTGTATGACTGGCATTTCATTTATAATACAATAAACTATCAATACGCCTATCAGTGGAACTTTGGTATTTTATGTCCAACATATATGTTACGAAAGATAAAGAAACAGTTTGACACAGCCGCAATGACAGGCAAAATAACATCTATTGACTTTTCGGGTCAAATCCAAGTGTCTGCTCTGATATTATCCAAATGTTCCCTCGGTTATTCATGATTTCTCCTGAATCATTGCCAAAATCGTACTTAAATTGCATACAGTGGTAATAAAATAAGAAGCTCTATTGTGAGATTTTATTCAGCAGCTGCAAGGTCAAAGCTAGTTCTAGGATTTCCCATTGTATGTTAACTGAATCCCTTACGATTCGGTTGGTCTCATCTTTTGTAGACTTGCAACTTTAATTGATTTTGATGATAGTAAAGATAGACTGGATTTATTTTCTTGTTTATTTATTAGGTATATTACCGCGTACTGTGAAATCATTAATTTTCATGGGACACTAATTATCGTCGATTTCGTGGAGGGATTTATCCATGAATATTAATCCTCACGAAAACGTGTCTAGAACATAGATCCACGAATGAATGCACCCATACATAATCAACGAAATTTAATGTCAATGAAAATGAATGATTTAAACTTTATACTTTCAAATTCTACTTCTCATCTATAAACATCTAGTTTTTTTTAAACATTTTTGGTTGCCTTCTTTTGTAAAGGCCCATTATTCCCCAAAAAGCCGTGTATATACATGTACTTCGGACAGAAAAGCAAAGTGTTTGCTGCAGATTTGATGCAGTCTGTCAATACTCGTTTACAACAATTTTCTACAATGCTTGAATAAGAAATAATATTTTACTTAAGATCACATTCAATTTTGTTTACAAAGATAACTAATTTGCATTCCATATATTTTCTAACGTTTTCCGTAGACCTTCCATATGCCTTCGTTTACGAATCACGAGTGCATAAATTGATTACGCTGCAGATAAACAAAATGTGATTCGACGACGGGTTTTCAATTTTCAAATTATTTCCGATTACAGACCGTTTTCGGGAATACTCGCCAATACAAAATGTAAACAATGACAGTATTTTGAAATTCATCCAAGATACTGAATTGCGTGATTTGATCAGCCTTGTCAATGCGTTTAACAGTCATCATACAACAGATATTTGCACAACAATATGTCAATGTTATTTTGTATTTTCTTTTTTATGAAAATTAAAATCATTATGAAATATAATGGGTCTTTAATACAAATAATTGTAAGAAACCAGAGACGAAAGGGTGGGGCCAAAAGTTCATACACCTTTATTACAGCTCTCCCCTTAGTGTCTAGTCTTATGAGAAAACATGTGCAGATTACAACTTAGACGTAGTTATTACGTTGGCTATATTCTTTTTATGCATTATTTGTCACAAACAAGTTTCATTGGACGTTTTTATTCTCCATTCCTTAGTTTGAAGATCACCTCTGTAAAACATAGAGAATACACAATGCACTGGGCAGTTACAGAAATAAGTACATCGGTAGGGCTATTAATTAAAAGATACGACAAAAGAACTATATAAACTTCTGTAAATGTTGCACATTTGTTTGTAAATGTTACTGCTAGTATATCTCATTTGTGCTTAGCGCTCAGCACATGTAATTGACCGTGGTATCATGCCACTTGTCTTCGGTGTGATACTTCTGTCTCATTTAGAAAGACTAAAGTCACTCAATGACTAAAATACTGTCGGTGTGACGTTGAATCATTGCAAACAATCAAAGTCAATTTTTTATTGTTGATTTATATAAAACGGTATTGGAACTTTTTCTGTGTGTTCATATTCAAAGCCATGAAAGTCATGAAAAGTGTTTCAAAAGTACTTCTCAAAGTGTGCTTAGCAGCGAGAATATCCAACAAACTTGTGTTACATTTAGTTACAAATTTTTTTTATGAAAAGTGCAAATAGTTTCATTAAATCATACATAAAGCAATTAAGATTGTGTTTTTGTTTGACGATATTAATAGTTTTTGAATACTATAACCAGAGAGCAGATTTCACAAGGATTTGAATGCTTAGCAAAATTGTAGTACATGTAGTATATACGAACCTTTAAAAACTTTTTTCGTATAAATAATTAATTAACAAAATCTTGTAGCTGAAATAATATTATTTCAGCTTTGTTGAATGTAGTGTTCTCTCAAACCATCCAACAACACGAACGTGCAGATGAACTAAATTATTCTTTTGTTTATTTTGATGTTTATTTTAATGACGTTCAAAACTCACGCACTTACTTTCAACTTACGATTCCAAAACTAAGGACTTAGTACAAATACAGACAGTAAAATTCTAGATGAAACAGTCCACAGGTGTTAACCTGAAAGCCATTAGTTTGACGTCAAGTTTATTTGCCTCTCTGCCTAAAGCCAGCAGTGTAAAGAACATTTTCGCTTCCCTTCAGCAGTGTTATTGATTTTCGCTGTTCTTGTCACGCGGTCCGTAAATTGAACAATCAATCTCCCTATTATATCAGGACGTACCACAGTGAATGGAATCATCTTCACCATTCTTCATGATCGTTACGTTACTTAAAATGCTTTTCTGAATTTAATGCGAATAAGGATGTTGTATTTATGGTCTTGCAATAAAGTTTGTCTGCTTTTTCGGTATTTTTTTCATGGCCACAAGTTTATGAAAAATGAAAAACTCTTGTGAGGATGATGGAGAAAATCGTTAAAGTCAGAGGACCTCGAAGATAGCTGATCTATTAACAGAAGCTATCAGAGGTCTAGTTCCAGCCACAGGGTCACGACGCGTTTCCAAGCATTTCAATCAAGCATTTTCATTTTAAATACCGATGTTCACGAGAGAATTTTTTTAAATAGTTCCATTAATGAACGTTGCAATGAACACGAACGGAATGTTTAAAAATGAATGTTAGAGATGTTAAACAGTAAATTAAACCCCCGTGTATCGGATCATTCAGTTATAGAATATGTTCATAATTGTTGCTTTGCTGTCTTAAATTATTTCATTAATTTACAAATTCATTCCGGTTGACAACAGTATTATAAGAATTGAGAACGCTTATACTATGCAACTAGTGATGGTAAAAACATGACATTGTTGTTTTCTTTCTATATGAAAATAATTCGATAACAAATGTTTATATCGTTGTGAAGATAAACGGCGTCGGGCCTAGGGGTTCTTTACATTGAATCATGTATGTTTACAGTACTGGCATACGTATATGCCATGGGTGCGGAATATAGACAATAAGTCCAAGTAGTATTCTCAATAAATTACACTTAACTACGATTGAAAGGTTGCTGAATAGTTTAGTTTCTTTTAAACAACAAGGAATCAAACATGTCTTATATCTTCTGTAAATAATGGCAAATACAAGAAAGGCTGTGGGGCGTTAAATCCAATAAACAAACAATCAAATACAAGAAAGAAATCCTTATTTAAGGCTGAAGCTATGAATAGTGCTTAAGTTTCTTTCCTTAATTTTTTTTTAAATCTATAAGGAAAGCATATAACCACAACTTACATAAATCACCAAAGATGGCGTTGCGGATGATTTTCAAAAGTATTGTTTTCTTTTGATAGTTGAACATTGTATACAATTTTCAAAGAATGGTTTTTTTTCTCAAGTTTTCTTTTACTTTTTTCAAAGACAGAAAAGAAGTACCCTCGAATCATGCTTGTGAATTCTGATAGTTTACCTCCTTTTCCGTCACTACATAAGGTACTTGAACAAAATGAACTGCTCCTGGGTAAATCTCAACTCGTTTCAATTTAAATTATTGCGCATTGTAAAGACTATTATCAGGAAAACCCAAGAATAGATAACGATTTTCTCATCAGACAAAGTAAAATCAAACCATACACGAGGCATCTGAACAATTAGAATCGTAGGAATCTATCGACAGTGCTACCGCAATATTGGAGTCTATATCTACACGACCAAAGCAAATAATAGCCGCATGTCTATCGTTAACGAATTTTGTCTGGTCAAGGCAAAACACCAGACTTTTGTGCTTACGTATATTGAGACATAAAGTTCAAAGATAGTGTACAGGAGATGTTTCTATATACAATTCAAATACAAAGTGTACACATGAATACACATACCGATACAGAGTGTGTCCTAAGCTAAAATAGTGTTGCATGTTCTTTTTAGTACTCTGGCTATATACATTTATGTATTCTTAATTAACATCATACTAGAAAATGCAGAAGAACTAGGAACTCATGGAAAATCATGGTTTAAATGCGGTTAATTCAAAGATAAACTTGCATTATTATTGTCAGTATAAACAAGGACAATATCAAACGAAGAAGAAAGAGTTGAACATGTGTGTGTCAAAGATGTAAGTGGACCAAAAAATAACTGTCAACACACTGTTAAATAAAATGCAAAAAATTATTTGACCAGGTATAGACGAGTCATTATTACGAAAAAGAAGTTGGTCAGTTGTTACATGAATAATAAATTATATAACACATTAGTAAAAAAAGATATTATTTAAAACAAATTATGGTCATAATATATAGATATAAAGGGAGTCTAAGCTCAATGTATTTCTAATTGTCATTTCATATACATATGAACGTTGATATTATACGCAACAGACATTCCTATTTTTGTTGTTGTTGTAAAGATCGACATCTGGCCTGGGACAATGTATGATGCTATTGACGAAAGTGTGATAATTCCGTAGGAAAATTTATAAGACAGCCGCCAGCTTTTAAATTTAATGAGCTTTACAAATACGAAAATTACATATGATCACAAAGTTCATGCAAGACGTAGTGTTTATAACGCACTATAATATTTTTAAGATGCTTTAAAGCGGCTTATTCACAGATGGACATTAACTAAGAATTTGAATTAAAACTCTCTGTGTGCATTACCAATACCCATCTACAGACGACGTGTCACCCAATGCAACATTCCGTGATGGGTGGTTTCTTCAACACATACTAAAGCCATACGAATGGTATAAAACCTTTATATTTTAAAAATAGAAAATCTATACATGTATTTAGATTTCCGTTTGCCGTCACATGACTGTGCACATACATTCTTCGCGCGTGCGCTTACTTTGCATGTTGAACATTTTAATAACACATACGAGCTCACTACCCGGTACTGCTTAAGACGCAATGCTGCTGAATGCGTCACGTGGTAAAACATGGACCTGCTTCAGGAATATATTCAACCGGATTTCCCCGAAGAGCGTTTACGAAAAATTATCGTTTTCTTATGCAATGTAACCTCACTTGCCGAGTTCATTGGTCAAGAAAAAAAACTCCACCAACATTAACGAGGGAGCGTAGAAAAAACGATTTCTTTCATGTCTACGGATCAGTTGTGAAAAAGCTGCTTTATTAAAGACCATATATTTAAACACAGTTTCTTTTAAATTATTTCTCATACAATTTATTTTCATTATTACACGATGTACATTTGTAATATGAAAACAAAACCTAACATACTTTTACTTCCCTAATATATTCTACTTAAAATCGATTTTAAGTTTTCTTTCTCTTAACTGCGTGATTAATGAAGGGTTTCGTAAACTTTCTTTAATTACAGCTAAACAATAATTTAATGAAGTTTTTTGTTTATTTGCTTCATATAAACAGTTAAGAATCTCGCGAAACGTTTAATTCATAAAACGTTTTCCCCTGTTTCTTTCATGTCTACATATAGGATG
Organism: Solen grandis; assembly: GCA_021229015.1. Taxonomy (NCBI): domain Eukaryota; kingdom Metazoa; phylum Mollusca; class Bivalvia; order Adapedonta; family Solenidae; genus Solen; species Solen grandis. Next base: position 63,795,268 of record CM037777.1, read on the forward strand.
GAGTCTATTAAGACATTCCTACAGACAATAGAAGACCGAATAGAATCTATCCGACTTATAAGTAACCCTGTATTTTTTAAATACTCGCTTACATCAAATTGATCAGATAAAAGACAGGGTTATTATTGAAATAATCACTGAAAAATTTGTATTTTCAAAGCTTCTGATTTGCAACATTTTTTTTTACTTCTAAATGTTTTAAACTTTTACCTCATATAGACGAGATTTGACACCTTGGTAAACTCAGCAGACATGGATCAAATAGTGTATATCAGATTCTACTGTCTGCATGGCAAAGAAAAATCAATTGTTCCATATACCATTTAAAGTTCAGGAAATAAGTTTTCATCATGTCATAAATTTATACGTAAATAGTCATGAGTAAGCATATAATTCATCCTCATCTTTTGGAAAATTATCACAGGATTTTGGCAAGTTAGGGTCCTGTCTTATGCCTAAAATGTCCGAAATATTTTAAATATTTAAAATTTCAGTTTAGGAGAATATCCTATTTTCTAGTATAATAAAAACGAGGCCTTTTCTGATCAAAAGGCACTCTTAATTATGTCCCTAGTAAAACTGAAGAAAAAACGCATACTAAAAAAACTTAAATTAAGAAAATACATGAACATGACGTAAGGTTTATTTACTGAAAAAAAAAAAAATAACTTTTTTCTATATGACTCTAAATTGATAAGGCTATTCTGATTGTTATACTAGCCAATTAGGCTTGAAATTTCACAACATTCCTTCATATGAACATACCCAAACATTTGATGTAATGGAAAAATCTCAAAATCTAAAACCCTAGTTTTGAGGTTTAAAAAGAAACACATTATATCCCAAAACTTTAACAAATAACATTATTTGTACGTTTATTATTATGTATTATTTATATTCTCTTATAGAAAGTTTAAATAGTGTCTTGTAAAATGTACATTTTTAATTCAAAATGTTAATGTGATACTTTGTTTTGTCATTTGTGAATGTCAATTTTGAACCTCGAGATCTAATGAATTGAATCAACAAATCAAATAAGTGACCTAATTATCAAAGATAAAATGTTCATCTTGAAAAAAAAATTTTTTTCTATTCAATTCCTTAAAATAATACCGTTGTCTATTTCAGTGGAAAATTAATTTTAAATGGACGACTTTTTCTGCTTTTTTTTTTTTTAGTGGGTGACGGTCGGAGTGGGTATACATTACTGATAGGAAAAAATCAGTGAATTGAACGGAAGCGATGGTATAATCTTGTTATAACATGCATGTTTGATTTTTTGTTTTCTTAATTGTTAATTAAGAGATAATTGCGAGCCTCTTTGTATAAGCCATTACATCAGCGTATCTTTGGCATTTGTGCTGACATTTACAATGGTATAGGAGTATATATCGGTCCTAGGAGCATCTACTCTGTAATATTGATGTTGTGGGTTCGATCCTCAGCTGCGACGAAAGAAAGTCGATAAAATGGTCCTGATACATTTCTTCTGTGTTTGGGAGTTCAAGGACAGATTGACTCAGTGTCAGGAAAATGTATCTGGGTGTGGCATCATGTCACGTGTCTACGGCGTGATAACGCAGTAACGCCGCGCTATATTTGTCTCAAATGCCCCATGATTGAAAATCACTCTATTGGTGGTACGTAAAACCAAACAAACAAATAAACAAGAAATGTTGGGATGTCATACCTCATTCAACTGGTGTCGTGTGTTGAGGGAATTCCTTACCTTTTTTTTACTTTTGTTTACATGCCAATAATACAAAAATAGAAATGCAAGCAAGATAAACGCTGTTGAACTTTAATATCAAACAGGTATTATCAAAATATCATTTAATATTATAGACTGAGATGGTTTATTTTTGGTCGTTTTAGGCTTCCCTTTTGATTTCTGTTGTTTACTCATTAGTAGAATCAAATCCTAAAGTAATGAAGGCTTACAAAACATGCAGACCAGCGCATAAAATACCACTTGCATATAAGAAATCAATTAGTCTAATTCATGTGCTCCTTGTTGTTGTCTTTACTTTGTTCATTAGTTCTAGATTGTTTCGACTTAAACTCAATTCAAGCGTTTACTGATTCGTGAATCCCTCTTTCAGTACGGTTTTGACTTCTGAACTAGATCTGAAATCTAAATGGATTTGGCCTTCGTTTACGACATACGTTCGTATGCATTTGGCATTTACATCACGGGAATGCAGTATTCATACGCTGTCTGTCATTGTTGTTCTTGTCAAAAATGAATGTCTTGCGAAAGCGTGTGCTTCAAGACAATTTTGAAATTGCGCCTCTTCCACAGTAATTGCTGTGTGTATCACATGCCTCAACGAATTTCTCCCGCAGAAAACACACTGGAGCTGAACTGAACTCCTCCTTTTCTTCAAATTTCTTGCCGAGCACGGCCGTTAAGACACCAAAGAAGTATATATCAATTTAAAGTACTTAGTGGAGCATTTCTTCACTTGTTTGATTTAGCAAGAAGCACGTCGCCTTTATAACTCTGACTTTCAAATTCCCTAAAATGCGTTCAATGGAGGAAATGTTTATTCCATACGACTCCCTATTATTTCCATCATGCCTGTGCCTGCAGTACCATTATATTTAGAATTGTTTTATATCTGTTTTTGAGCGTTGTCAGTACACCAACAAAAACAGAAAATGAATGTTGAGAAGATACATAAACTTTCCTTCTAAAAGGAATGCTGCCTAGTTTATTCTAAGCCGGTCTAAGCAACGCATCTGTTAATTAACCATCAACTAATGTTGTCCAAGTATTGGCCCCAGTATTATAACCAAGTACCTTGGAATTGACTATAACTTTCACGAATCGAAGCAGAACAAGCAGTTAATTTCTAATTGGTTGTTTGTTCCCACACCAATTCATGTTAACTTTTGGAAACCCGCATATAAACGGATAATCTCGGCCATTTGCTACATGCACCATGTCCAAACTGTATTGAGAAAGGTAAGGGATGCCGTAATAGAATTACAAATCCAAATGGATATATGGCTTGCGGCTGTGGCTGCTAGCAAAAAAGAAAAAAGAAGATATAATCATAAGATTGTACTCAGTAAAAACAATAACATTAAATAAGTGACATTGATGTTAAAGAAGACGGTCGACATCATAAAAACACCAATATTGAGCAACAAGTAGATTCTAATTTGTAGGCGATTTGAGGATGCTGAAACTTGGAGGACATTGCCCAACACATATACATTCAAAATGTCTGTCGGCCTAAATATCCTGTGATCAATACATACGATTATTCCTTCGGTATTGCCAATACAGAAAATTCATTTTGTTATTTATGAAGTGTGCGGTGGCGGTTCTTCAAGAAGCTATAGGCCACAAAAATCACATCTTTATGCTAATTAAGATTTGTGCCATCTAGTTTGCTTTAGCAAGCTATGGAATGAATCATTTCCGCGATGTTTTTTGCTTCTCATCCAATTCAGAATGAAACATTTAATATAGTATTGGGAGTGTCGTACAAGTACATCATTTTTACGCATGCGTTTAGGTCTATATTAGGGGGAACCCTTGTCTTTTGTGTCTGATTATAGGCATGTTCGGTCATAAATTTTAGCTGAACTTCATTGTGTAAATAACAACGAAAACTTGACACAAACTGTAAAGCATGGCAACTAGACTTGCGGAGAGATGGACCTGTGATCAAGAGGAACATTAGAACGGGAAGAACTTGCGTCTTTTTCTTCAATCAATCACAGTCGATAGTTCTCCAGTCTGTCAGACAGTATGTTGATGTGAAAGCTGCTTGCAATAAAAGGAGGCTGTTTGTGTCACGGGGAGACACCAGCACTTGTATGTTGAGTTCATAACCTCGTGTTATTATTGCCTCATGAGAAGAAGATCGCCCACTCAATGAGATAATTCAGGCTGCCGTGTTTGGAGTTAACTTCTTGCAGATGCACATTGCCTATTTTTATCTCCACCAACGAATAATTTTATGAAATATATGTTTTGACAACTTGGCGTTTAGCAGGAATATCAATCATGGTATTGTCAAAATAGTGTTTATTTTTAACTATGTATGTCAGCTCTTCATTTCTTTTATTCATTCCTTCATTTAGCGTTTGAATCTTGATATTCAATAGTTCTTTTGTATGACCATTCCTTGAACCACATTGTGATTTATTTATTTCCAATAATTTAACTAACTAGTTATTTATATTCCAATTTAATAACTAACTAGTTATTTATCATCTCCAATTTAATAACTAACTAGTTATTTTCATCTCCAATTTAAATAACTAACTAGTATATTTATCATCTCCAATTTAAATATCTTACTAGTATATTTATCATCTCAAATTTAAATAACTAACTAGTATATTTATCATCTCCAATTTGAATAACTAACTAGTATATTTATCATCTCCAATTTTAATAACTAACTAGTATATTTATCATCTCCAATTTAAATAACTAACTAGTGTATATTTCATCTCCAATTTCATTAAAGTTTTTTTTTTTGTTATTTGTAGTCTTCAAACATGATTATACAAATAGTTCAAATAAAATTCAAGCTAAGCTTTACTATAACTGAATCATATACATTTATATATCAAAACATATTCTTAAAATATTTTTAAAGATTTTTTATTTTCTAATAAAAAGGAGTGTTTGGATACGGAAGTTTTATACTGTTTCTCTTTTCAGGACTACACGATCACAATGTACTTAAATCAATACTGGAGGGACGGCAGACTGCAGTTTTCTGACAATTCTAACGATAGTATGACGCTATCAGGTATCCGAACATTCCTATTTACAATCTACAGATATTGAAAATACAAGTTTTTGGCATACCAACATTTCCCCCAAGAGAATGTCTTACTTTTGGGTTTATTTCTTATTTTATTTGCCGACAGAAAATAAAAAACGTTTACAAGAAGTTGGTTCCAGAAAGTAAGCTACTGTATTTTAGATCCCCGTCTTTACTGCAACAAATCTGTCTTTTCTAGATTCAGCGGGATAAGTCGTTAAATTGTGTTACAATTTTCGATTGCTGCACGATTACAATTTAAGGTCATGCGCAACTGTAGATTTTGCAGTGATATTCCAAATTAGATGGAAGATACAATACCTGTACTAAAGGAAAATAGAGATACAGGGTTACAAAATGTAATAACCTCATTAGAACAGCCAGATTCAAGGTTTAACTTTCTTACTGTCTTGTCCATAAATATATTTGCAATTGCATGCCACACTGCATCATCAGCATATATACCAAAGAAGGCTTGAACCACTTTCTAGAATTCAATTGACGAATTACGACAAAAACATCTTCATTTTAAAGAAATTTTTCCTAAAGCATATCTTCTGTCTTTATATGCACATTTACCAACATCATTCAAATGCCAAATACGCACTTCCACACATTATCCTGCGGTTCATTTATATTGCGTGTATATTGCCTTTCAAGATGGTTCCCTACCATATACCATACATATAAATCATCACTAGGACTAAGCCGGGCGACAGTAATCAAAATGGCTTCTAATGGAGATAATATTTATACAACTATAAAAACAACATTTAACACATGTACAGTACTTGAGATCTGTATTACTAAGACCATGTCTACATGCGTCACATGTATCACTTTCAAGGTTCCTGTACTACCTGAATTTTAATTTACGACAGGCTTCACTATAAGTTTATTATATTAACTATTAACTTAAATTTTATCAATTATTTGCAGGTGATTTTGCCGAAAAGATATGGGTACCAGACACTTTCTTTGCCAACGACAAAAACTCATTTCTTCACGATGTGACAGAAAAGAATAAAATGATCAGATTGTTTGGAGACGGGTCTATTATCTACGGAATGAGGTAAATAGTTGTCATTTTATTATGAAGTTTATTTTCAAATTTAATGATTAAGAACTGACTGTTTATTAAGCTATTATGAAAACGTTTCGATTTAAGTTTGAAAACAAAAATATAAGCAGGTATACGCATGTAATCAATAACTTTCTTTTTGTTTTTGAATACAACTTATAATGACTGCATTTGCTTGGTCGGCTGTGACTTAGTAACTGAGACAAACGTGGTAATGCCTCGACATACCATGAACATGTGACATTGGACTGATCTTAGAGTCACATTAACCATGCAAATCAGTATTTGGAATTATCATTATAATTTGGTTTATGGTCACTCCGATTCTGTTTCCCTACACGAGAGAGAAACATAAACAAGACATATCTTTTGAAAAAGATATGCAACGTTGATGGGAGCTCAAGTAATGGAAAATATAGAAAGGTAACATAATGTACGAAATTTTGTCTGTAGAGCGTGCCCTTCATGAAAATCAAAAGCATAGATTAGAAAGTAAATAATAATCATTATTGTAATGAAGCGGACTATAACCGACTTTTTGTCTTACTCAAAAAACAAAACAGACTATACTTTACTGCAGATAGTTATAAACGGGTCTCGATGTGCAATTAAGAGAAGTGTTTTGATAAAAAGATATATTTATCAAAGAATCTGTAATTCAGTCAGGATACTTTATTAAAATTTCGTGAACACGAAGTAATATTTGAGCTAGATATCATCAGGCTCAACAAGTGTGCATGTTTTTCCCTATGTATAGGCATTACTTAACAATAAAATTCGTGATTTTTTTCTACATCATTATTCTTATATAGATCAAAAGTGATGTTAGGCAGTTACTCCGAAATAATCGATGCGTCGCTAAGACACGTGTAAAGGAAAAACATGCAAACTGAAAGTATGTTATTAAAAGTTTCGAATCTTACACACATTCGACACAGAGTAGATGAGACGCATACATGTCATTTGGTAAATTGGTTATACATGTATGTGTATAGGATCACAAGCAACTAATTAATAAAAGCGCCGACCGCACTGACGTTTTGTGTGTCTCGAGTGAAAGAGACCTTGACGTGCTGCAGATCTGCTGGGTAACTTATTTTTTCCAGATACCAAACTTAAATAAAATAATGAAAGGTTGTTGTCTAAGATTTGCTTCCTTTTAGTTTAGAAATGCATTTTCATATAAATCTCATAAACTGTAGACTATAGAAGTAGTAAAAGGGGCTATGTGCTAATTAATAGCAGTTTGTAGAAACAAATGGTGCGTTCATCATTTCTTGTAACGACCTTGTTAACGCAAGGTTAAACTGGTTTATAGCAATGGGTTTATTGGCATAACTTTAAAACTTGATCCCCGTTAGCTACATTTACTTTTATAAACAAAATAAATGCGACAGTACTGTTCTCATAGCGCCTCCAGCGTCTTGATTTGTACTCAGTATCTTAAATAACCCGGCAATATTGCCGCGCGACGGCACGGTCTGTATTCATAGATTGAAGAAATTATGCAAAAATCAGTGGCTCTTTAGTAACTTCGTATAGTAGATATACAGGTTTCGGTTATTTTATAGTGTAACAAATAATCCCTGCTAAAGGTATCTGAGGTCGATAGCTTGATGTGATCATAAGTAAAGATACACAGATTTGAATCGGAGTTCACGCGGTCTATATAGAGTATTGTAACACCATAAAATGACCGACACCTGCATATCTATTACCCAAAATTATTTACGAGCCACCTTTGAATCAAAACAAACTATATACCTCCGCATGTTAAAGTGACACGCAAAATCATAGAGAAAATAGTCTGTTTGTGCTTTTATGCCACAGACAATTATTGTACACAAAATTGAGTTTTCAACACTTTTGCTGAGTCCCAGCATACATATGTTGTAGAATTATGTTTAAAGATTCGACCATTTTTGCAAAATTGAGAGGTAATTTGGTTTTTCAAAGTAGATAATCGAATACTCAGAAAGTAGGTATTATAGTTGTGAATGACTACGTCACACATATTAATTCAAATTGCATAATATTCCTTAAAATATATTGTGTAGTTTTAAAGCCAAAAGACAACGAAGAAGTGAAACGAATGCCATTAATCCGTCGATTGAGAGATATGTGAGAAATTAATACAGTTGCGGGAATGATCCTTTTACTTCCACAACTGTTATTGGGTATTTTTATGAATGCAAACAAACAAACAAACAAAAAACAACCAACTATTTTATATTAAGATATGCTTTTAGTAGTAGTACTTCTCAAATATTTGAAACAATTCATGAAATGCTTATTTAATTTTCATAATTTATCTACCAAAGTCGGTTCACAAGTCTCCACAAAGCCTTTCCCACAACCGAATCTAAATATAAGTCGCTCTCAGGCGAACCTTTATTGCTTTTGATTAGTTTTTGAGTGTACTACTCCCTGTGATATCAATTACTGTGGTGGTGTGAAAGCCAAATTCATATAAGATAATGTACACGCAATATGGCGTCCGTATCACTGAGTTGGCAGTCCTCGTTCTGTTTATATATATGATACATATACATTTAAAAGCATGCATAATGTCAGTAACATTTATCGTTATTTCTGCACATGTGTCAATCTCCGCAAATCCCTGATCCTGACATAAGTTGGATGCGAGCCGAAAATGCACAGTTGAAATATATCGATGCTTACCATTGCATTGTTTTGTCTTACAGTATGCAAACTCCACGATCATTTTAATTGAATTGCAATGTCTAAGCCATCTGGCTATTACATCTGTTGTGTTTGTAATTCCATCAGGTTTCAAGTCATCTGAAATACGTTAAAAGATGATTGGGGAAGAATGGAGATAATGCTTCTTTGATGTAAATCAAAGTAACTTATTGATTTTTCAATATATATCCGTCTACATGCTTATCTCACATAAAACAGATGAGCAATGTTAAATGGACTAAACGTTCAAACGGAAGTTGACTTGTTTGAGTTCGATCCATGGACACGATATTTTGTCAGTTTAATGGAAAGCTCCCTTTTTGATGCTAAGTCTTAATATTGCCTAGTTAATTGCCACGACAATATGACTATGAAATTTATTTTATGGTGTCGATTTTTCATGTCTGAAGTGGAAAAATATTCAGTAAAACACCATATGCAATATGCCTCTTCTCCAAGGCGAGACTTTAGTTAATAGAAACGTGCATTTTTTGATAAACCTTAAATCTTCAAGAACCCAACTCACAGATTTTTGACATTCCAAGAATGCTTACAAAACATTTATGCGGTTTTGAATCTGAAGTTTGAAACCACTACCCATTATTCAGTTTTGCTTAACTGTATTCCTTCTTCAAGTCCTAACTAATCGTCAACGTTATTGAACCGCTCCTAAAATATTGCAGTATTTATTTTATGTTAGCCGTGTATCTAATCCTGCAAGAGTTTCTAATCAGAGATGTTAATATCGGCTTCCCTGCTGAGCGGTTAAACACATACAGTTTAATATTTACATCATGTATCGGAGCGTTAGAACGGTGCATTCTGTTAATATCAATTTCGATGTTCATTCTACGAAACACACGTCATAACTACTGTATGCAATATGCTCGTACAATCTCATAATTAATACATAAGTTATCGATTTTTCTATTGCGAAAATTATTTCAGTGTAATCTACAAGAACAGATACGTTACTAGTTTTCTTTTTCTTTTCCCCGGTTTCTTTTTGGTCTTTAGTTTCATGATAATTTTCTGTTCTATTGTTATTTAGTTTCATTTTGTGACAAATGTGACCTCAAAAACATTTATTTGAAAAGTTTAGTTCGTGTTATGGACATGGTATTATTAAATCTTGATATAGGATACAGTATATTGAATTGTAAATGAAGTGTTCCCCTGACAGGGTGATACACCATCGCCTTCAGTCGTGAGAGTAATGCTGTTTTTTATTGAGATACCTTGTGATTTATTAACTTTTCCCGCGTGAAGTCATCCGTGCTATGAATATTCTCGTGTAGCGTTAAACACAACCCTGTTGATATCTTTTTATGCGAGATGGTTCCATTGATAAGTTTTAGGATCGACTTTTACTGACAATGGATAAAAATTACTTCATCTCATGCAGTGGCAAGATCCCTCCTCCAAACTTTAAGTAATAATTGAAATTTACATTATAGTAGAGGCATATTCCACCAGCAATGTTTCAGAAAGAAATGAAACAAAAATATTTTTTTATGGAGCAGTGGGAACGAGAATGTTTGGATGCGTTCCCTATAAATCTAAATATATCTGAACTCTAAGTTGATTCATTTAAGAAATGACACTCGACCTTACATCTTGATATGATGTGCATTTTGAACTGTGAACAGTTACATTCAGTTTCGAGTTGTAGATTAAGTGAAATATGTTCTCAGAATTTTTGACTAAGTTAGAAGTTGTGTCAAACTGAAAATAGAAAAGCTGGTTAAAAT
>CM037777.1:63805695-63840688 GCA_021229015.1 Solen grandis
TCCATACATTAAGTAGGTTAATGTTTGTTATCGAGAGTTTAACAAGTTAAACTGCTTGCTTGGCTACGCCGAGCTTGAGCGGTTTAATTTGTTAAACCCTCGATAACAAACATTAACCTATACGTAATCAAGGTAAACCATTTAAAACGTAAACATTTCTGCTACCGTGAGTTATTAGTGCAACCAATACGCATATTCAGTTTGGCCATACCACGTGGAATTTGACGTCACTTTAAGGTATCACAATCAACATAATTTGCCTCGTTTCGAAAAAGAAAACCGCTGTAAGTATTTCATTTCTTCACTAATTTTAATGGGATACAGCGCATGCGATGCGGAAAAATGTGCACTAAACAGAAAAATCTAATGATTCTTTTGTCAGAAGTACAGTATTTCCTAACAATCGGTGAAAACATTATAAGCGATGTGCATTACGTGTTAGCAAACAAAATTTCGAATGGTAGGTAAAGCTGTATATCTAACAAAAGAATCATTTGGACCTATGTGTAGGGCACAATTTTCCGTTTCGCATGTGGTATATACTATTAGAATAGGCAATGAAATTAAAAAAAAAAACTTGCAGCAGTTTTACCTCTGTATCGATGCGAAATATGCACTTTGCGATAGCTTATATGACGTCAAATGTACTCGTAGCATGTGGTATGAAAGTAATACATTTACAGAGTGATACGGCATCTAGCCGTGATATTTGTTTTTAGAAAGGTCATGTTATTTATGCTTTATGCAAAAAGATACCACTGCCAGTTTGAAAATAAATTATCTGAATAAAACGTACGCCGTTTTGTTATCGGTGTCACGTAAGGAAAGTTACCCCGTAATGAAAGATGTGCGCCTGTGCAAACATAGCAATCGGGTTATCACTTGGTAATACGCTTACTCTCTAGCTTAAAGTTCAAAGAGATAAGAAAACATTATTATACAGTATTTTAAACTAGTTTGTGTGTGTGTGTGTGTGTGTGTGTGTGTGTGTTTCTCCAGTTTTAAAGCTTTAGTTATAAAGATATGTAAATTTATGTGACTAGTATGAATGATGTTAATTAAAATAGTTACAGATCTAGACATTTATCTTGAGAATAATGTCAATGAGACTCTCGCGATGATAAATCTTATTCGTTTGCTTGATTGCCTATTAACGTCCCATCAACGGTATTCAATTATCTGTTATAATATTGCAGAGACATGAAAAGGCTTATTCCGTCCTGCATCTAATTATGCTATATCAACATCTGTGTCGCTTTAATATCGGTATGTAAGTAACTTTATTCATATTTAGACCCCGGATCCATTGCTTTCTACATGCAATTTTAGAAGATAACAAACTGCTAAGCTTCACTTGCGATAATGATTTGGGGTGGCGGTGGGAGATCTACACAAAAGAAGTCCTGCAATATCAAGCCATAGAAAAAATAATAATAATATCACTCACATTTAACATTTTAATCTAATTCTGAAAACGTTACAAATACATGTATCCATAATTTACGCTTATCCCTATCAACGATTCATTTGTTAGATTAGTTCTTTACTCCTGGAATAACCTTCAGAAACCATAGCCCTCTCCTTCCATCCTACGGGACCAAACGCTCATCAGTAAAACACAGTTAACATAAATTTATAAGAAAGTTTCGGTCCTAAGAATGTTGATCGTTAACCTACCAGGATTTCAACAAAGGTTATGTATGTGCCGACGGTAGCCTTAAGTCCATGGTTACTGGCGGTGTCGGGGAACACCGGTCGGTTGAAGTAGGCCACTCCGACGACTAAGGCACTCCCCAGGAACCAAAGCTTTAATCCAAACCACATATCAGTTAATATAAAATGTAGGAACACGTAAGAAAGCTACGAATGAAGCTAGATTTGATATTCGGTTACACTCTAGGTTGATATATTGAAGGTCATTTTGTTATCATATTTAGACGAGTACGATCAGTCATCTAGGTTAAATTTTGATAGCGGTTAATGTGTGGGGGGAATACGGGATTTTTTTTACGAAATGAGAAAAAAAGTCTTAGATATTTCATTTTATCAATTTCAGTCTACCGATAAGGCATTATTATATAAATTCGGATATTCGTAAAACCATCGCCTTTTTTTTCTTCTTTTTTTTACACACGAGCTTAACAAGATTAACAAAATATTAATTGTTCAAAATAACTATATATACTATTCCAAATGTTTTGGGCAAGATATTATGGTCACATGGTTTTAAACTGATACATTGTGAACGAAGCGATATTATTGAAGAAAAGTCTGGTTATTAACGTTTTGAAGGGGGCGGGGCGAGAGGAAGGGCGACCGTCATTCTTTTTATCAGTCAAGGTCGTAACTTTGTGATGAATTGAGGTATCTCTTGTTGAAAAGTTAAACAGTTTAACTTTTCTAGACTATAAACAACATTCTTGGTTTGTTTACTAAACATATTTATTTTATATTGAATGATTAACAAGACTTAACAGTTCATACTAACTTCTCCTCCTCGTTTGGACCAGTTCTTCGCCTGGGAAGGTCACTGTTAAAACATGCAACCTTCGGATCAATTTTCTTATTTCCAAAAGATAGTGTACGCTTTCAAATTTCAATTATTTCAATGTTTAGCAAACATGTCAGTTTCAATTTTCGCACATTATATCTTGTGTGTTTTTGTCATCGATCTAGCCCAAAATCTCGCGGTAGATTTTGGGATAGAGTGATGACAATTACACTAAATTGCAACTGATATGCCTGCTAAATATTGAAATATTTATATTTTAAAAAAAAAAAAAAAAAAAAAAAAAATTTTTTATGCAATCCTGTTCCTTGGTTGGTTTTTTTTTTTTTTTTAACAGAAGATCAATACAAACATGTACATGAGTATATATAATAAAAAAAAAAAAAAAACTACGATAATTCAATATCACATAGTTTTTTGGCATGATAACTTGATCTAAATTTATGACTATAAAAAATATATTCTTTGACAGGAAAATATTATTACAATAAGAGAAAAATGTAAAAGTTGACAAAAAGAAATATAATGTGTATATCTCGGCACTGTACATGTAATTGCATATGCCCGGTATTTGTTTGAGGATCCAATGATGAATTTCAGTTGCTAGATAACTGCATAGGATTGCAAAATTGCATCTTGCATTTTTGATAATTGATGTGTCATAAGGTCCGATATATTTTCCATGGTAAGACTGGATTTACATATTATACCGATGCAGATTTTATTTCAGTTAAGATCAAGAGGTTCAAGAATTAATATTAACGATTGTCGGACGACGGGTAATAAGTAACCCACTTATCTCACTAAAAACATGTCATCTATACTCATGGTGAGTAAGGAAAACTATGGTGTTTAATTTTATATAATTGCTAAATGGAATTATAACACTGGCCTGAGGCAATTTGATGCATACTCTGCCCATACAGAGCTTCTTTAATACTATAACAGTCTCTGGTATGCAAAAGATAAAAATAAAAAACAACAACACAAATATTTATTCTGATAATAATATTATTGTTTGGCAAAACTGACCTGGGACTGATTAATATCACTTAATATTTAGATGTCTCAGGTTAAGATCGCCAGACAATACAAGTTTATTTGTCACTAAAAGGGGCCTCTGTGACCGAGAGGGTTAAGTCGCTGACTTTAACACTCACTCAGCCCCTCACCGCATGGGTTCGAATCCCGGCAGGGTCATTCGGGTTTTCATGTGAGGAAGCCTTCCAGCTGGCTTGCGGTAGGTTGGTGGTTCTACCCGGATGCCTCCGTGCATTTGGGGTCTTCCTCCACCTGTAAATAGCTGGATGTCACTATATGACTGAAATACTGTCGAAGCGACGATAAACTCAAATAATCAAGTCAAATCTTGTCACAAAAATAAAGCGGTCATTATCAGCCCAGCTGTAGTCTAAACTACATCTATAACTGTACACAAATTAATTACAGGACAACGTCAACAACAATGATATACTGATACATTTTGTTTTCCAATAATTCCCTGTGTGATGAGCACCTTTGTTCATGAAAGAAATAAGTGTCTCCATCCTTTATATCATTAATATTCAAACATAAATATTTGGCTTTACTCAAATTTAAATGGTATATGAAACAATGATTTTTTGCTGTGCTGTCTGTGGATCTGACCTACTATACTGTATGAGCAGACAGGAGAGACGTTGATCCTGGAAGGTTCTGTCTGAATTATAATTTACATGTTAAACATCTATCCCATCAAAACATATTCCAATGAAATGATTACCCATACGGCCAAATTTATCGGTTTTATTGCCAGTGACTTTTCATTTATTACTTTGATTTTTTAATTGCCTCTGACAAAACCGTATACTCGAAATAAAAGAGTTAAGGATAAATGAATGTTTGACCACATAAATAGAATCAAATGGTTAAATGGCGGCTATATCATAAACAGGGGCAGGCCGATAAATGGGGCATATCAGAAGAGCTCTAGTATAAGATACCCAATGAGGAAATGGCGGAAAACCGAAAACAGGCCGACATAAATAATTTTAATATAATATCACGGAGGAAGCAAGATGTAAATTATCAATTAACTCCCGGGCCTCTTTGCATTACACTGTGAGCATTTATTTTGGCTTAAGCGTGTCTATTTTCTTAATCTACGCCGTGAAATGGTTATCTTTATTATGCTTTGTAGGTAACGGTGATGACCTAGTGTATGGATGCATGTCACTTGTTGTGGTATTGCGACTTGATATTGCAAGGAACTAGCACTATATCTGTCTCATGAAGACAAAAAGAAATTACAAACAAATTCTTTTCTGTTGCAGGGTTACATATATTTTCTTATTAAGACCACATTTTATCGCTTAACATAGAGATCAATATGAGGTTGCAAGAGCTAGCAAGGTCAGCTAACACCAAAAACTACGGATGCATTGTTTGTAGGAAACTTCCGAAATTGTGTTTATCATTCGAAGAATACGTACAGCAAGTAAGTTGTGAAATTAAGCTAAAAAATGTTAAGAGAAACACGGTAATATATGTAGGCTTATACTCCACTAACAAAGTTTAGTGCTAACTGAAACATAATTTCTTAAATTAGATATACACCATTTTACTAAATATTCAAGTACATGACTAAGGTGACGGAAATTAGTACTTTAAGAAATAACATGATTCGTTAAGAATTTAATAGATAAGTTCTTTATCAGAGAATCAAAGAATAGTAAAATATGAACAAAAGTTTTGAGTACTACTTAGGGCTTAGTTAAGGTAAAGTCTCTGTAATGGTTCCGCTACGCCATGGACCACTTATCCTCTACCAGGATAACCAAGTACCCTATTAAAACATTAGAAAACTTGGTTATCTCCTTGAAAGGCCATGAGGTTCGAAATGTTGGTGGAATCCATATCAGGTATATGTTCAAGTTGCGAGTTTCGTCTGCATGTTCTATGATAATAAATTTTCAATTATTTCGTGGTAAATAATGTGTCAAAATATAAAACAAATATTAGTCTTTATAGAAGCATTACAGCATAGAATTAATTAAGCTGTGGAATAAATATAACCTGGACTTTACATTTTCAGGACTGAAATAAACATAAGACATTGTTGATATAAGTAATAACGTTTAAGTTCTCCAATGTGTAAAGTACTGGTTCATTCACACATTGGTCAAAATATATATATATTGTCGGTTGGGTGCGTGTTAAATTCAAGCATACAAACAGAGTATATAACATGTAAATGCAAATATACCTTTTATGATATCTCGTTCATGAACGAAATTAAATTAAAAACATTTATTTTACCAGGTGTGAATGTTCATTGCACCACTGTTTTGTTGAAAAACTTAGCAAACTGCCTTACTTCATCTCTAGCACGTGAGTCAATTCTGATAAGATTTAGAAATCCGTGTTCTTCAGTTGTGACATGAGAATGTTCCACTGGAACTCCCACTTTCTTCAATCTATTTACAAGAATAAACCCGTCGTCCCTTAATACATCGAACTCGGCATTCATAATGTAAGATGGGGGCAAAAGTTTTAGATCTTCGTCTGTCGCCATAAGTGGGTGAAATACGGGTTTACAACAAACTTCCGCAATTGTTTAGAAACTTCAGAATTTTCTTTAGGATCTCTAGCTTTGTTTTCAGTTTCTTGAAATTCTACCGGAAGTAGTTTTTTGCTCACGAATTCGGATAAGTCGGAATTCTTCAGGTCTAACGCTACGTGGTCGTTAGAATACATACTCTTGTATAGGTCCTGATAATTGTCCGCAATACCGACAGCATACAAAAGCCAGTAGGTGATCATGCGATCTTTATTCACAAAACCTGGTCCCTTTTCATATTTCACGTAACAAGGTAGGTCCATATCAAAGATCTGCAATGCTGGATAATCAAGGGACATGATCTTTAGAGATGGCAAGTCCGCTTCTCCCTTTTTGGCCAAATGAAGCGACACCGCCATGGCTAAGTTCCCACCAGCACTGTCTCCTGAAAATGCAAGAAATTGAGTGAGCTCAAAGTGTGTCTACATTTTACACAATTGATCACGAAAGTTAACTTTATACATTTTACAGTTTTTAGTGATGTACAAGTATCAAGTCCATTTTTCCATACTGATAAAGCAAAAGTTACAAAATACTTAAATTCCCTGAGCTCTTGATATGCAGCATTCTTTGAGTGCATACATGTGCTATCATATTGATATTCACGTCAGTACCTTTAATTCCAATCTTGTTCTTGTCCACGCCATACTTTTCAGCATTCCTTAAGAAGAACTTAGAGGCCTTTATGCAGTCTTCCAGAGGGACTGGGTACAGGAACTCGGGGGCACGTCGATAACTGTGACATATATACAATCACGGTGTGCTGATTAATAAAGATCTCCACACATAGACCCTTGAAGTGATGTCAAAAATAACAACAATTTACAAGAAAAGTTAATATTTTCACCTACAAGCCCAAAGGCCAAAACAAAAAACAAAAAAATACATGTAATAAAAATAAATTTAAAAAAATAACAAAACAAAAGCGAAGACAACATTCAGAAATGGCAAGGATGAATCGAGCGCAAATAAGTTCAATGGAAAATAGTTTTTTACATAAACACTTTTTATTGTATTAATTGATAATGATTCAGTTCTAATAGATATACTTGTCTGTTTCTTAATGTTGATAAGATGATATTCTCTCCATCTGGTACTTGTAAATTAATTGTTTGGTTTAAAATTTAAATGTTTTAGAAAATATATTATTCATCAAAATACCAAACTGAGACATATACTGAGCCTTTAGTCCTACACAAACCCAAGAAAGGTAAGCTTACTTGACGGATACGATGACACTCTGGGTTTCTTGAACCATGGCTCGGATCAAGGGCGCATAGCTAGCTAAAATAGAAACCTATTCATGTCAAAAAAATGTTGATATGAAATATAAAGCTGGCATAACACAATCTCATGCGAACGGACTTCATTATAAGCACCTGTCCCAAATTAGAATGATTTCTAGAATTATAATTATTTGAATATTAAAAATTGAAATCAATAATTTTGATTTAGAACCTATGAATGTTAAGATCTTACGTACACTAGTGCAGGTATTTATTTATTAACAAGGTAGGAAGAAATGGTTAATATAAAATTCTCAAATCTCAAGAATATTAAATGTTGTTAGTTGTTGGGTTTAACGTGGCACCGACAGTATATCAGTCATTTGGAGACTAGTTTTTGAATGTTGAACAGTGTAAAAATAACAGATTTGTAGGTAAAATAAAAGCCAATTATTATACATGTATAATGAAAACTTTATCGGGGTGCTATATTAATCCTTATATTTCCGTACGTTTTTAGCTGTTTTGAATTCGTGACATTGAGTCACGTAGGGTTCTCTAATTAGAACACGTCATTTTTTTTCTATTAACAAACGGTCATCACCGCACCATTCGTGCATAACCCTCCAGTCTTTAACTTTAATAACGAGGATTAGGTAAAATACCTGGTGAAAGAAGTACCCAGCCACCACCGTGTATGTGAATGATTCCCGGCCGTAGACCACTCGAGGAACCAGCCGGTGAGAAGACGGTCACTTCCACGCCATCCATTGCTGTGACGTATTCCTTGTAGAGTGTACATTTATATAGGAGAGAAATATAACGACAGTAAATTATTAAATTTTCGTTGGCAATAAAATTGGTATCCCTTGCATATTCAACAGAATGTTCGATCAAATTGTGTGTTGTAAAAGTTATCAACATTTATATTCTTCGAAAGATTATATAAAAGTTGAATCAAATACAACAAACACCTCATCTAACTGATCACGTGGAATTTTGTAAATTTGAAAAAATGAAACGATGAAAACTTAATGCATTTCGATTACTGTATTTATTAACAACAATCCAGGAAATGTAATGTTGTATAGTTCACTTAATGAACAGATGTGCAATACTGCTAGATACTTTGAAACAAGAGAGCCAAGAATCCATATTCAAACAGACTCTTTATTTTATTTTTTAATTTTTTGTTCCAGTCAGAATCGCCTTAAACGGAAATTATACATTCAAGGTTTATACATGAATTTACCTTATATTTATAAGTGATATCAAGTGAAAGTTTAACATTCCAATTTTTTTATACGTAATATTTGTCTGTGTGAAGTTAAAGCAAAACATGGTGGTCTTTTTTTTTGTCTTTTTTAAGTTGGCAATTTTTGAAATTGGGGTTGCTCAAAGCAAGTCCATACGTTCCGATCAGATATTTTCAAATTGAAAGCTACTCTGCTTTAGAGATTACGTCTGTGGAATACATAAACATCAACATGTACATTGAAATATGGCCTCTTACTCAGATCATGTAGTATTTTTCTTATGACAAATAAGAAACTTTTTCCAGTGTATGTTTAGATCTGCGGTGTGTTCAATGGCTGTGATATACGAGTACATTCAACTACTTTGTTCCCTCTCTTCTGAGTAATAACAGTTGGAAAATTTATAGCATAGCACCTATGGAGCTTATATATTATTTGACACTTGATTAAGAAACCATTCTCAAACTGTAACTTAGACTAACTGATCCCTGTGACAAAACGGAGGTGACGTCATATATCCTGCTTACCTTAACCGTATCCTCCTTTTTGTCGAAATGAGTCATTAGGTCCAACATCCATCTCGTTACATTAACTGGACTGAAACCTGTCTTCGAGGCGACGTTTGCCTGTAAACGATTTAGAGTGTCTTAACCATTTATTTGCGATATACATGTACTGGTCATTGCTTAAACATAATGATAGTTTATGCGATGCAATATTATATCTCAAATTGAGCAAGAAAGTCTTGATATTTGTAATCAATCATAATCTGGAATGAATTTTAGATTTTCACTTGACGTGTACTAAAACCCTTTTACCTGGCGAAAATGACATTTGCTTTTAGACTGTTCAAAATAGCAAAATGTTTAATCAATGATTTCCCTAATACACAATGATACGGTTTCATATATTATACAAAGTCCAAAGGGTAAGGTCATCTAACTTGAAGTGTAGTATGGTTATATGTGAGATTATACTCGCGTTTATTGACACATCAATATTAAGGAACAGGTGTTTCGCTGGAACTTGTCAAATCAGGAGTAATTAGAAAAAAAAAAGGTTTAAACTTATCTATTTTACGTTGATAAGGAAACAAGTTCTTACATGTACTAATCCCTCTTTACGGTTCATGGTTGGACTAATGTTTTGCGCCTGGGAATGCCATGAAATAACCTTGCCTCCAACGGGGTTCGGAGAAGAGCATGTTTCAACTTGACAACCATTCCCTTATTAATTAATTTTCATCATTGATTCAATCAGTCCATCTAAAGTCCCAGTACGTTTTAGCACAAAATATACAAGAAGAGAAAATTATATTTTTGCATATTTCATAAGCGCAAAGTCTCATATTATGCTTAATTCACCTCTTAATATTTAATTCTATCCACATCATAAAATATCTAACGAAAGTAATTGGGAAATCCCCCGGAATCCTTAGTTGATCAGACAGGGCACTATATGCTAAGATAGTGAGAAAAGTTTACGGGTGTGTTCTGAAACATGCTGTGCAGTAAATTCACGGATGTCTCGTAGTGCGAGGGGTGTTTCAGAGGTCCGTGGACTTATGTAATAAGTTGAACAAATTTTGATATATCGATGCAGATATGAAAAAATCCACAAAGTTCTGAAATACCCTCTGTATGTTAATTTTATGTTTGACGTTGTTGTAAGCTAAATATAGAAAGCTGAAAGTTGCGATTTTCTTTCGCGTAAATAAGCATTTCTCGAGGTTTTGAGGGGGATAACGTTCACATAGAGGTTTTTATGGTATAAGTGCATTCGGATTTAGCTCAAACAATTATAAGATACTGGGACTTCAAGTGGTCTGGTGGATATCATAAGACGTGGCTGAGAGTTTCTCGCCGACTCATAGTGTTATACTTTAGCACAACTTACTTCAGTAGTCTATCCAAATGTACTAGTGTACATACCGATAAAGGTAAGATATGATGATCAACTTCAACGTGAATACTTGTCAACATTTAGTAAATACTAATTTAGTGAATACTGTACATGCGTGCAGCTTGAACTGGTTCGGTAAAACATGAAAGTCCAATGTTGCTTTAAAAGCTAATATGTATATAACACTGTATACGCTCTACTCACCTGCAGAAAAGTAAATATTTGCTTTTCAATGAGTTACCCGCACTAATGTCCAAAAATAAGCGTAAATAAGATGGAATGATGAGTAAATCATTTAAAATGGTTATCATTTCTGGTATAATCATAGATGCAACTATTGTACATATAGCGAAGGTACTATTAAGTTACTGGCTAGCACTTCTTTCAGAATGATCTTGTCATAAATACCTTATCTAACTGCCATTGATTTGATCAGTTTTGGCATGTTACTTCTAACTCCTGCAACAGATACTACAACCAGTTGTGTAAGTTGTCAAATGAACCTCTGAATTAAGTCTCGGACTTTTTGTAACCGGTGTCACGTTCTGAAAGTTACCCAGTGATGACAGTCTAACTGCATTCATCGGGTACACTGTTAATGAACACTTTAACTGGAAAACTAAAAATAACATATTATATTTCGGTCTGAGAAAGTCGATTGCCATTACCTACCAGGATATCCACAAAATTCATGTATATACCGACGGTAACCTTAAGTCCATGGTTACTGGCGGTATCGGGGAACACCGGTCGGTTGTAGTAGGCCACACCGAGGACTAAGGCACTCCCTATAAACCAAAGTTTTAATCCAAACCACATATCAAAGATGGGGTGTACGAACACCGAAAAGAAAAGAGTCAAAACAGATTTGATCTGCAGTATCACTCTAGTAGGACTCAAATGAAATGATTGAGATAGGATCAGTGTAAATGCTGTCGGTGGGACGTTAAAACAAACAAACAAAGGTCAGTGTTATCAAAGTTTACGATCCTTAAACTAGGTTGAATTATAGATAGCGACTAATCTGTGTTTGGGAATTTGACGTAGTCTTTGTCGACACTGCAATTAATCGTGGTTATACAGCACGACAAACGCAGTAGTTACTTCCCCTTATTACATCAATGAGCGTGCAAGATTAGCATGTGACACTATGCGAGAGTTTTCTTAACTCATACACCAGCAAAATATAACTTTAATGTGTCTGATGCAAATTTAGCAATACCTTTACTAAATATATTTATATGCAAGAGAAAATATGCGCTCTTATATATGTACATTGTATTATTTATTATGATAGGCGTAATACATTTAAATTTAGACAATCTGTGTGCATGATACTTTCTAATGCAACTGGATATAATTAGGAAAACACAGTTCACAAAGTAAATACATGTATACACGTTGTCTCTGTATAAAGTTTGTTTGTTTGTTGGGATTAACGTTCCACCGACAGTAGTGTTATTTCAGTCATTTGGAGACGATGTCAACTTGAGTCAAATATAGTGCTGCCACACTGCAGTATCACGGCGTAGACATGTGGCATGATACCACACCCAGTCACACTATCCTGACACCGGGCCAACCAGTCCTGGAACAACCTGTATATGCTGAGCGCAAAGCAAGGGAGCTATACCAGTAATATTTTTTACGTCTTTGTTATGTCGCAGCCAGGGATCGAACCCACGACCTCCCGCCTCTGTATAAAGTAGTACATGCATAAAATAAAGAGAATCTGGTCTACAAAGACTGAAAAACACTTAACTGCTTTCTGGCTATTTTAATTGTAAAGCATACAGAGTAGTCTTATCTATATCTTTAGACATACACAAAATAGAATACATGACAAAACAACAACAACAAAATGCTTAATAATTTAATTTTCCAAAAAAAGGTACCTGTGTCATAAACACTTTTTTTCTTAGAAGAAAAAATGTCTGTTTAAATTTAACTTATGAATATCCATGTTCAAAATTATGATTTTATAAAATATGAATTTACTAAACTTTAAATGGTATACTAGAACTGTAAGCCGAAGGCTAACAGATAACCCCACATACCCCATTTCCCCACCACCTCAAACAACCATACTCAATGCTTGTGAGTTATTTTTGGCTATAGCTATTCCATAGGAATGCGGGAATGCAGGGATATAAACAAAAGGCACATTGGTGCATCTATATGCATTTATATGTCATTATAAATATACAAGTACCCTTCAACTGTTTCAAATGTAAAGGAAACCAAATCAAGATTCAGGACAGGAAATGTTATTTATTTATTTTTGCATAAAGCCTGAAGCAGTCATATAGGAGACATATTTGTTTTGTTTGTTTTATAAAAATTACAGATACAGGAGGAGCTGGACACCCAAAATAAATTCATTCCCTATATATTATATAAGGAAGAAAATTCAAAGGGCAGTAACTCAGGCTTAAATGGTAACAACAAAATTCCCCAAACACATGCACATCTTCACATATATGTTGTCCATCTGTGAATCACAACAATAGTGTAGGAGGAGATAGATACACAAGATTTGTTCCCTATATATTCTATAAAGGGAAAACTCCTGTAGTTGTTAATGAATATCACAATAAAAATTGCTGGTGCATAAGTTCCCATATATTAGTAGGAAGGATTCCTGTGAAGTTTTATTAAAATTGGCAAAAGAACTGTGTAAGAAGAAGTGCTCACAAAATTTTGTCTATGAATGGACAGAAGGAAAACCCGATTCCAGTATACCTGTCCCCCAGCCCCCCTCCAAACTTTGTTATAATACTGCTATAATAATACTGGATTTCTATGCCATGTCAAAGACCTGTTAAACAAAAATTGGCAACTAGGCTAAATCTCAAAAAAGCATGTAACAACTTATTCAGTTCTCACAAAGTCATATTTTAAAATATCTCCTTTTCTATTGAAGATATATAAAAGTTAATTTTTTACAATAGAACATGAAAATGGTACTTTAAATTAATTATGTATTAAAATAAGTCAAGCAATAAAAATGTTTCATGTAAAATAAAATACCTGAATGGTGATAACTATGTAAACTTTTCTGCTACATTGGATTTATTTTAATCATAATTTAAAATAATTCTTAAAATAAATCAAAGTGAAAAAAATTTCTTCCATATCTTTTAAAAAATTTGCAATATTCAATGATATGCTTTGTGCCTTAACAAAAAATAAACTCTTTTCCACTGCCTTTTACAGGACTATACTATACTTTCTTTGTAATTCTATGGTTTATCAATTGTAATAGTCTATTCCATAAATGAAGCATATTGCCCCAATAATAGATTATGGGTACTACACATGTATGATACAGTTTCTCGTATATATTCCTAAATATGTTTTAAACCTGATATACTTGATGTTATTGACCTTGTTGATATGCCCGCTGAGGGAAGGTCTAAAAGGCATTACGCCGACCATAAAAACAAAAAAAGGAAAACACGGACAATATACAGGAATAGGAAAAAGCGAAAAAAAATATAGGGGAAAAGCGGACCTGAAAGTTTGATCATATATTGAATATTATTTTTATTATTATTTTTAGGTATTTACTCAACTAGAACAACTGTTGATTTTAGGAAAGGTAATAAGGAGTTTATTATGAACGCTATTTGAGTATAAAATTGATATCTAACATATATATAGTGACCCTGAATACATCAATTTATTCCTTTAATCTCTCAAAAATTCTTTGATATTAAGTGATAAAAATATAGTGAATTAATAATGAAATGAATAAGACACAAAAGATGAAAGTACCATATCTATATAAGATTGCAAAATTTATCATTACAGTGTTCCTGTAGAATTTGAGTCATCAGTTAAAACACCGAGTACATGGACCAGAACGATATACTTAAGTTGTATCCTGAATCATGACTGATTTGATGACTAATTCCACCAGACGGGATAACAAGTCAACGACGGTTTTGAAGCCGAATTTCACCAAATGTGATAACAAGTCTATACATGTAGTGGATTCAATGCCTAACTCAACCGAGCAGGATATCAAGTCTACGGTGGGTTCAAAGCCTGACTCAAACAGATGGGATAACAAGTCTAGAGTGGGTTCGAAGCCTAACACAACCAAGCAGGATATTAAGTCTACAGCAGGATCGAAGCCTAACACAACCGAGCAGGATATCAAGTCTACAGCAGGATCGAAGCCTAACTCAATCAAGCGGGACATCAAGTCTACCACTGGTTTGAAGACTAACTCAACCCAGTGGGACATCAATTCTACATCAGGTTCAAAGCCTAACTAATCGAGTGACCTATCAAGTCTACGCAGTTTTGAAGCCTAACAGAGGTGGATATCAAGTCTATGTTGGGGATTAAACAGGAAGTCAAGTTAAGAGCAAGTAAAAAGTGCAACTCGTAAAATAAATCAAGAAGAAAGAATTCTTTATTTTTGTAAACTTTGGTATTCAAATCCACCACATACTCATCAAAATTAGGATTCTGTTTCAAGGAACATGATTTCTTCTATGAGTTGGCCAGGAACTTTCTGACCAATCCACTGTCTAAGTTTAGGAGAGTGAATAATTACATACTAATTCGTTATGGCACACTGAAAACATTGGCAAAAAAAACTTTAGGTATACAAGAATCACAAATAAAAGTCTATAAGTCTTAATCAAGTCTAAGATCTGGGAGACTTACCAAAATATATTAAAAGCAAGAAAATATACAATTTTTATCAAGCAACAATTCATTTAAGTGTTTGTTTGTAACTCTTCTATGTGTATATTTATGAATTTTAGGACAGTTTGCTCTAACAAACATAACAGCCGAGTACCAAGTGCCTACAAATGTCTAGGCCTAAAAACAAAAAAATTACTTCTGCAGTTCATACCATTTTCTATTACACAGTACTTTTTTTGAAAGTATCTTTATCATAACCACCCAAGAGGATAAAATGTGAAGATCTATACATGGGTCCTGTATGGAAAACCATCTCTAAATAAGAGACCCATATACCATCCCTATCTGGGTAGGCACCAGCGTATTATATTTACACACACTACTAAAAACAACATTTCAATTATATTTTGTTAAAAAAAAATAATTGATGAATGAGCCACCAAATGGTTAATATTTTGATACCTGAAATTACATACCGGGTAAATTTTTTTATAATTTGTACTAATTACACACCTTTTTACGATGTTAAAATAACGTTTTGCATATGTTATCAGAATTAAGAGCATTATTATACATACCCAAATCTGTTTTATGAAATAACAAGTAAACAAAGATGCAAAATGTTATTTTTCATAAAAAAATGGGAGGTCTGCATTCTGATTCAAATGTCAATTGGTCCAAGATTGTTCATCACTGCTTATTGTTCATAAAACGGTCATTTCAACAGGTTCAATATATCAATGTCTTATCTTAAAGTCCTGAACAAAGATTTCTTTGCAAAATTCCAATTTATCAGAAGACCTTATCTGAAAATTGCCAAAAAAACAACTCAGTAAAAAAATGCCAACACACAAGTGTTGTCAGAGTTTGTGACAGAAACACACAAGATAAGTCAAATTAAGACAATGTTTTGAAGAATTCTTTAGATGGCCCAATTCTTAACCCTTTCCCTCATATAGACTCATTTTGACGCACTCAATAGGTACCACATAAAGCCTGATCTCCAGAAAACCACAATTACAAAATCCTCATTTCCAGACCACTGAGGAACAGCGAACAGCATAAAACCTGATCAGCCTGCGAGTTACTCGCAGGCTGATCTGGTTTTATGATGTTCGCATAGGTCTTTTCATGGCGTCCTCTATGAGGGAAAGGGTTAAAGCAGTTTGTTCACAGACGATCAGTAGAAATAAAATATCTACTCTCCCTTGTTATTTTGGTGGAGTCTTTGTTTCCTGACAAATAAAGCAAGTGTAGGTCACAATGCATGAGAAAATGCTATTTTACATTAGCACACCTCAGGGAATTCTGGTTTAATATAGAATATGGTAGCCCCAAGGCAGGATTTTGCTGTACATGAAAAAATCTACAATATGGCATCTTCACCAGTCCCTGGTAGAGAATTTGAAGGTGATATTAAAATGTTCAGCCTGTGAAGAGAGTGCATGCATGAAGAGAGAATGTGATCAGTCATTTTTCATCACAAAGAAAAGAAAAATTTAAATATAGGTTTTATAACTCTAAATATTTGTCTTATACTGTTTGTAACACTATGGCCTGTAATGGAGAAACTACCAATATTTTTCAACAATCAATTTATGACCATGCGTCTGTTGATGGTTATTGATAGAGGCTATACACACAGATAATTTTAAATCAAATTCTTACACAATGATCATCTGTGAATAAGCTGCTTTAATCCCATAGTCTCCCTTAAGAAAAATTAAGATAAAAAGATAATCACAGAATTCCTATCCAATCATAGTTTCATTAAAAACACTCACAAACCTTTTAAGTTCTGCCTGAGCATTTTTGTTACTACTAACATTAAATATAAAAGAATGTTCTTCATTGGGCCAGAAGGAAAGCTTCACCC
This sequence comes from Solen grandis, assembly GCA_021229015.1. Taxonomy (NCBI): domain Eukaryota; kingdom Metazoa; phylum Mollusca; class Bivalvia; order Adapedonta; family Solenidae; genus Solen; species Solen grandis. The sequence continues at coordinate 63,822,725 of CM037777.1, forward strand.
TCACTCCAACTCTCTTTAACCTTTCATACAGGATCAATCCTTCATCTCTCAGTACATCTACATCTGTGACCATCACATAGGAGGGAGGGAGAAGCTTCAGGTGTTCATCTGGCGCCAATAGGGGGGAAAACTGAGGATTTAGAATGACATCCTTAATCTCTTGTGACAATTTCATGTTTCCTTGTCCGTCTGCTGCCTCAAGGTACTGTGGCTGTAGGAACTTTTCAGGCAAGAGCTTTCTGTCCACACGGCTGAAATACTCATCCCTGCTCTCCCCGATAGCAGTGTGATTGTTGGCAGAGAAGTCGTCGAAATAGTCTGTGTGACCAAAAGCATACAGTAGCCAGAAATTCAACATTCTTGATTTCTTTAGGAAGGTGTTCACATTGTCATACTGTTTGTAGCTTGGTAGGTTGAAGTCAAATGCCTGCAGGGCAGCATAGTCGATGGACATCAGTTTCAGACTGGGCAGGCCTGGTTCTGGGTGGACAGCCAACTGAAGGGCAACAGCCATCGCAAGGTTACCTCCTGCACTGTCCCCTGGAATAAAGCATAATCATCATTTATAACTTTCAATTTCTCTTTCAATTTCTAGCCATTTTAATGAAATTTATGATTATAAGCAATATACCTGAGCAGTGGTTAGAGAAAGGGTGAGCATCAAATAAAAAGAAAAAAAGACATGAACTCAAGAATCTGATATGCTAGAGTTACAATTCCTGAACACTGCACTTCTACATCTCATAAGGTATTCATGTTTGAAGTTTAGAGTGATTCCATCATATAGTATTGAAGTTTTTCTATGGACATTTTTTTAACAATATTAACAAAGAATTAGATGAATTTCAGTCATGGTTCTAGTGCACTGCACTTCTACACCTCTTAAGTTATTTCTATTTCAAGCTTGGCTCCCGACAAGAAAGTGTGACAACAACACCAAGGATGATGGTTATTGACAAAGCGATCCCAATGTTACCCTGGCAACACAAAATGAAACTGCACAAATGCAAAGAGATGACTGGCTTTTTTCTTGGTTGAGGTTATATTAATCCAGAGAAAAAAAATTGTGGCACGTGAAGGCAAGTGTTTGGTCTGTGAGTGTCAAGTATTTAAAGTCAACTGTTGCAAAGAGTCTCTCAATTCAAACATAGCTTTATTTTGAGTAATCCAGGTCAACCATTGACTATATACTACAACAGTGTAGCTATTAAAAAGCAAATAAGTCAAATAACCTGACAAAGCAGCACTCCATTGCCTCCTCCAAAGATAAGCCACCTCTAAAGTCCACAATAAAGTCAATCTTTCTGCTCCCTCTTTCTGAACTTATTCAAGGCTTTCAAATATAGTTTTTTGAGTATCCTCCTATCTAATGTATATATTACTGTCGATATAATCCATAAATAAATGAACAAAATTCAAATGGCAATCATTAGGAAAAAAACTCAATATTGATAAATTACATCTCTATGAAATATGCTTAACACTTTACTTCATAAAGAATTATTTTGATGCATTAGCCAGCAGAGCAGACCAGATCTATAGGAACTGTTTTCTCATACAATATTGAATCTCAGTTTCTACAGTCTACATGGCAATGAATAATCCAGTGTTTCATATACAGTCAATCTGACCAACGGTCACCTTGGAACAACAGTCACCTGACAACAATGGTCACATCAGATTCTCCCCATACATTTTCATTCTTAAAATTTACTGTAAACAATGGTCACCTGTCTACAGCGGTCAATGGTCAGTAATATCATATCCCTGCTTTGATATAGCCTTGCTAACAACTGTCGCTAGGCAGCCCGACGGCCTTACTGCCCGCGGGTCAAGCACATGTCAACTTTTTCCGGAAACACCTGGGGAAAGGAACCTGCCAGCAGACATCTCAGTATACAGGGGTGGGAGTGGGGTAATACTCTGAGGGGTGAATTCTCATTGATTAACTGGTACGAGATGTTTAGCGGCCGAAATCAAAGACTGACAGGTGTCTGTTTCATTAATTGTTATTTTAGCACATATGACATTGGCACAAATTACCCCTCATCTTTGTTATCAATGGATGAGCATTCATTTTTTTTATCGCACAGAAAAAAATAAATCAATCATACCTGTTCTATTTAACTCCAAAAATAATCAAATGTTAAGATTCGAATATTTAAAACTGAGAATGAAAAGGACATGACTTTGCAGAAACAAACATGATTAAAGGTAAATCACTCTATTATGATCAATTCATAAATGGCCGCCAATTACAAAATAACTTACAACATAATCGGTAACTGTGCAAGTACTGTTTGAGTAAAGAATGAGTATGAAGGTAAAATCAAACAATACATGTATATGAAAGAAAATAAGTGTATAAGTCAGTTTGTGTTTTAACTCAAGCAATTAAACTTTTTAATTATCTCTAGGCATTTTACATTTTTCCCCATCAAAAATGCAAACTGTTGATTTGCTAGTTCAGGGTGATTGAAATTAAGTAAGAACATAATGAGTTAAGAAAATCAACTGCATTGAAAGGTGAATCTCTGAATTGCTCACCTGAGTATAGGGTTACCCAAGGAACATCTGTACTAAGACATTTTGAAATCTGAGCAGTAGTTTTGAAGGAGATGCTTTTTAAAGTTTTCATAATTCATTTCTTTCCATTGCCATTGCAACCAGAGTTCTACAGGGATCAAATTTATTTTAGCAACTTTTGTGAAAGTTCACCCAAGGATCATCCCTACCAAGTTTAATCAAATTCTGTCCGGCAGTTTCAGTGGAGATGTCATTCACAGTTAAGGCAAGTTAGCCCCGCCCCTGGCGGCCATATTTTCTTATGGATCTGAATAATTTTAAAAATCTTGGAAGAGGTTACCCAAGGAACATCTGTACTAAAATATTTAGTAATCTGGCCAGTAGTGTTGAAGGAGATGCTTTTTAAAGTTTTCTTAATTTATTTCTTTCCATTGCCATTGCAACCAGAGTTCTACATAGATTAAGTTTATTTTAGCAATTTTTGTGAAGGTTCACCCAAAGATCATCCCTGCCAAGTTTAATCAAATTCTGTCCAGCGGTTTCAGAGGAGATGTTGTTTAAAGCAAATTGTTGACAATGGATGACGACAGATGATCCTAATATATCACCATGAAAACATTGTGCTAAGGTGAGCTAAAAAATAATTCAAGACGAATTGAGAGAAAAACGAAAAAGAAATCCTATCCAGACCAATCACTGTATTCAGCTTTCTTTTATATTAAATTATGATATAGAAAAAAGAATAATAGAATGCATACTTTTATATTTTATAAACACACGCATAACAGGGCAAAAGAATGAATAAAAGGGAGTATCTTTCTGTCTGATGTAGGCACAACATAACTGACCCACTGAACAAAGGACACCTGTGTACAAAGGTCACTTTTCTCATATCCCCTGTCTGAATTTGTTCACAGGTTTGACTGTACCAATTTAAGTTCAGTAAATGAAAATTCATCAAGTCATAAATTTGTACATGAATATTCAAGAGGTAAAAGGTTAAGGTCATTAGTCAGCAATATACCTTTTATTGCAATTTTATCTTTGTCAACTCCATACTTCTCTGCATTTCTAAGAAAATGTTGAGCTGCTGTTAGACAATCTTGGAACGGAACAGGAAACGGATGTTCTGGACTTAGTCTGTAGCTGGAATGGAGAACAAGAGCACCGCATGCGGGTGCCAACGCTCGTCTGTTTTAAAACCAATCCATTTCAAAGAAACAATGAGGGATATTGTTATTACCGCAATCCATCTTTCAACCTGTCTAATATTGGACCTGTCTACTATGGGTCCAATAATGTACAGCTATATGCTAATAATGATTTAGTGATGGTTAGACCTAAAATGTAAAATAGTTGAGAAGTTATGGCCAATGTTAACGTTTTTTTGTTAAATATTTCAAAAATAGGTCAAAGTTCAAAGGTTAAGGTCAAAAGTCCAAAAGTGTTACATTGATGGAAAGGTCTTGCTACAAGGAATTCACATGTGATATATCAGTGCCCTGTTGACAACAGTTCTGAAATAACAGGCATTTTAAAGTTTTCAAAACTTACATAAAAATAATTAGGTCAAAGGTCAATGGATAGGTCTTGTCAAGATGAACAAGCATACCAAAAATGAAAGTTGTATATTGAATAGTAGAGAAGTTAAGGCAAACGTTAAGATTCCGGACAATGACTAACGACGACGACGGATGGCGACAATGCAGACACCAGAGTTTCGTCAACAGCTCATATTTATTTTCTTAAAAAAACAGACAAGCTAAAAACAAACACTCTTATCCCCTTCACTGCCTTTCCCTGAGTGTTGGGTAAAATTTGTTTCCAATACACCTATACCATATGTATTGATAATGAACAGCATCTATGGGAGGCAACTCAATTACATTAAATGTAAAAGCTATAGAGTTAATGTTCATGAACTGTAATTTTGGTAAAATGACATAAAATGGCTTCCATCTGTTGATTTTTATGCTAAGACAGACTGTTTTCGAACAATTTTCCCCAGCATATTGTGTGCATTTATATACAGCAGTGAAGGGGTTAGAAACAGATCATAATAAAGATGAAAGAAAACCTCAATCAATTTTGACTGTTGAGATGTGGTTTAGAAGTTCTGTGAACTCCAATGCATTGGAAAATTTGCCAATGAAGGGATCTTACTCTTAACAGTGGAGTAAAATGTTCACATGCCCGCTCGCCCTGGCCAGTGAAAATTAGTGCAGGGTGAATGAAATATCAAAACCTTTCTTTGTGATTCTCTTGATTTTACCATCTCAATCTTTGGAAGGGCTAGGCAGGGGTAGTGATAATTTTAGGAATTTTACATCCCTGTTTAAATTTTTGCAATTCACAGAACTGACGGGAAGGAAATGTCTACCAAAAAGAAGGCGATTATTTAAAAGACGTACTCGCATAATTCATGCGACACCTAGCATTCTACGTAGTTTGGAATCAAGATAGATAACTTGACCAAGCTTATCTGGGTAAAAATTTATCGCAAATTCATTCCCCTGTATACTTTAGGTTTTATTATTATCATGACAAAAAATTATCATGGAAAAATGAAATGTCACTGTTACTTAAACCCTGTGCATTCAGGAAATGGGGTAAATAGTCTAACCACTTGGCCTGGGTCATTATTATTGAGGGAACTTGATAACCTTAAATCAAAATTATTCTACTTATGATTAATTGAAATATTCAAAAAATAGATTACTAAGTTTTTACTGAATGATAAAACAATGGCTGCTTATTTAACTGGTATAAAAAAATGAGATGAGAACTTACTTGACAGACATAATAACACTCTGTGTCTCCTCCAAATATTCATATGCATATAAACCTGAAATTAAAATTTTTCTGAAATTATATATTAGCCATTAACAATTTACATGTATAACAAAACATATTTGTAGTCTTTCTGTTAAAAAAAATATAATGATAGAATAGTTTAATTTCTTATGCAGTGAACATTTAAGTATAGTGACACCCTGTATTCAAAGACCTTTTCTACTATCTCTCTTTAATGGTCACTGAAGACAGTCTTTACTGTATAGTCTGTGGAGTCCCAATGTACCATTGAGGCTAAGTATTTAATATATAATGGGAATAATTCCTATCATAAATAAAATGCATAAGAATCTTCTATTGTTACATCCGTGTATAAATATTGAAACCTTAACATGCTCAATGTCCTAAAAGGACTTGTCCTGTCTTTATTTTGGATTACCATAAGCTGTTTATTGGAGTGTTTGCTGGATAATTATTGACTAAAGAGCGAACAGTGCAAACCATAATCAGACTGCTTGGATGTGCAGACTGATCTTGGTCTACACTGGGGGCAGTGCCCACAGAATTGTTAGTGTTCAAAACTCTACCAATGAAATTACTTATACTATCAGTTTAACCTTGATCAGCCATCTAGAGTTGTAATGTTTTGTTATGGAATTTACCATTGCTGCAACATTATTTAAGTCATTTAGTGATGTGAAGCTATAGAAATTACATTACATAACAATATGTATCTGTTAACTTGAATAGGTTCTAAATATAAATATCTTCATCTTTATCTTCATCTATATTTGCATTCTTACAACATCTTATGACTACCGTATGCAACTGGAGTGTATGCCTCTATTCGTAAAATTTTCTTCTTACAAATTAAACTCGACCTACCACGAAAGGTGGTTAAGGCCGAATCCACCCCAGAATCGAGAGGTCATGGGTTCGATCCTTAGCTGTGACATACCAACCATAAAAAACGGAGCTGGAATAGCTCCCTTGCTTGGTGCTCAGCATGTAAGAGAAGTCCAGGACTAGTTGAATGACTTCAATACTGGCAGCGGGACCTTATACCCAATAAACAAAAACAGGTGATTCATATCCCCCTGCATGACAGCCTGACTTCATATAATGTGAGTGTAGGACGGGACAGGACATGACATGGCGGGACAGGACGGGATGTGGCGGGACAGGACAGGACATGACGTGGTGGGACAGGACATGACGTGGCGGGACAGGACAGGACGTGGCGGGACGTAACAAGCACAATTCCTATATAGCCCCCATTTTTGTGAAGCAGCTGTATAACCAAGCCTCTTACCAACTGAAGCGAAGACCCAGCCGCCACCATGGAAATGAATGATCCCAGGGCGTAGACCATCAGTTTCAGCAGCTGGAGAAAAAACGGTGACACCCACGCCATCCACAACTGTCTTGTATTGCTGTTCAACAAGAAACATTTAAGTCATGGACTCACTAAAAAACTAAACATCAAAAAAAGGCAAAATTATTGGTTCCCAGAAAATGTAAGGACAATTCAGAATATCAATCATTCTTATTACCGGTACCGTTCCATTCATAATGAGTATATGATACAGCAGTGTGGTGAGTCTATAGTAATCCTTTAACTCAGAAAGACATGTTTTAACACAAAGGAGCTGTCAGATCAGCTTCTCCTATGCTTGTTCTTGAGATATTGAAGCTCAGATTCTGCACAATCTGCATGGCAAAGAAAAAGCCATTGTTTTATATACCATTGGAAGTTCAGTGAATTAACATGATGCCAAAATGCCCCGAAATGAATATGCATATTGGTTTAACCAGTGAAAAGCTGTACAATCCTCCGACAAATAAATGCACGTGAATCTTGCTTTCAATAGTTACCTTAGTTCAACAACCTCCGACAAATTTCGGGGCGTGGCTATAACTGTTTTGGCGTCATGTTAATTAATATTACCCGGTAATTAAGACATGAATTTGTATACACTAAAAAAAGAGATGAAGAAGTCAAGTTAAGAAAAAAATGATGATGATGATGATGATGATATTAAGTACCTTGACAGAATCTATTGGTTTATCTCCCAGCTCTGCAAGACTGAATATTCCTCTCATTACGGAAACATAGGATATTCCAAACGGAGAACCAAAGAAAGCCTGAAGAAAAAAAAGATACCCTAACCAAAAAAACAAATAATTATTTTTATAGGCTACATAGTTAAATAAATAAATGAAGCAGATCTGATTCATGTCAAGAGATTATAGAAATGCACTTTCAGTTGATTTAGACATAAAAAGATCAAATTATGAAAAAAAAATTGAAATCCATCTAAACTCTGAAACATAAGGTGATCTTTTGAATTTCCGATTATATTGATTCTTTCACCTATAAATGATTTTGTACTGAAATTCAGCTTAAGTCCATTTTAACACATTCGGTAATGAAACAGAAATAGGCTTAAGTTTTAAATTTCATACTTACTTGATCAACAAAATATGCTATACATGTATAAACATAGAATGAGTGTGGCATGTATTATTTTCCAATATATACATGGTTCAAAGATATATATTATATGATGTCACATAGTTGCGTATTAAAACAAACCAACACATTTGTACCCTTTTCAAACTTCACAGTCTAGTAAATATGTCAGAATGGAAAAAGAGTTTCATTTTGCATGATTTATCATAGAATAATGCATGGTGCTGCATTCAGATAAAATGAACATGTAATAATCACTCAGGCCTACAGCATCTTGATTTACAACCGTGCATTATTCTGAGATATCATTGAAAACGGAACTCTTTTTCCTAAATAAAAATACTTGCCACCATGTCAACTAGGTTCATGGCCATCATTAAGGGATCATACTTCCTCTCCACATTGTCAGGACGACGAGGAATCAAGTACCATCCAATGGCTGCCACGACGACAGGCGGAACAAACCACCACACAAGACTTGGCATCTTCTGCAAATAAGTCTGTACATTACAAAATGTATACATCAGAACATAATATATGCAAGCATCCACTGACTAGGAGTTATAAGCTTTTTTGCTAAAGGCTTGTATTTATTATAAAATTCCCATGATCACTTGATGGACCATGATCACAATTTATTAATGGATGCATTTGATGGATTACCTTATAACTACTGAGGGTACATTAAATGTCAAGGCATTCAGGCTGATGAGACCAGCTGTCAGACTAGAGTGGAAGCAAACTGTGACAGTCTTCAAGTAAAAGATTGAATATTAGCTGGTTGTGGATTGGTTGTGTACGGACAGTGTTGGGGTAGAGTGCATTCATGTACGGACAGTGTTGGGGTAGAGTGCCCTCATGTATGGACAGTGTTGGGGTAGAGTGCACTCATGTACGGACAGTGTTGGGGTAGAGTGCACTCATGTACAGACAGTGTTGGGGTAGAGTGCACTCATGTATGGACAGTGTTGGGGTAGAGTGAACTCATGTACAGACAGTGTTGGGGTAGAGTGCACTCATGTATGAACAGTGTTGGGGTAGAGTGCACTCATGTATGGACAGTGTTGGGGTAGAGTGAACTCATGTACGGACAGTGTTGGCGTAGAGTGCACTCATGTATGGACAGTGTTGGGGTAGAGTGCACTCATGTACGGACAGTGTTGGGGTAGAGTGCACTCATGTATGGACAGTGTTGGGGTAGAGTGAACTCATGTACAGACAGTGTTGGGGTAGAGTGCACTCATGTACGGACAGTGCTGGGTTAGAGTGCACTCATGTATGGACAGTGTTGGGGTAGAGTGAACTCATGTACGGACAGTGTTGGGTTAGAGTGCACTCATGTACGGACAGTGTTGGGGTAGAGTGCACTCATGTATGGACAGTGTTGGGTTAGAGTGCACTCATGTATGGACAGTGTTGGGGTAGAGTGCACTCATGTATGGACAGTGTTGGGGTAGAGTGCACTCATGTATGGACAGTGTTGGGGTAGAGTGCACTCATGTATAGACAGTGTTGGGGTAGAGTGCACTCATGTATGGACAGTGTTGGGGTAGAGTGCACTCATGTATGGACAGTGTTGGGGTAGAGTGCACTCATGTATGGACAGTGTTAGGGTAGAGTGCACTCATGTATGGACAGTGTTGGGGCAGAGTGCACTCATGTACGGACAGTGTTGGGGTAGAGTGCACTCATGTATGGACAAGCAGATAGAACAGGGATCATGTTGATCAGGAAGCGATTAGGAAGCAGTCAAGCAGATCAGGTACTGAAAAATCAAATTTTTCATCCCAACCAAACTTAATCTTTATACCACTGATCAACTTAAACAAATACCTACTTCTTGCATACTTGGTATCTTAATTCCTATTTGAGTAAGTCTTTTGACATGCAAAAACCATAATGTTGACCTTCCCACCATTCCTGTGACCAGTCCAACAATGTTGACCATCCCAACCATTCCTGCTGGACCAGTCCAACAATGTTGACCATCCCAACCATTCCTGCTGGACCAGTCCAACAATGTTGACCATCCCAATCATTCCTGTTGGACCAGTCCAACAATGTTGACCATCCCAACCATTCCTGTTGGACCAGTCCAACAATGTTGACCATCCCAACCATTCCTGTTGGACCAGTCCAGCAATGTTGACCATCCCGACCATTCATGCAAAATCAGTCCAACAAGCAAATGAGATGTGTTCATATCTACAACATTCCTTTTCTACAGTTCCAGTTAGCAGAGATTAGTTACTAAGAATTACATGTAGGGTTGAGTAATGAAGAGTACACAATGAACAATTAGGAAAGGGGATTATTTATTGGAAACAATTATATAATTAGAGTTTTGTTTTCGTAGAAAACTGATATCTCCCCCCACATCCCCTTCCCCTCACACACACATATACACTAAGGCACACAGTGACATATGCAAATAGTTAAAGTTAACAGGCTGACTATATTGATAAAGCTTGTCACAGTGTTGTAGACCTTTGTGTGCAACACTTCCTCTCATCAATTTCTTTCCATAATTGAAATTTTGTTTCAATAGCATAAGTAGAACAAGAGTTACCTTGCGGTCAAGAAATTGTGAAAAGGGGAAATAACTCCAAAAATTCTGAGGCCAGAGTTATGGACCTTGTGCATGACACTTTCCCTCATTAATTTCTTTCCATAAATGAAATTTGAATTTCAATAGTATGAGGCGAACAGGAAAATTGTATAAAAGCGGAAAAACTCCAACAAGAAACATTGGAAATGGATTATGCTCTAGTGTACTGCAATTCTTGTCTATAACGTCTACCCACCTGAAGCTTCAAGGTTATATGTCTCATAGTGCACGAGTTATGCTTCAGACAAAACTTAATTGAATATGAAATTAAACAATGGGCAATAACTTCAAAAATATGATTTGCAGAATTAAGGTTCTTGTGCACTGCAATTCACCTCCATTTAATCTATCTAGATATGACGTTTCAGTGTTATATGTCTTATAGCATGCAAGAAATGCTCTTGACAAAAAATAAGTATGAAATTTAACAAAGAGAAATAACTAAAAAAAAATGATGCGCATAGTTATGGTTCTTGTGCATGATAATTTTCCATCATGAGGTCTATCCACCTGTTTTATATTATTCCAAAAAAAATGAAATTTAAAAAGGGAAAAAAAAACAGGTCTTGTGCATGACACTTCTCCTTAATAAGATCTATACACCTCTGAAGTTTCAAGTTAATAGATAATACTTTTTGAGTTATGCTCCGGACAAAATCTTGAGGATGAAATTTAATAAAGGGCAGTAACTCCAAATATATGATATGCAGAGTCACAGTCCTTGTGCAAGACACTTCTCCTCAATGAGATCTACCCACCACTGAGGTTTCAAGTTAATAGCTTTGATACTTTTGAGTAATGCTTGAACAAAATTAATATGAAATTTAACAAAGGGCAACAACTCCAAAAATATTATGCATGTAGAGTAATGGTTCTTGGATATGACACTTCCCCTCAATGAGATCTATCCACCTGTGAAGTTTCATGTTAATAGTCTTGATACTTTTGAGTTATGCTCCGGACAAAAATTAAATATGAAATTTAACAAAGTGCAATAACTCCAAAAATATTATGTGCAGAGTTATGGCTCTAGTGCACTGCATTTCCCCTCTATGAGATCTATCCACCTGTGATGTTTCAAGTTATTAGCTTTGATACTTTTGAGTTATGCTCCAGACAAAATAGTGATAAACAGGCAGACTGACAGACAACTCAGACAAAAACAATATGTCTTCCAATATGGGGTGGGGGGGGGGGGGGGGAGAGACAAAAATAAACAGAAACTGCTACCTTTACATGCCTGTAGGTAGTGCCATCTAGATTTTAACATATGATCATAATGATAATTATAATTCTGACAAAAACAGACAGACGTAAGAAAATTGATTATCATCAATATAATAAATATTATCACACCATTTCAGACAAACAGTGTTCCTTCCCCCACACACCAACACCCTTTTTTCTACAGACTGTCTGACTGTTTATTTCTTTGATGGAAACTTTACAAATATGTGTTATCTCAAGTGTGTATATATATATATCGTCGGGTGCCCAAACTGCGCCCCTCTAAGATTTAATTAGGAAATGCAACATAAATAAAATACATAGAATAAAAACTATTCATGTACCAATTAATTCTATCAAATTCACATTGATACCCCCCAAAAATTTCTTTAATACATACTTTTTCACTCGAAAATAACATTTTATACATTACGAGTCAAATATTATGCCATCATTTTGTGTGGTCCTAACTCCGCCCCCTAGGTGACGTCATAGCAGTTGCGAATTGTACACATATGACTTCCATTTATAAATATGTAAACACAGCAGATGGAAATTCCGAGATACTTTTATTTTAAAAATTTAATAAAAAACACATAAAAAGAGTGGTGCGAGATAAAAATTGCAATATTTATCAGTTTAAATCAAAATTTCTACAAAAATCACGAGTTTATTTACAGAAACATAGTAAAAAAATTTATCACAGTTGCTTGTGCGTGTGATAAAATCTAGCGAGACTACGATGAAAAAAAGGAAGGTGGCGGAGTTAGGACAGGGGCGCAGTTAGGACCTCCGACGATATATATATATATATATATATATATATATATATATATAGTTAATTACTTGAGGGAACTTAAAACATGTCTTGTGTACTAATTAGGGTACAAAAAACAGGAAAACGCAGACAAAATGTAACATGTAGGGAAAATGCAGAAGGGTTAACATTTAACAGATTGGGCAAAGTGGTGATTCAGGGGTCACACTCGGGATATCAATCATCATTTGCCACCTGAGAGTCGATAAATGTACCAGTGTCTGCATTTTCCCTAAGTAACACCTCACGGTGTGTGAGTTAATTCCTCTTGGTCTGCAAGCAAAATGAATGGGGTTTTATTAAAAATATAAAATTGTCAAAGATAAGAATACAGTGTTGGCCATTTACAATTTAATCAAGGTGCTAAAGCGCCCTGGTGTAAAGGTGAGAGGTTATCAAAAATAAGACAGTCGGGGTATAACTCTACCAAATATGGTGAAGCATGCAAAGTAATGGCAGTGAGATGAATAATGATTATGAATGGACATCATGAATGATATACAATTAAAAAAGACATGACAATTACAGACATATGACAAAACGACATTACCGCCATATCAGAGAACCCGCAATACCACCGGACACCGCTATATATATACTGTAACGTCTGTGTTTTATACCAAACTAATTTCTTTTTATTTAATCAGTTATCCATATTGATCACCTATTTTGCTCCTAATATCTGCACAGAAGAGATTAATGTTGTTCCTAGATGAAATGATGATGTGTCCTAAAGGTTATTAAAACACCGGGGTATATTTATAGCAGTTGTATCATTGCTACACTGCGTACGGCTACGTGTAACCTAGTCAAGAAATGAAAAGTTGACATGGTGGAAATAGTAAAAGGGGTGACGCTGACAAAGTGGGAAAAAAACGTTATAATTCACGTGCTCTTTTAACAATGTTAAAGATCTAACTGGCTATCGTTAATGCCTCATTACCTCTGATTAAATTTAGTTATCAGCTGAACGCCCTGAAATAGATAAGGGGGATAACTTATACCAGATCTGTTTAGACCTATATCTGTAACCAGGATATCTTATACCGTCGCCAAAATGAAGCAGGCCCGGATTCACCGGGGGGCCGAGGGCCCTGGTTATACATTTTTTTCTAGGCTTTAAAATCCAATGATTACATAATGTTTGAGCTGTCTAGAGGAAATCCCCATCGTGGGCCCCCATACTGAACCAACCGCATAACCACCTGACCAGCCAGACTCCTATTGTCTTATGGCCCCCCTGCTGTTAATGTGTAGGTAATCCGAATCGGCAGTCATCCATGACTTAGTTATAAGCATGTGTTTAGGTACTGTGTATGCAAATTGACTGACACCTTCACTGATTCACAGGCTATTGTCGAGTGATACTTAAGGACATCTCGTCTGCCGAGCGATCTAATGATTGAAGAAAAATAGGCAATTACAAAAATTTATATCAGTAAAACTTTTCTAGAGGGTTTTTGGAAAAACAACAACTAAGTTGGACATTAAAATGTAATTGCTATCGAAATATTTTCACTAGAGCCCAAAGGAATTATTGATTTAACAAATAACTTTGACTAAATCTAATCAACGAAATTTTAAATTCACTTTTCTCTACATCTATAAAATTTTAAATCTTGAATTAAAAGCGGGCAAATTAACTGCCGGGTTGATGAACTTTCAGGTATGAAAAATTGCCGATTTTGTTTTGGAAAAAAAATTAAAAAGCTATTCTGCAGGGAAGATACATCGCTAGCCATGTAAATTAAACTTTATCAGAAATGGGTTGTGTTTCTAAATGTCATCAGCTATACTATTTTTACATAATTTGTAAGTATTTTTTTAACGAAGCAGTTAAATTCTTCTTAACTAACTGTCTCAATATATAAATACAAAAAGTAGGTCTATACATCATCATGCTCACTTTTATTTTAAAAAATAAAATTTAAAATAATTAAAAAACCAGGTAGTTATTGATCAATGTTACTGATAAGTCAATGAATACTAATGCACAGAATACACAATTTATGTGCAAAATAAAACGGATATTAAAGATTTTATATTTAATATCAACATCTATTGTTTGTTTTGTCACTGATTAAACACTTAGAAAAACCAAAATGTTTCAACTAAAACTAAAAATGTACAAAAAAAAATATAAAAAAATGACACACAAAAGGGCCCCACACCTACCCTATAACGTGCGCCTGAATTTTTTTTCTGAGAATTTCTGTGTGAAGACTGCTTCCAGATCGACATTTTGACAGCCAATATCATTAAGGTCGAACCTATTCCCTTCCACATTTTTGACAAAATGATTATGTTTAACGTGAAAATTGATTTTTTTCTCAGTCTTTGACAAAACTGTCTTTTACACTGTTGAGTCAAAAACTAACGATTATTGATAGTGTACACAGGTCACTTTTTTGTGGGGGTTCAGGAAACCCTTATTAAATATTTTATGCCAGGTCGTGAATGAAAATACAAGATAAGCCCGTATTTCTTACCCGGACGAAGTAATGCCCTTTCAGTAATATCAGTGTCCGCATTCACGGAGCTTCCGCGATTTTTTTTCCTCCGATGAATCCCCGATGCATCTGTGATGTCTCGCCGAAGTATCATGGGGGCATTCGGGGATATTCGGCGGCCTTTCTGTGACATATTCCCGATCTTATAGTTGAATCTCATAATATTTGCAAAAAAAAAAATAAAAGCAAGGGTTGAAAAGCGCACCCAGAAATAAGTTTCTGTTTTGGCCAGTCTTAGACTGAGACGGTCAAAAAGGCCATTGGACATTGCTTAGGGCATCCCCTTAACCCCCCAAAAGTCTTCTCTTGACTTTGTCGCTTAATTCCACCATCAAATTTTCATATTCTCAATAATCTTCCCCGAGACACGTAGGATGGTTCGCAAGATCCCCTAATCGACGGGGATATTCCCCCGATGATGTTACAAACTCAGTGAAACTCCGGGGCACCTTCGCCGATCATCGGAGGCGGTCCCCCGGTGCTTTTCCGAACATCGGGACTCAAGACTATTGTGTCATAGCCGAAACAGCAGTGAATGTTCAACGGACCAATCGCGAAGCCTAATAATTGTCATTTTTCAACGGACTGCTCAGTCTTTTTTTGGTTCAAACATCGGGAGCCATCGGTAGAAAAAAAATGTTTATTTCCACATCACCGATTATTTTTTTTCCCAGTGGGACCTAGGCCTTCAAGTTTCAAAAATATATATCGGATTTAAAAACAAAAACAGCAACAACAAAACCTTCACTATTATCCCCAGATACCCTTCAGAATGCATCTCCATCACACTAAAAACTTTTTTTTCCGGGGGAGCATGCCCCCGAACCCCCCTACCACAATCGGTATTTGCGCCCCCCCCCCCCCCAGCAGAAAATTTCTGGATCCGGGCCTGTGAAGTGTTTTGGATCATGAACACCGGTCTGCATAAAAATTAGGAATAATTTCAGATTTAATATAAGGCGAATGAGAATTTAAACTTTTTAATATAAACCAGACTTCGTCGGGAAATGTGTGCGTATCAAAACATGTCATAGTGATACTAAAGTATAGGCTTATACTGTATATATACTTACTTGTTCCACGATGCTTCTAGGTATTCACTCTGCTTGTTCAAATTGTTCACAAGCATGGTCTCGCAAGACTTACGGAAAAAGTTTGATACAGGAGGCCACGGTATTCTATTTGATAATTAGAATTAATGGATGTATCTTAGCTGTTAGAATAAAAACACAGAAAGGTCCTTAATTAACATATAGAGAGACCATGTGATATACTGAAACACAATGTGACATCTATGTTTTAATATTGAACAGAACAAAATAGATGTCTAAGCCAAAATATTCTTAACGAATCTAAAATTTCTAGTAGTGTATTGATGTATGTATACTTATAATTCGCATGCCGACCTTTTTCTCTTTTTTTCTGGTATTAACCTTCAACCCTGATGTATAACAGTAAATACATAGGTTATTTAATAGTGATTGACAGCATCATCGTCAAATAAAAGAATACTAGTATATAATTTAATATCATCAAGCGAAAAGAGAGCGCCACTGTTAGTGTTAAACTTGGATAATATATCTTTCATACAGATAGTGAACAGTATAATATCATGATACTAATGCGCATGATTACTGCACACATGAATCAATCTCGCGTAACAAATTGGATTTCACTTCACTTGAAAATGAAACACTCGTTTCGGCTTTACATGTACCTGCAATTCATATTTAATGATTCACTAAGGCCATTTTGATCTCGTTGAGCAACATATGACGATCAGCAAAATGTTTCACTCTCTATCTCTCCACACACACACACACACACACACACACAGGTGAGCAATAATTTTGTATGTATATTTTGATCTTTCAAATATCACGAAATCATTGGATTGTGGTGTGTGTTTTTGTTGTTGTTTTTTCTACTAAATATTAATTAACTTTTCCCCTGTATACACTGACGCACGGACAAAAGGCGATCTCAATAGCTCACCATCCATGAGCACGTTGTGCTCAGGTGAGCTAAAAAGAAAAGAAAAGAAAAACGAAAATGTTATAGCATTACTTATTATACTGCAGGCTTTAAAGTTATCAAAAAACAATGGACCAATTAGCAAAAATATTTGATTCAAATCTAGAATTTCTAGAAAACGGACTATTTTAATAGGTTAAAGGGAGATTTGATGTTTACAACGTTATCTTTATCATCCTTTTAATCTTACCCTTTTCTTACAACGGAAGCAGTTTAGACTACGGTGCATAACCATATCGGTGGTTTCTCTGCAGAAATCGCTTTATCGGCAGTCTCTCTGCGTTCGCTAGTGGTGAGCTGATTAATCATAAAGTCAACGAATCAGTGACGAGCTACTGGTTGACGTGACGATGACGACGAAAATAATTCGTTGACGAATTATTGACCAAAAAAGGGGGCGTTGTTAATATTTCAAAGCACATCTGATTGGGTAATTTCATTTATTTGATAAATTGATACTTGCAAAGTTGCACTTTGCACATCGTTGGCCTCTGGTTGTAACCTCTTATACTTTATCTCGGTTCAATGTTTATACATGTATTTGAATATTTGAGACCTAATACATATCTATATAATCTATATAGTACAGAATACTTTATTTTCATGTTGTACAGTAAGAGCGTTTTAATAGGCATTTACTCCAAACATGGTATATTTGGTATTTAATCATGATTAATCAATTAATCAGTGACTTTTGTCTCTGATTAATCGACGAATATTTTTTCGACTGATTCCAATCACTAGCGTTCGCACAGGTCATTCTCTGCCATAAACAAAATGCGAGATGGACGGAGGGCCAAGAAGAAGAAAAGTGGTCACATTAAACAGATGAAATGCTAAAAATTATGTATTGCACAGAACATTAGAGAATCTTTGCTGTGTATATGCGTGTCTACTTTTCAATTATCAGCGACTGCCCTCCGAAACTCGGACAAACAGTTTAGTAATATACTACAGGAGTACCAAATATCTAAGC
>CM037777.1:63840788-63890788 GCA_021229015.1 Solen grandis
TTAAAGATTTAAGATTTAAGATTTTTATTTCAATAAACCAGAAGGTCATTAGACCCATATGGTATCACTACATGGCGACAGTATAACATACATTTACATGCATATTCAACACTTCATATTAAAATACGTAATATAAATTATGTACCGCCAACACATACAGTTTAATACACAATATTTGTATACATGCAAATATTCATTTTAAATTACATTTTTTATTTTATATTAGATTACATAGATAATAGATATCACACAATTGTATTGAATTAAATAATGACTAGGCAAGAGAGAGAGAGAGAGAGAGAGAGAGAGAGAGGGGGGGGAGAGAGAAAATAAATAAATTAATTAATCAATCAACTAATTAATCAATCAGCCAGTCAATCTAAAGTACTACACTTTCAGTCTTACCAAAAGGGAGAAATAAGGTTTCAAACAGATACATAAAAGTTTTACAATGTTTATCATACTATATATCTTCCATCCCGTCCCTTGTCGAAACGAAAACACAAGGGAGATCAAACCAACAAAAATAAATAAGTAGCATCTACCATCCTTATTAAAAGGTAAAATAAAAAAGGTTCCCCCTTGTCGAAACGAAACACAAATAAAGTCATGAACATACATAAATAATAATCTCTACTGAGATCCGCTCCGGTTATGTTTTTAAAAAATAACCGGAGCGGATCTCAGTAGAGATTAACATAAATAAACATATCATTACTGAACATTTCATATAATCAAATTATATAGTTACCATCATCAATATATTCATCATTACTATTATAATAAAGCCACGATTGCAAATATTCAATGACCTAAAATTTATACTAGCAATTATTACGTGCGTGTGAAAATAATGATCACCGGTGTAAGATCACGGATTACACGAATTTTGAAAACACGTGCTAAATATTGACCTGAACAACAAATATGGAACAATTTGCCTGTGATTATGAAGTGAAAGGGATTTTTCTTTTAATTTTGATTTACAATCTGATACATAACGGCCTGAATAAAGAAATATGTCGTTGTTCTTTGAGAAAAGAGATGAGAATACTGAAAACAAAGGAGGAGAAAAGAGGGCATTGCAGGAGCAGCAGTTGGATAGGTAAGCTTTACTTGACTTTGGGATATCTGTTCTAAGTTGTTAAACTCTAGATTTAAAACTCTGCTTAATTTAATTTCCTGGATTTTTATTTTTTTTTGGTATAAAAACACTGACGAAATACAAACCACAGCTATGTACATGTACAAGAATAGAACATAAAACTTTAATAATATGCAAATAACCCAACACACTATACAGTAAGGTACTGACTAACCAGTTTTCGGGGTATAACAAGTTTTCGGGGTATTTTACTTTTACACCGTTTGCACGTGAGAACGTGATATGACGAGTTGTTTTCGCTGTCCCATATGATCAAAACAAATGTCAACCATGCTCTAATATTCAAATTAAGACATCGTGTGACTTCTTGTGAAATTAACATTATTTGGTATTCTACCACTTTTTCTAAAAATCATAATCTTGGTTTTGTCTGTATTTACCATTAATTTCCATTTTTTAATTTTACAAATTTAGGATTTTTAATTGGCATGTAATATCAATACCTTGTGTACCAGATTCTATAAACAAATTTTCATTGTCATTTACAAACATTGAAAAAAGAAATGGGGAGAGACACTCGCCTTGACGGACACCAAGTTGACAATCAAATTCATTGCTTAATTCATTCATGTATTTTACTCTAGATTTAACACCATTATACAAAGACCTAATGATATTCAAAATTTTCCCCCTGATTCCTAACTTAATTGATTTCATCCAAAGATTTTCCCTAGATACATAATCAAAAGCTTTGCTAAAATCAATAAAGGCACAATATAACTTTTTATTATTGTTTAACATATGATTTATTATTCCATGCAAAACAAAGATATTATCAGAAGTCCCCATTTTTGATCTAAAACCAGCTTGAGCTTCAATGTATACCCCATATTTTTCTGCCCAGACACATAACCTATTATTTAGAATCCTGGTGAACAATTTACCTGATGTACTTAAAAGAGTTATTCCCCTATAATTATTTACATCATCTAGCTTGCCTTTTTTATGTAAAGGAATAATAAAACCTTCAGACCAAGTTTCAGGAAAGTATCCTATTTCAAATGTTTTATTAAACAGAGAGTTAAAATATGGTAAGAGTATGTTTTTTCCATGTATAAAAACTTATTAAGATAATAATCTGGTCCACTAGATTTGTTAGTACTCAGTTGTTTTATAGCATTTAAAATTTCATCATTAGTGAAGTCAATATTCAATTCAAACATAACTTGAAATTCATTGCTTTCACATCTTTCATTGAAGTTTAAGACATCCTCATCAGGAGTGAAGAAAGGGTCATCTGGATTATTTACAGCTTTATAATAAGCTTCAAAGTTTTCAATGGGAATATTTGGACTTTTTATACCATAAGAGCCTTTTAGTAAATACCCACATTGTTTAGCATTTTAATTTTTGCAGATAACAATTTCTGTGTTTCAAGCCTATCATAATCATATCTTGCTTTACGGATACATTTTTTTTTGTATATTTTCCTTTTATTTTTCATGTTTATTCTTCTGTTTTTCACTTTTATTCATTCTAAATTGATCAAGAGCACTATAAAATTCCATGCGTGCAGTATTACATTTGTCTTTAAACCATTCATTTACAGGTTTTGAGCACAAGTGCAGCTGTCCAGGGAACCAGACCTACCAATGTTCTGCTTGGATAGAGGGGACACAACATCATCAATCAGGTAAGAAAAATCTTGAATGCATTTTTCAATGTCAGCATTACATGTTGAACTAGAAACATTGTCTATTAAAGATTCAAGAGTTTTTAATGTGCTATCAGCAGATAAATTTGCTTGATAACTAGTAAGTTTTTCATTATTCCAAACATATTTGTATTTTATTTTTTCGTTCTGTTCTGATAAATATTGACCTTGTGTCAGACAAACATTTTCAAAAGCAAGACTAAAATCTGTAAGACAATGATCAGATAAAAACGTTAGGATCATGTACCTTAAAGTGGTCAATAGCTATGAAAATGTTTGGAGATGTGAGTACATAATATACAACACTAGAACCTTGCTTTCCAACGTAAGTATATCTACCAATATGTTTATCATCACCCAGTCTTCCATTTACTATCCTTAGACCTGTTTCTTTGCATAATTGTTTAACCTACCCTTGTCTCGTGAGACACGATCAATACAAACATCTGCAAGATAATTATCTGGTAACAAATCAGACATATACATTTTGTCATTGGTTACATAATCAGGTAAATCGGATGTATGGGAGTTAAAATCTCCGCATAATACTAAATTATAACCATCTTCATACTTGGAATCTAAGCTAGTAATTAAGTCCATCAGTCTGTCATAAGTATGTGTATCTACCATGGCTAATCTAGAACTACCCTCAGGCACTATGTAACATAAGCAAATGAATAAATCGTCGTCTGAACCTTCGTGATTGCCGTCAATTTTTATACAAACAATATCGTAATGGCTTTGAAATACTAAAGTTTCATTTGTAATAAATTTGTTTTTAATGTATACCATTATCCCCCCTGACGCACGTTTACATGATTTAAGATTTTCATCTCTATGAAGAGCAAAATATTCAAACCCGTCAACAGTCAAATCTGAAAAATCATTTGTCCATGTTTCTGTTAAAAGCACAATATCATTATCTTTAAAAATAGATTTTAGTGCTGGTGATGTTAATTTATTTGTACTTTTGGAACATAAACCTTGAATGTTCAACAGCGCACATTTAAGCGAGACCTTCTGTGTAGTGTCCTAATGACCTACATTTTGACCTTGTCCTGCGACAGACCCCTCACCATTGGGATTGGACCGCACGCTTTCCACGTGATAAGCAAGGGAGTACTGGTTATTTATAGGGTTGGGTAAACCCTGTGTGACATTTGAAGACTTACAAGAGTTTGTGTTGTTTTCAGGATACTGTCGGGGTTTACTTCTGGATGCGCCGGATGTCCGTCAGTACGGCCGTGCCGATTCTGAGGTTTTGGAACACCACCGCCCATGTCAAAAGAACAAACTCTATATCGGGAAGGTCTTAAATACCCTCATTACATCAGAAGACATCTTTTACAATCTGATTCTGATATAAATGAAAAATCTGCTTCCATTTTTCATGGAACTATAGACAATGGAAAAAGGGGGATTAACAAAAACTACAAAAAGGAACCTTACAACGTATGATTTTTTTACGAGAAAAAAATCGAACATGTTTTAGGTACAGATATATTTGGTAAAGAATTTTATATATGTCTCGTAATTGTATGTAATTATAGATTTGTTGCCCCCGAACCAGAAGATGTTAAAATCAATTGGTTGCAAATTCGAACGGCCTATCCCATATGAGTTCACACAAGCCTAATAAAAAAACAGGTCCTCTTAAGGACCGCTATCAACCAAATAATTTATGTTTGTTCTTTTTGCAAAATCTTTTTTTCTCTACTGTAGAGAACAGGTAGAAACCGGTAGGAACCGGATTTCGACCAATCATAATCCGCATTTATTTTTTGAAGCAGAAATAATAAAATTATGAGAAATGAAATTTCTGCCTCTATGTATTCATATAAAAATCCTTTGAATTTATCATTCAAAATAGTGTCACTCTGAATGAGCCTCTAGCAGCTAACGCAATAGTTTCTATAATTTATGCATATTATATAAAGTTTGGAATCAAATATACCCAGATTTATAGCAGAAGATCCAATATACAGCAAGATACTGATTGTTTCTGATACTCGTCACACTGATATCAAGTTTACGTCTCATTAATCCCTATTAGAATTATTGAAAAAGGAATCACGGTCAAAATATGTTTTGTTGCGCATTTTTTCTCACTATGATTCAAGGGTCTCTTCAGGTCGGCTCGTGTCAGAATGGAACGGCACTGTGAGTAATTAATGGATAATTCTGAAGTCGCTCCCTTCTTTCGTTTATAATTAATCGCTCCTCAAACAAATTTCGGTACCACAGTTTATTATATTGACCCGCGCTAATACACGTATACAATAATAAATAGTTGAGCCCCATTCTTATAGTTTATATTTTTCACCCGGTATTAAATTTGTCATAAAATTATACGCATAAAGCAATTACATAATAATAATAAAGGTGTTGTGATATACAGAAATAGGACATCGTTTTCTTTCTAGTTATAAGCTTAAAACATAATGAATACACACACCCCACTAGTAAGAAGTTAAATTTGTATTTGGTCACATTTTCAGATGTATGCATTAAAGTGTAAAATTTACATCAAATCTTGTTGAAAATACAAATAAATGGCCATATGTAATGTTATTTCCATTTTACTGGAAAGATGTGATTGATAAAAAAGTTACAAAAAAAAACTGGGATTTTTTTTTTTACTAATTATTCAGATCATTAAGATATATTTTCTGCTTGACAGACCTGATAATTTTATGGCTAACCTGTGTTACACGTAATATTTTCTTTTCTGGTTTTCATCCTTTCAAAGATATAGTGATTTACGGTTCTAATTGCTGCCTTCCGCCATTGAAGGTACTCATCTCAGACAGACAGACGAAATACTTTATTTCACCCAATATGACAAGGTAACAGAGAGATCGGCTCTGACTGAACAGGTGGCTGGCGTTAATTATGAAATTCATAACTTGCATGCGCATTCGGTCGTGTAATAGTTAAACGGGTGACGGCGAGCCTGTGGCATTCATTAATCATTAGAAAATTCTCTCTAGGTCGATTAAGGGTCACTGTCAATCGACAAACGGAGAGAAGGCGCACGTGCGACACGTAAGTCAGTAATTAAATAATCCTACTAGGTCTAAGGTCACTGTTCTGATTTTACACGCAGTTACAAGAGTTTTCTTACAAGCATTAATAAACCCCGTCATATATTCAAACCCGCTTTTCTAAAGGGCACCCATCGCCGTGATGAATTAGATCGCGTGTTACTTCGTTCTTTTTGCATTTATATTTATTTATGCTTATAATAACGACATACTATACGAATTACTTTGTTATCATCTCGTGCAGAATTTAATTGTTTACCCACTTATAAACAAGAGAGAGAGGGAGAGAGAGATGTTTAACACACACACACGTATACAGTAAAACGTAGAGAGAGAGAGTTTATATTTCACACTCCCAGACACACACCAATTACTTTATAGTGCTTTTATTCTTTAGTGTGTTTTTATACAATATAATGAACATTAATAACGGAATAAATTAAGTTTAAAATCAGTTAGCAATTTTGTGTATATCGATCGCTAATTAGTCATCCCCCTCTCACCCCCAGTGGTCAAGCAACTCGAAGAGTTTCGCTTGCTTATCAGTACCGCATGATTCTACACGCGTTTACAGCATCAGCATGGTGATACAAACAACGTGTGCGGATCTGCAAAGGGGGTTTTACGGATGAAATAAATGGCGTAGCCTCCGAGCTAAAAATAAATCCCCGCTATACGCGTCTGTGTATCCGCACGTGGACAAATTTACATTATCAGCCTATTCGTGGCATTTACTAGACTAGACATTAATACAGATACGTCCAGTTTTCAGTATACCGTTTTAATATCGGTAAAGTTTATTTCTTGTATACATTGAATATACGACCCGCTACTAGAACCGATGTTATTATATTCCGGCGTTAATCAGCGAGAATCCCAAGTGATTTTCATAATAAGGCAGTAGAGCTGAGTAGTGTGATGGTGGTAGTAGTAGTAGAAAAGTAGTGATGATGATGCTGGTGGTAACAGTAGTAGGAATAGTAGCATTAAAAGTGGTGGTAGTATACTAGAAGTAATAATAGTAATGGTAATGATGCTGTTAGTAATAGTAGTTGTAGTAGTAATAGTAGTGGCGATGGTGGTAGTAGTAGTAATAGAAGTGGCGATGGTGGTAGTAGTAGTAATAGAAGTGGCGATGGTGTAAGTAGTAGTAATAGAAGTGGCGATGGTGTTAGTAGTAGTAATAGAAGTGGCGATGGTGGTAGTAATAGTAATAGAAGTGGCGATGGTGGTAGTAGTAGTAATAGAAGTGGCAATGGTGTAAGTAGTAGTAATAGATGTGGCGATGGTGTAAGTAGTAGTAATAGAAGTGGCGATGGTGGTAGTAATAGTAATAGAAGTGGCGATGGTGTAAGTAGTAGTAATAGAAGTGGCGATGGTGTAAGTAGTAGTAATAGAAGTGGCGATGTGTGGTGGTAATTGAAGTAGTAGTGGTGTTAGTAGTAGTAATAGAAGTGGCAATGGTGTAAGTAGTAGTAATAGAAGTGGCGATGGTGTTAGTAGTAGTAATAGAAGTGGCGATGGTGTTAGTAGTAGTAATAGAAGTGGCAATGGTGTAAGTAGTAGTAATAGAAGTGGCGATGGTGGTAGTAGTAGTAATAGAAGTGGTGATGATGCTGGTGGTAATTGAAGTAGTAGTAATAATAGAAGTGGCGATGGTGGTAGTAGTAGTAATAGAAGTGGTGATGATGCTATGGTAATAGTTGTATGAGTAGTAGAAGTAATAGTAGTGGGGTGATTGTAGTAGTAATAGTAATAGTAGTTGTGAAGATTGTGCTTGTAGTAGTAGAAGTAGAAGTAGAAAAAGTTGTAATAATATTGGTGATGATGCTGGTGGTAATAGTTGCAGACGTAGTGGTTTTGGTGGTGGTTATGTCGGTGGTGGTGATGGTGGTGTGGTTGAGGTGGTTTGGTGGTGGTGGTTGTGGTGGAGGTTATGTTGTTGGTGGTGGTTGTGATGGTGGTTGGTGGTAGTAGTTGTGGTGATGGTTGTAGTGATGGTGGTTTGGTGCTGGTGGTTGTGGTGGTGGTGTTTGTGATGGTGGTATTTGTTGTGGTGGTGGTTATGTCGTTTTGGTGGTTGTGGTGATTATGTCGGTGGTGGTGGTTGTTGTAGTGGTTGTGGAGGTGGTGGTAGTGTGTGGTGGTGGTTGTGGTGGTGGTTGTGGAGGTGGTTGTGGAGGTGGTGGTAGTGTGTGGTGGTGGTTGTGGTGGTTATGTCGGTGGTGGTGTGGTGGTGGAGGTGGGGTTGTGTGTGGTTGTGGTGGTGGTTTGTGGTGGTGGTGGTTTTGTCGGTGGTGTTGGTTGTTGGTGGTGACGGTGTGGTCGTGGTGTTTATGTCGGTGGTGGTGGTGGTTGTGGTGGTTATGTTGTTGGTGGTGGGTGTGGTGATGGTTGGTGGTAGTGGAAGAGGTGGTGGTTGTGGTGGTTATAGTAGTTGTAGTAGTAGTAATAATTGTGTTAGTAGTAGTAACAGTAGTGGTTGTAGGAGTAGTAGTAGTAATGGTTGTAGTTGTAGTTGTAATAGTGGTGGTTGTAGTAGTAATAGTGATGGTGGTAGTACTGGTAGAGTAGTTGTAATAGTGGTAGGAGTTTAAATATAATGACCGAGCGCCCCATTATGTGAGCAACTGATATAAGATTCAATACCTTCTATAATCACCAGCCGAAAATGGGTTTTGAATGTTTCTCATTGTATTGTGCTCAATTGACTGAAATTCACTGAACCTTGTATAAAAGCCCTTTGGGGGGGGGGGTGTCCGATAAACAGCTGATGTTAAATTGTAGTCAGTACATTGCTCAACATAAAAAAGCGAAGATCTCTCTCTCTCTCTCTCTCTCTCTCTTATCATACTTAATATTTTAGCTTCGTAAACTAATATAGATTTACGTTTGTATTCACAAACTTAAAGGGTGAAAAAAGCCAATAACATGCGCATTATCATTTTTAACAAATGTATAAAGTTCACTAAACCTCGCATATAAATGTCATGAGACTTTTTACTACAACTATTGATTTTTACTCTACTCTGGGCGTTTTAATTGAAACGAATGGATTCTGATTTTAATGGTACATCTAACTAGCAAGAGTCAAATTTGACATCGGTCTTCTCGTTCGAGATTTAAAATAATTGTACAAAATAATAATAACAAGTAACTTACATTGTGATACAGACGTTTCAGTGAGGTGTTTCACTAAAAAGGTTCACAGAATTGTTTCACTGAGATGTTATCACGTTACCGCCGAATAACGGTCTGGACATATATACTGGGAATAACTAATTAAAATAACGGTATTCTATAAATAGAACGGGAAATCCCCAATATTTTAAGTACTATCCACATCACCAACAAATCGAATCGGGGAGAAAACAGGAAATATACAGGATGAATCTTTTTAAAATATGACAGTCAACAAAATTGCAAATTATTATAAAATCTAGTATTGCAATTTATATCTTTATAGATTATAATATATATTATATAT
Source organism: Solen grandis (assembly GCA_021229015.1). Taxonomy (NCBI): domain Eukaryota; kingdom Metazoa; phylum Mollusca; class Bivalvia; order Adapedonta; family Solenidae; genus Solen; species Solen grandis. The sequence goes on from CM037777.1 coordinate 63,850,139, forward strand.
ATATATATATATTTATACATCAAAATTATATTGAAGCACTTCCTTACTATGCTTACTTATTTTTAGTCAATAACATAGAAATTGAGGTTATTTACTTGTACATGCTGAACTCGTATCAATAGAAAGTTTTACCAGGACCTTTTCTCATGTAGAAAGAGAATATCTCCGGCTTTAGCTAATACGTATTTAATTATGCAGATATTTATATACACACCCGCATATATACACACATCAAGGAATATGTGAAAGGATGAGGCCATGAAGTGAATTTGGTGACTCTGAAGACAGCAATATTGTTTTGAATGTGTTAGTCGAGCAGAAGATGAAGATAAAACTAAATCATCACCACGCTCAAAGCAAAGTTCTAAGTAGGGTTCGTGAAACCCTTCATCACTATCCCCTGAACAGTTATGCTGTTGATGATATACTATAACTTTTGCTACATTCTATGTAACAGGCCTTCCCGTATTCTAAGGAATGTCCTGTCTTAATTAATTGATCCATCTTTTATGTGACAGGAGTGCATGTGATGGCATATCTCTAAAAATTCAGAACTTAAAAGAATTGATTTGTATAAAAAGTAACTGGGTAAAAACTACAGTGTTTTTGTTTTGTTTGTTATTTTCCTACGTTGAAAAGGAAATCATCTTAGGACAATTAGAAATATTCATTTTTAAACTCTAAGATGCTGTTTCCATAGGAACGAGTAAACGGGTGCAGGTGATGGCAGGTCTCTCAAAATTCAGAACTTCAAAGTATTGATACGTTTGAAAAGAAATAGTCTTGCGACAATTAGAAGTATTGATTATTAAAATCTAAGCTAAAATGTCAATGTCCCTATATGCAAATGAGCACCTGTTTTCCTTTTCCTAAAGACATAATATTTAGGACATAATAATTAACTCTAAATGAGAGTCTAATTCTTGACAAATCCGTCCTATTTTTACTTGACTTGACTTGAATATTTGAGTTTACCGTCGCTTCGACAGTATTTCAGTCATATAGCGACGTCCAGCTAATTATAGGTGGAGGAAGACCCCGAATGCACGGATGCATCCGGGTAGAACCACCGACCTACCGCAAGCCAGCTGGAAGGCTTCTTCACATGAAAATCCGAATGACCTTACCGGGATTCGAACCCACGCGGTGAGGGGCTGAGTGAGTGTTAAAGTCAGCGAATTTACCCTCTCGGCCATGGAGGCCCCAATTTTATTTATCAAAATTTATTGAATTTAAGATATTCTTCTATCTCGAAATTATGCATACCTATAAAAATCAAGTGATGTAGATCGTCTTTGTTCAAATATCATATTTTACTGAAATACTGTCGAAGCGACGGTAAACTCAAATAGTCAAGTGTAGTCAAGCCACAAAGAAAAACGACATCTAATTCAGGCCACAGGTGTGCTTCATTGTTATTGTTGAACCCTTTCTCCTCTTTATTATTTTTTCTTCTTTTTATTATTTTTTTTTTATTTTAGGATTGCATTTGTTTTCAGATTTTTGAACTCACCGAAGTATGTGAATATGTACTCGTATTGCTCACTCAAAAAATTATTTACCAAATAAGCATTTATTTAAAATCAATTCCAAAATCAAAGAGGTGAGCATTTCTCAATAAAAAGGGTGATCCTTACTCACTGAAGCATGTACGCATTTCTACTACATGAGTGAGTACTGCTCGCCTGTTTGAGAGTTCACTCAAACTCATACCTGAACATTATTTACCGACATAGGTGAGCACTACTCATAACGTAAGTAATGCTTATCGAATATTGTGAACAGTGTCCATCTAATTATTTGAGCATTTCTCACTTAATAAGGTGAGTATTGTCCTTCCTCGGTGAGTAAAACTAATTACGTGAACAGTACTAAAATAGGTTTGCATTACGCACCTTATAGTTCACCTAATTCGATGAACATTTCTCACTGAAATTGGTGAACACAGTACTACTAAATTACCATATTAAGAGCATTAATCGCTTAAAAAGGCAAGTAATGATTCCCTTATTATATGAGCATTATTCATCGAATTAGGAGAGAAAGGTTAACCTAAGTGAGTACTGTTAATCTAATTAGATGATCACACTGAATTTGGTGACAGTACTCAATACAATAGGTTAGTATGTACACCTAGGCGGGCATTACTCACCTTATGAATTGAATGAGTACTGTTTGTGAGCAATGCTCAGCTATTTAGTGAATACTGTTCATCTATTTGAGTGAGTCCTCATTTAATAAGTTAAACAATTCTAACTAAAATAGGTTAGCATTATGAGGACTGTGCGCTTATTTTCCTACGAAAGGGAAACGTTTATCAAATAGCCCAAGGTTATAATTGTTGTTGATCGCCTTCCCATTAGGCTCCAAAGTGGCGCAATGGTAGCGACCCCGATTGCAATTTGTCACTGCAGTTCATCGCATGGGTTCGAATTCGAAAGAAAATATTAAATAAACAAATGAAAGAATTTTCTTCACATGGTGTAAAAAATTGCGGTCAAAACTAAAACATATGTACATGTATGAAAAACGTATGAACATGTTTTTTTTTTATTCTCGAGTAGTATTTAAGGTTTTGGACTCTAATGTTAAGAATAAAATACAACAACAGTATTATAGACCAATATTATAATATTAGCCATTTGTAACTTAAATTTTAATATTATAAATAAAATAAAAGACTTATAAAAATTATGAAAAAAATAAACTGAACGCTAATATTACTTGAATTATACAGAAACAATGGTCAGAGAGACAAATAGAAAAAAAGTTTTACCCAACATGACCTTGAGTTACAAAGCAGATGACAATTATATAAACTTATTTATAGATGCCCTTCAATTATATTTTGTTTAAGATACTCAAAAAAAATATTTGTACAAATATACTTATATATTTTTTTCTTTTCTGAATTTCAAACATTGAAATAGAAGTAAATGTTCCATTATTTATAACGTAGTTGTTGTTGTATATATTATATTATAATATGGTATTATATATTACTCGTATATGTTAATCTCGTATATGTTAATATGCTGAAATTATTATACCCCCACAAATGAAATTTGGGGGGGTAATATAGGATACCTGTCGTCGTCGTCGGTCCGCGTTGTCTACAAATATTTGTCCGGCATTTTCCTAATATGTACCTATGTTGTGAAACATCATAGGTGATAGACCTTATGAGAGGAGTGCAGTGCATAAGAACCATAACTCTGCATGATTTTAAAGAGTTATTGCCCTGTCATTTTTAATCTTTTGATTTTGTCCGACCAAACTCCAATACTAAGTGCTGTTGATGAATTCATGTAGATTGATCTTGATGAAGGAAGTGCAGTGCATAGACCATAATCTACATGTTTTTAAGGAGTATTCCTTGTTAAATTTTTGTCTTTGATTTGTCCGGAGCATTTCTCCAATACTGTACTTATGTGATCAAACTCATATAGATAGACTCAATTAGATAGACCTTCATGAAGGAATGCAGTGCTAAGAACCATCACTTGCACGTATTTGAAAGAGTTATTGCCTGTATTTTAATCTTGATTTTGTCCGACCAAACTCCAATACAAAGTAGATAGGTTGATGAAACTTCATTGTGGATTGATCTGATGAGAGGAAAGTGCAGTGCACAGAACATTAACTCTGCATGTATTTGAGAGTATTGCCTTGTCATTTAATCTTTGATTTTGTCGGAGCATAACTCCAAATAAGTAGCTCGGTGATGAAACTTCTGTAGATTGATTGATGAGAGAAGTGCGTGCATAAGAAAACCCAATGTAAATTCTTAAAGACAGGTTTGCAAACAATAATATGGATGTGAACCATAATTAGACTGCATTTTTATTCCTCACTACAGACTTGGGGCAAATGATTTTTCTGGTGTCTGTATGTGTGTACATCTGTCTATCTGTCAAAACTTTTTAGCATTGTCCAAAACTTGAACCCTTGCTCACATAACTTTTACAACTTACATACATGTAGTCTTTCACTCACGCAAACTTTTGAAACTGTATTCCTACACATGACAGACTTCCGGTGTGGGTATTGATCACCTTTAGTGATAATATTTTTTTTGGTATGCTTATAAGCCCAAATCCTATGTGTGAACATTCGTTTTATGTGTCATGTGAATACAACTTGTGTCAAAGATGGGGGTGGGGGTATGAATCACCTTCAGTGATAGTTCTAGTTATCTTAGCTGTATTGAGGTGTGTTTACTGTAATTTAGCGGATTATAACACCAGGCTCGAATTCCACCAACAATACTTAGCGCAAAGTAATACTTAAATTCTTAAACTAGGTAGATACACATTCCACCATTACTATTTTATGAAATATTCAAGTACATGACTAAGCTGAAATGAATTATTACCTTAATAACTAACAAAAATTGTCAAGAAATGAAATATTTTTTTTAAAAAAATACTAATAAATTCGCCCTTGAGAATTTAAGTTTTACTTAGCGCTAAGAATTGTTGGTGGAATTCGACCCTGGAACACGGGAGTCTCTGTGTTCAAATAGTAATTGTCGATGATTTCCTATCACTGAGGCCCCTTTCCGTTATGGGTTCAAGTCCTGGTCTGGCCATTCGGACTTTTCACGTGAGGAGCCTTGATCGAGGTAGGTCGGTGCTTCCGTCTATGCTCTCGTGGAATTCCTTCACTTATATTAATATTAACGTAAAAATATCACCAAAATGCCGCAGCAACGGTAAACATACTCACAAACAAAACGGTAATAACTACATTACTACAACAACAACAACAACAAAGAAGCAGGGACGTACCTAGGTTAGCACTCGATCGTAGTACTTATATTAAGGTTACTTCAAGAAAAAATGTGATAATTAAACCTTGATATCCAACAAATCGTTGATATTTTTCGAACTCAGCGGAATACGTGGATATGTATGCAGATGGCACATTTACACGTGCTGAAACGAGATGTTACCTAAGATCAAGCACGCAAACACATAATCAGTAATCAAACACTCTCCGCATTTAGCACCAATACTCATAATTCCTTGTTTTGGCGATGACTTGTATAGTAAGGGTTTCTTAATACTATGTAAAATTTAACTAAAGCATCGGGCATAATCTGGGTAACATGGAAATGGTTTCGTAAAATACAGCAAGGACATATAGATATTAGAAAATAAGTAAACAAGAAAAATATTGACGCAAGCGTCAAAGAATCGGGCCGAAGAACTATTGTTGTTGGCGTGATTCTCCGTTATTGCGGGAAAATGATGTAATATCCATTTCGTTGTTCTCTTTATTCATTGGAAACCAGCATGTTAAAAGCATTTTTAGATGGTCCCCATAAATGACGTTATATAGTAACTAAATGAGTAAAATAAAATCGATTATTATTTTTTTCTCATTTATCTTTCTCGCAAGATATGATTTCTTAATGCATGATAAAAGAATGATTTAGATAATTTTAAACTGAGATAATTTTAGGCATATATGTTGTCAGATATTTCTTCCTGCTATTTGCATGCAATACTTTTAATTTGTCATATGCTATGTATGCACCTGCAGAAGGAGGGGACTCGAATAGGCATATAGCCTGTTCATTCTTGAATAAAATATGTATTAAACCTATTGGTTTTTGTACTGGCTGGTGGAAGTGATTTCAGCATAATGACAATAGGACTAAATCCAAGATCTACATTTCTAGTAGGTAACTGATAATACAAAAAGTTTAAATAACAATGTGGTGTAATCTGTTTTACAACCTATGTTCCCATGGTCAAATGTTGTTATAATTGTTAGCAGAAAAAGTGTAAGTACGAAAGTACGTGTATACTTGATTTTGTGTTAGTACAATATAAAACTCCGAAGTTGAAACAAACAAAGTTAAAACTAACTTTAAAATAACGGAAAACATAAAGAAATCTGTCATAATCATTATCATAGACAATTTAAATTTCAAGATGAGTGACAAACTTCTATCTATCTATCTATCTATCTATCTATCTATCTATCTTCATTTACAAAATAACATCATGTAAAGACAGACACAGAGAAACACAAAACGCTGTTCAGCAATTGAAAACCGTATCAGGAACCGTGCCGGCCCGGAATGAGGTTTTTGCTTTCAGTCAACTTTTTAAAAGAAAGTGAAGGACAGAAATCGTAGAGATAGTGGTATTTACTTCTACATGTACTTAAATATCTTAAGAATGATTGTAGTTAACATACAAATATTTTCTAAAATATATATATGTATATATATATGGTTTTAAATGTTAAATCGTGTCTCGGGATATCAATAATAATAGGATCAAGGAATATTTGTCTCTCCCTTTGAAAATAATCACAGTTTAATAAAGTGTGTTCCTCTATACCTGTAATACTATAAACATAAAATAAAGCTGTTTAAAAATACACGACAGTAGCGAGCACGCGTAATTTAAATTATGGGGTAAAATTTAAAAAAAAGAAAGAAATGGAAAACATATTTCATGAGTATTGAAAAGCTTCACAATCAAACAAAGTTACAAAATCTTAAAAATAAACAGGTGTTGTATTAAGCACTTCTCAAAAATCATTATAAAATTACATACCGTATTATCATCGCAGAAAGGTTTTATTTTCTTCCTAAATGGAACGCATGAAATGTATATATCCATAAATTAATTTCAATAAAATAGAAAACATATTTATGGGATCATAACAGTTATAAAAACGTTAACCATATACAGTAACAAACTACGATTATTTTACCACACAGGACTACGGAAAGCTGACACCCACCGTTAATTGTTTACCTGTGCCCAGACAAGTAATTGCAATCAGACCGTCCGTGTGTATACTTCCCTGATTACAATCAGATCGGGGTCCATCCGTGTGTCCCTCACCATGCTGGTAACAAGACCGATCCCCTAGTTAATCGAGCGTGAAATTTCCACTTATCTAGAGAGACCTTACCAATTAAATCGATCTATTTTCCAATTAACAAAATCGATTGATTTGATTAAAGGAATTAATATGTCTGGCCACCTTTGTCTTGAATTTATGATTTTTATCAGTGAAGCTCATGTATAAAACTGAGGCCTTCACGAAGCCATGACACATTTGATGTGAGGTCTTCACTGGATACAGTTCTCATATTAACTATAAGCTTATTGCACTATAATACTTCAAACAATCACTATCTTTATTTATATTCAGATATTCAGAACTATCTAAAAAATACAAATTATGGAAAGTTTTTCATACGCTCCGGTCTCTAGTCCCTCCCTACCTCTAGCGGCTAATGGTAACCATTGGCAATCCACGACGATATCATCCTTACGGATATTTTCCCAGACAGCCACACGATATGAGTATGTCATACCCTCAACAACAGGCAGCAATGGGGCCTGCCATTCAACAGCTCTTGTATCCGAGCCTGGCTCCCCAGGTTCATCACCAGTATGCAATTGAAACCCAACTGGCCGCACTGGAGAACTTGGTGCACAGTTCTAGAGGAATACCAAACCTTCAGACTGACAATGTCACGGGACCGATGAGTGTTGGATGCGGGGTACCAGCGTTTCAAGCTCTCCAGTCATTGCAGGGCCTCCTCTGTGGCACCAATATGCTCGCAGGGACAAAAGACAGAGGTGCCGCTAAACAGAGGGAGCATCCTTTTTACTTGAGGCGGCACAGCACGGTGGCCCCGGTTGAGGGGATGACGAGGACACGAGACAAATACAGGGTCGTCTACACGGAAAAACAGAGAGTCGGGCTGGAGAAGGCTTTCAAGGAGATGAATTTCATCACGACGAAGAAACGGGCTGAACTTACAAAAGAACTTGATTTATCTGAAAGACAGGTATGTTTATACAAGACATTCAATGTGTAACGGCACACGTTTCTTTTTTTAATCAAATTCTTCAATATAAGATGTTTTTAATTCGTAAAACCTTTGATATCGCGATGTTTTTCAGAAAATGTTCCTATACGGCATACATGGAATATTAAGTGTTAGGTTATTATCAGTTTATGTATATCTACTGATATAATTTGTACATGTAATATATTTTATAGAAATCAATTACTTTTGAATTATTTCAGATAAAAATATGGTTTCAAAACAGGAGAGCAAAAACAAGACGGCAGTCTAAAACCAAAGGAGCCAGCCAAGAATCAGCACAATCCCGTGACAACTTCAGCAATGTGACATCACCAGAGAGCGTCATATCCGATATTGACATCCTGCCGTCTTGTCGCTTCTCTGGAGACCATAGAAACACAAGCAACGTAGTTGGACGCCCGCAGCAGATGTCGAAGGATGTCCGGCAGGAATTCCAGCCACGTACAACATCGCTTGACGCAAACTGTTACCCGATCTCTCCCTCGAACTGGGACTCTCTCTCGAGCGAACATTTGATGACGTCACTGGACGTGTCCCCAATCACAGCGAACACTAATGTTAACTTCGTCTACCGTTCATAATGGATATGTTATTTAATTATATATGTTATGCATTACAGTTTAAGTTTAATAATGAAAAAATGTGTAAATAAATAACAATCGAATCAAATCATCTGTTTTTTTTTTTTTTTTTTTACCATGAAGCTTCCTTGGAGACACTATAATGCCTCCGTAACATACCATTACCCACTTTATGTTAGGGATGTCAATTTACTAATTTTAAATGGTATATGAAACGAGGAACTATTACATTCAATGCAGACTGTGTAGACTTTTCCATGAATAATTGATTACATTTCCCTACATATGAGCATAACATCAAAGAATCAAAAGTATATATATATATATATATATATATATATATAAAAAACGCCATGTACTTGCTTATTCCCCTCCCCATAATGTCAAATATCTCGCTCATAATTTGGAATATTTTTATTCAATGACTTGAAAACATTAATGCAATCACTGGATAAACGTTGGTTAATACTCAACAATGTACTATTTTCAGGCTGTATCACCTTGAAGAATATGTGCCTATTTTTCCATTGGAAGATAATATTTTTCCAATAAATAATTGACATTGATTAGAGAGAGAGAGAGAGATGAGTGTGACGTCACTATGGGGGCACGCACTTGAAACATGCAATAGGTATAATGTAGATATTCATAATAAACTGATAAAGCGGTTCAGAAAAATCATTTGCATCAAAACCGTATAAACATTTTTTTATTTTTTAATGACTTATGACTCATGAATGTAACTTTTATAAAATTTCATATTTATATATAGCACTGACGAAAGCTTAAAATTCTTTTTTTTTCTTTTTGATACTTATAATTACTTCATCTTTTAAATATACTATTACAATGATAATTTCAATTAAATTAAGAAAACATAGATTTCAAGTTTGCAAACATGCGTTTACAATAACTGCGCAGGCTTGCCGGAAGGCGAAAACGCGAGATATTGATTTTCATGCTTGCGGTTTTTCGGGGCGCCAACACCAAAAGACGAAATAATGACTTTTGGCGGGGCGAAATGACTAAATGTCGAAATTTCGGGGCGAGATTTTGGGGCAAAAAGACGGAAATGCGCAGCGAAAAGTCGATTTTTTTTTTTTCGTCTTCCCGCCTTTTAACTTTTGCCCCGAAAACCCGCCACACGACATGGCATAAATTAGCCACCATAACATGGGTACACTGGATAGTCATAAAAGACCAGACAATATATATTACAGCGGCGCGCATACAGAAAAAAGACAGAAATTGGTAGAAAAGGTAGAAAGGAATGAGTCACGGACAAGCAGATCAAGAGAAAAACACAAAGAGCAATAATAATAATAAATAAAAATAATTAATAAATAAATAAATAAAAAAAATAAGATAAAGATAAGATTAATTTGAAAGGTCTGGTCTACCCATTGTATGTAGAATTTCTTTAATCTTATTTGTCCATTTAAATGTATTTTCTATTTTATTAACCATATATTTATAAATGTGTAAATCTTTTTTCTAATCCGTACTCATAACAAGACGATCCAAACATATTTTATAAGAGATCATTCGACTTTTTATAATAATAGAGATATGGTATTTGTCAATCCCTCCAAAGGTAATAAAAGACATTGGGGTGGTGCTTCCTTAATTTGGTTATTTTCCTTAAGAAATGATGTTGACTCTTTCTAATATTTCAATATTTTCGTAACCAAATATTACTGATCCATAAGTTAAAATAGGTAGCACTGTGTGGTCAAATATCATTTGGAATATCAGCGTTGCTGGTTTTTAGAAGAAAGAAAAAAGAATATACATTGCTTTATTTGCCTGCTCAGCGATTAAGAAAAGATCCATTATTCGAGAAGGCCACACGATGCAAGGTAATGATATCTGTATTTTACTTCCAGTTCTTGACTCACAATTCACAATTTTGAAGTCAATGTTGTTCGAGACCCGAAGATTACTGCGTAAGATTTGTTAACATTGATTTTTAAATGCCAATCATTGTAATATCTGTGAATTATATCTAAACTTTTTTGGGAAATCATCAGGATTATCAGACAAAATAACGGTGTCATCAGCATAGAGCAACCCAACAGTTTAAGCCATTAGGCCTATTTAACTTCATTTAGGCCCCTGAGTTTTGTCTCCTCAGTTTTGCGCAGTTTTCTACCATTTCGCCTTTCAATATTGGTTAAATTAACACAGCATTAATTTATGCCCTTCGGTGATAGACCACTAAGCACACGGCATAAAAAAGTGACAAAAATATCCTTTAAGAAAAGTAACTCCAGAAGGATATGCATGTAGATCTATATAGACCCCCACCTCCTCTCTTTCGAAAACAAAATAAATAAATAAAATAAATTAATTGAATTCAGAAATATTCCTAAAATAGAGAAATTCGTCAGCAGGTGGAATGCTTTTCAAAGTCCTCCAACCTCGCTGACTTTGAACAGGACATTAATATTAAGTTGAATTGTATTTCTGTGATACTAAAGGTGTAAATAAAAATATCAAAAGTACACGGTTAACCAATTTACACTAGGTATCTGCACCAGAAGCAAAGAAAAAACATACTTAAAAAATCAAATAGGAAATAAAATTGTAGTGAGATTTACACATTTCAATTATATACTTAGCGCAATTTTGTGTACGGTATGTATGATTAGCGAATGTACGGGTCTATGTACATATTCAGGTACGCAAGTATGGGTGACGTCATATAGCAACAAACACATGTTTCCTTTCGCAACGAAACCTAAAGTATAATTTTATTTTGTTTAAAGCTCCGTACAGGGTAAGGAAACCAATTGATTTTGAACTAGTTAAAGTGGGATATAGTCATTTCATATTATATATACCAAGTGGGTTTGCATTTGATATTTTGGCAAATATTGCTATAAAACGAAACTATTTCTTTAGGCTGTGGTTTAAAACGATGGGTGGGGTATTTTAGAGCATGTAAACATCGTTGAACTCTTTCGAAATTGATTTTTGATGTTCTTTATAAATGAAATTAATAGATACTCATTCTTATTACCACGATAATACAACCCACCAGGATATATATCGTCGGAGGTCCTAACTGCGTCCCTGTCCTAACTCCGCCACCTTCCTTTTTTTATCGTAGTCTAGCTAGATTTTATCACACGCGTAAGTGACTGTGAGAATTTTTTACTATGTTTCTGTAAATAAACTCAGAAGATTTTTGTACGAAATTTTGATTAAAACTGATAATTATTGCAAATTTTATCTCACACCACTCTTTTTATGTGTTTTTTCTTAATACAAAATGATTTCCACACAGAATGGCCCTTTTACACTCAAATTTTTAAAATAAAAGTATCTCAGAAATTCCATCTGATGTATTTACATATTTATAAATGGAAATCATATGTGTACATTTTGTAACTGCTATGACGTCACCTAGGTGGTGGAGTTAGGACCACACAAAATGATGGCATAATATTTGACTCATAATATATTAAATGTTGCTTTTGAGTGAATAATTATGTATAAAAGAATTGGGGGGGGGGGTATCAATGTAAATTTGATTATATATTGGAGAAGGAGTTTAACTGAACAGTTTTTATATTATTTTATTTATTTCTTTCCAAAGGATTTAGGATAATGGAAGAAGTGTAGCAACATTATATCCTTTTGGGTTTGCAATTACATTATATATTTATGAAGTATGCAAGTCAATAATTTGTTACCATGCAGATATTCTGAACAATTAGTTTCTATTGTATTAACATTTTTTTAAATGGGTATTTGTATAGATCTGAATATTTTTATCTTAAGCATCACATGTTTGGGCTTTTACATAATGGTGAGAAGAACATTGATCTATTTGCACGCTGCAGAGCGGTCTCCAATGCTATCTAGAATGTTTCAGATCAATAATTTTGTGTGAACTATGTTTTTTCTATTCAGTTGTTGTTCTTGTAATTTGAAATTTTTCTGATTTCACTTCTCATACTAGTTCACACTTGATCCTCAGCAAAATTCACTCGACTGTTTTATATTTCACTGCCAGGACAAATGAAAATTGAAATATTCTGACAGTCTGCTTTTAGAAATTTAGTGAAAAATCACTGGATCATCATTTTTTTATTCGATGTAATTGTTCCAATTTCATTGGACAATGTTGATTTGTCTGGTGCTTCATTTCAAATACTGGGATTAGAAAGAAAACAGAATTAATAAATTAAAATAAACAGGTCATCAGTAAATTCTGAGTTATAAGCATAAAAGGTGTTCTTTGTCTAGAATCTATATTCTGAACTTAAGTTCATATGCATATATTGTAAAAATATGTTAAGAGTCACCTGCATTACAACAACAACAATGGAGCATTTTCCTTAAAGACACAGTATATACTTTATCATGATGGAAAATAAATTTTATCAGTTTCAGGCAACATGGGAAAGAAAGTCAAAAAGGATGAAAAACCTCCTCCGGATGATGTGGTAAATTTATTTCTTTCATAGTCAAATCTTATTGAGTAAACATTTCTAATCTTTTATCCAACAAAATCTTCAAAATAAATTACAGTCTGTTCTCTAAGAATAACAGATTATAGTTAGAAAATCCAGTCATTGCTGAATGCTCAATACTTACACAGTTGACCCATTATTAGCAGCCACCTGTTCAGGGTTCAATTCCTTGTCACATACGTGAGAGAGTACAGTGGTCATCCATCAGACACATTGGGTTTTCTTCAGGTTCTCTGGTTTTCTTCTATTATATTGACCACATACGTGGCGTATGTGATAATTGCAATCAGATTTCATGGGATAAACTGGAATGTTATATTATAAATTGCAAATGCATATATTTTCTACATTAAGCTTATTCTCTGAAATAAGTATGGTGACCATTATTTTCAATTCATCTTATAGTCTAATGTATGCAACTTTTAGAAAAATCTGTCCACTAGAAAAAACCCACTCAAATGCTTTTAAATAACTATATTAAATAATTTCAAAATCCCACAACAGTTAGCACGAACATGACAGTATACGATGACTTGTTTACTTCAGTTTGACACCCTTTCGGTGGAGAGCAGACAGGCAGGTACAGTGGTGCTGATGTTGAGCAGTCCAGAGGAAGATGTACAGTCCAAGGCTTGTGAAGCTATCTACAAGTTTGTTGCAAAATGTAAGCATAATTCTTCAGAAAAAAAAGTTTCTGTGTGTATATCTTTTTTTAAATGTACTTTTGTATTACATATATATTGGTCATAGAACAAACCAAAACAATTCCTTTTTAATATTCTCCATTCAGTTTTTTAGGTTATTTTAAGTTATAGATTTTAGATCACATTTTGTTTCATGCCAGAATTATTTTTTAGCATACCAGAACTACCTTTGTAAACACAATTTGAAACTATTCATGACTATACCTGATGATGATGATGATTATATGTTGTCAAGGTGATGAGAACAAGAAGATGCTGCTGGACCTGGTGCCGTGGAACATCTGCTGTTGTTGCTACAGAGTGAAGACAAGATAGTGCGCAGGAACGCCTGCATGGCAGTAGGAATCATGACCGCCCATCGTGAGTATCACCAACCCTAGGGGTTGATAGTAATGGTGTCTTACAAGAGTGTATAGAATTCAACATAGTTCTGGGAAGGGGAAAAGGGAACGAAATGGTTTATATAACTTTTTGTGTCACCTGCTGTAAGCAGAGGTGACACATAGGGATCACTTTTCCTTTGTCGTCCGTCTGTCTGTCTGTCACACTTCAGCTGAGGTGACACACGTGTTCCAAAAAACACTATTGTTTTTGTTACAAGCAGTGCTGCCCTTTTTGTCTACATAAATGTTTATGTAACAGTAAAACATGATTAAATTATTTTTTATGTATCATATAACATCATTGTTCCATTTAATTCATGATCTTTGTAGGACAAGAGTCTATGGTATTTATTCATATGTATGAAAAAATATGTCTTAGAGTAACATTGAATAGTTTGATCTTATACTGTGCTGTAAAAAGAAAAGCAGCAATATTCATATATTTATTTAACCCTTTACTTCATATAGACTCATTCTGACGCATTGGCAAACAGAGCAGTCCCAGATCAGACAGATCCTATAGGAGCTGTCTGATCAGGGTCTCCTGTGTTTGCTTATACAGTATTGTAGCTCAGTTCCTACACAGTCCTTTGTGGCAAAGATAAATTCATAATTTCGTATACCATTTAAAGATCAGTAAATCAATATTCATCAAGTCATGAATTTGTGCATGAATATTCATGAGGTAATGGGTTAATGCAACTACAAAATGAACTTTACAGCTGAAGTGAGGAAGTACCTGAGAAAGCAGGAGAGCACATACCAAGCATTTGTCAATCTTCTTGCACCAGATGGTAAGCATTATAATTATAATCTGTATTTTTATGCCCCACATCGTTAGATTGAGGGGCATATTGTTATTGGTCTGTCTGTTTGTTTGTCACAAAACTTTTACCTTGACCGTAACACAGAAGTCCTTCCAAGTTCCACCTACAGCCTCCAAAATTCACAGGTGTGCTGTACCCACCAGGTGACTTTGACCTTCAAATGACCTTGACCCTCAAGGTCTAAGCCCCCTCCTACTGGGGGCATGGCATTCATTCAAACAAAGCGCTTGTTAATTGTGTAAGTGACTTGACTTGAGTAAGATTATCTATCAATTTC
The DNA here is from genome assembly GCA_021229015.1 of Solen grandis. Lineage (NCBI taxonomy): Eukaryota > Metazoa > Mollusca > Bivalvia > Adapedonta > Solenidae > Solen > Solen grandis. The sequence continues at coordinate 63,865,262 of CM037777.1, forward strand.
TACTTGTATGAAATTAGCATTATGCAGTAATTTTTTTTTTCTTGATGTTTGTGATTTTTTGGACTGATATCAAGAATGACAGATAATGAACAGGATTCTCAAATTTAAAATGTTCAAGACTTCATGTATGGCCATTCTTTCTTTTCTATTAAAAAAATGCATTTGTCTTAAATGAATTCATTCAAATAGCAAGACACATTGATTCACATTAGTGCTACTCAAGAGAATATCTTAAAAATACCTTTTTGAAAATTTTCATTGATTAAATTTTTAATAAAATAACCTAATTTCATGTACTGCCTTACCTTACAGAGGATGATGTTTGTCATGAGTTTGCTGCCCTTGGTCTGTCCAACATGGCCACAGAGTTCAGCTCTAAAGCGTCCATTTATGAGAACGGTGGTGTTGAAGCCCTGGTACGGTGTCTTGGTGCCCATGATCCAGATGTGCAGAAGAATGGAGTGGAAGCTCTTGCACTTCTTTTGATGGTAATTTGATGTTACCATAGTCATTAAATTTTACTCAAAATTTGGAAATTTGTACTGAATCATACAAGTTAATACAGCTTAGATGATCAGGGGCGTAGTTAACTGTATGTCAGTATGTACACATGTAACTTAAGTTTATTTAAATTTATTTATTTTACGTGGACTTGAAAACAAGTTCTTACAACTTATACTAATTCATCTTGACAGTTCCCGGGTCTGGACCAGTACTTATTGCCTGGAAATGTCATGAAAAATCCTTGCCGCAAACAGAGTTTGAACCCGCAACCTTCAGATCAGTAGGTTGGTAGGGTGCCAATGGACCACAACGTAATTTAGGTTTTGATATTACCAAGAGGTATCCTGATCAAATGACAAGAAAATTATACAGTTTGTGCCTAATATCAAATTCACTTAGATATGCCTCTGATCATCATTAATGTCAGTATTGTTTCCTCCTCCTCCATATTATCATGTCATTGATTGAAACATGCATTATGACTGTCTGTCTAGAGAGAACAAAAATCCTCAAAACATGAATCACATTTGCTTTCAGTCTCCAGTGCAGGAGATCTTGCACAGATCTCTGTCACAGTGAGTTGAAAAATAGCTGAGTTTCAGCTAAATCACAGGTAATCAGTAGCATGACTATTGGTACACACTATGGCAGGGATGGAAATTAACTTTTTTTGATCTGGTTGCCCAAGTAGGCTACTAGCTTTTGGGATTCAGGGGCCCACCAAATTATTTAGTGGCCCACCATGTGAACATTAAATAAAAAACATGAAAATAACATCTAATCATGTGTTACTCTCAGGCACAGAAACAGTTTGGCAACAAAGCATAGAGCCACTCAGGGTTTTAATTCCTTCCTTGGGGAAGCCGCTCACCGCCATCAGAAGGGGAATTTTTGAAAATGCAAACAAGGAAAAAACAAACACCTGCAGTGCAGATGTCATCAGAGGAAATTTCAATTGTTCAATTAGCATAAAGGCATTAAATTGATCACATTGTATGTATATTGCTTTCATGTAGTTACCTGTAAAATTTCGCTCCTAAACTTATAAGGCAAACTGATCAATCAATCAAATTGATTTAAAGATACAGTGGCCATCAAACCTTGTTGATGTTTATTGCAAATGGCCACCATTTTGATGATTGCGCAACTTAAGCAGGAAAACAATAGCCGGTAGAGAGGGTGAAAGATGTTAACTGATATTATGACAGATACTACCCGAGTATTCTACATCATTGCATAATTAGGAAGCATTGGAAGGCGCTTTGATTGGATAACTTGCACCTTTTCATTGGTTGTTTTTTATCTGCCCACAGCAAGTGCTATACAGCGTAGAGCGATATGCTTTACTTACTTTCACTTTTGTTTTCTTTAAAGTTAATGGGTGGGGAAATCGTATTTTTAGGGGAATTTTTATTTCTCAGAGAGGAAAAATATCACTTTTTTACCAAGTGGAAGTTGCCGTTTAACGGCGGCTGTGATAGATGGAAAAAAACACCCTGGCTACAGTTAAATGTCTAGTCGCCAAGATGGACTCACCCCAGGTGAGTGGGAGCCTGTTAGTTTCCATCCCTGTATGGTCAAGAGGAAACACAATGCACCAGTGATTGATGCATAGCCAATCGATTGCTCTGGACTTTTATTTGCTTTTTGTTCACTTTAAATAGTCATGTGAATTTTAGTTATTGACTGATGCAACATCTATAGCCATACTTGACATGTGTTTTACAGGACTACCAGACGAGGACCGCCATCCGAGAGGTAGATGGTTTGAACCCACTTCTTGAGCTTCTCAAGTCTGACTATGCAGTGGTACAGAAGCTGTCTCTCCTGGCCCTTGACAGGGCCTCACAAGATGGTGAGATGAGCCCTCTTCTTTCTTGTATTTTCTCTCTCGTTCTCGCTATCTCAAAGTAAAGTGAGGGCTATAAAAAAATCAGGTGCATTGTCCCGACATATCCTATCATTTCCTGTATTTTAGCATTTTATAAAAAGTTCAATATCTTTTTATATGGCTGAGTTGAAACAGTATAGTGGGAGTATTAATCAACTTCAGTGATAACTCTAGTTAGTTGTGTTTGATTGTAAGCAATGGTAATAGTTTCACATTAAAATGGTTAAAATCACTCTTAATGGCCTCATTGTCTGAGGTGTCTAACTTGGATTATAGATCAGAAAAATTGATAGTAGATTACATGTGATTTTCTTTTGCTTGAAAATTTTATAAATATACAGTTTTATTCATCATTTTCAAGTCATGGAATTACTGAAACTCTTACCAGTTTCTGCACCTCTATTTGTATAAAAAATAGATGATATTTTGTTTGTCTTTCCTTCCTTAATAGCTAGTTTTGAAAAAAAAAAAAAATAGTACATAGCTGTTATATGAGTTATATTAGTTGCATCAGTTACATGATTACCTGTATATAACATTAGTAACATTAGTAAGTGAAGAATATAATCAAGGTTAGATAATTTATTATAGGTATTAACCACCTGCTTGGCCATGTATTCTTGAATTTTAAAGAAGTACAGTAATTTTATCCAAATAAATCTTAATTTTCTGGATTCATCTGACATTGCCTTTCCTGACTCTTCAGCGGAGAACCGTTCAGCCCTGAGAGAGTTGGAGGCTCTCACCAAGTTGATAGACTTTGTGGCCCACCCTGAGTGGAACGACCTTCACGTGATGGCTGTCATGGTTCTCTCCAACCTCCTGGAGGATCTCGAGAGTCTGGAGGTAGGTGGCGCTGCAATACAGAAATTAAGTTTGTTGGAAACCAAACTATCAAATATTCAGTACATAAAAAGAGATCCAAACAAAAGAGAAAATGAAATGTTTTTTTTTTTTCTCAGCAGAAATAATTAATGGAATTTTAATGAAGTTTGTGTTGTTCTTATATAATTTTAATGTTGATTTGAAACTTTCTATGACAAATACCACCTATGATTAGGTATTTTTATTATTAATTTAAAATGTTTTCATTATCTTACGATTTCGCATTTTTTTATCTATAACACTAATTTTCCCAATTAGAAAGCCACAGGTTGTAAAAGTGATCTAAAAAAGAAAATCACTGGCATTATAATTAAGCTGCCCTGTAATAAATTACCGGTTCCCTGTTTTAGCTAATCAAGGAGACAGGGGGACTGAAGAGACTGGTCGCTCTTATCACAGATCAGGTACCACAAGATGAGGAGCCCAAGAGTGGGGGAAAAGGTGGGGCTGACAAGGGAGGCAAGGGATCCAGGGCTGCCAAGAAGAGTGCAAAGGACTGTAAGTACCAGAAACTTGTTGGCACAGATTGACTGAAATTTCCATTAACCCTTTCCCTCATATAGACTCATTTTGACACACTCATTAGGTACCACATAAAGCCTGATCTGCAGAAAACCACAGTTAAACCTTACCAAATTTAATTACAAAATCCTCATTTCCAGACCACTGAGGAGCAGCGAACAGCTTTATCTGGTTTTATGCTGTTCGCATAGGTCTTTTCATGGTTTCCTCTATGAGGGAAAGGGTTAAGATTACTTGTGCTGGATGAATCTGTCTGGCACCCCTTACCGTGATATTATAGGTCAAGTGTTTCAATGAATAACTGCATTTATGCCCAGATTCTAATTAAAAAAAAGAAGAAGAAGAAAGAAATTCAGTATCTTTGGATAAAAAAAGCAAAACAAAGTGTCCATTATGTTTTGGATATAGGTTGTATGTTACATTCAAGGGATGCTTGCTTATAGAAAAATAAGTTGATATACATATATTATAATTTTTATAATGGCAACTTGTATAAAAGGCTAATTTTGTTTTTGTATTTTATTATTTTTAAATGCCCATTGAATGATGGGGCATATTACTGATTCAACTGGGGCATGCAGCCAGTGTCTAATAAGGTCGTTCGATCTCTAACTTATCAAACGTGAACCAATCTTTACCAGACTTGATCACAATTTGAACTGGCACAGTATCTCTTTAAATTTAGTTTTTAAAAAAAAAATTCTGCTAAATGACGTTTCATTGCATTCTGTAACATAACATCATTTCTTTGTTTTTTAAAACATTGTGAATCCTGAAGCAGAAAACATTTATAAAAGTTGAAGAAATATATTTTTGTGGAACTTTTTCAACCCCATAATTCTTTATTGAATTTTGCTTGCTTCTATATAGCTCCTGTAAGCAGTATGTTTTTTCAACTGATGGTTTTGTTTTATCTTTCTTTTCTTGCTAATGTAAAGAAAAAAACAACATAATTTCTGAAACATTTCAGCTGAATTTAATTCATTATCTGGTAATATTCCTGTTGTTAGTACATGTGTCGTGTTTACACTTGAATTCTGTGTGAATTTAGTTTACTCCATCACTCATTATGTAGATTTTCAGTTTCAAATTCTATATTTTCCAAGACAGTTATACTGAGAAGATATTTCAGTAACTTTTATGTAATGTCAGAGTATATTATTTAGATTATAATAACTCCACTGTTCATTATAAATTGCTGTTAATAATATGACTTTCTCTTTTTCACATCTTTTCTCTTATTTTCATGAGATCTGATTTTTTTTTTCAACCCTTTACTTCATATAGACTCATTTTGACACATTGGCATACAGAGCAGACCAAAATCTGGCAGCTCCTATAGGAGCTGTCTGATCAGGGTCTGCTCTGTTTGCTTATACAATATTGTAGCTCAGATTCAACACAGCCTGCAGAGCAAAAAAAATCACTGTTTGATATACCATTTAAAATTCAGTCAATTGATATTCATAAATTCATAAATTTGTACATGAATATTCATGAAGTAAAGGGTTGTCGAGGGTTGACCACAAAACTTTTCCATCTCATTTTATTTCTGTTTTAAAGCACTTAGAAAACTTTCGCAGTCAGCCATTGATATACATGGCAATTTCTAAAAAAAGTTATCGTATGATCTTCTATGAGATACTGAAATATATCAGTGAGATATGATTTATATATATCTGTTGAAATTGAGTGAGATACGATATAGAATTTTAGTTCCCAGTCTGTACATTGAAATATACAGCAAAGTCAAAATTGTAAAACTGAGAAAATTTTCCATTGCGTCACCGTTACATCATATAATTCGACATGATTTGGTGCCATAGGAAACAACATAAGATAAAAAGAAACTTTGTTTGTTTTGAGTAAATATGGAATATTTCTCATCTTGAAGTGATGCAGTTTTCACATTTTCACTTGCTCTTCATGCTCGTGAAAATATTGTAATTGTATCACTTCTCAATGAGATGTATTATACCATATTCACTCAAAGCAAACAAATATCCTCTATGTATATATCAGCTATACATAGGTGTCAGCATATTTATATATTTTAATAGGTATTCTGATTTCCTGATGCATCAAATAAATGACGATACACATTTTTGTTTAGCGTCATACATTGAATTAACATTCCAATGTAGTTGCTGCACATTTATGTTTTTGTTTTGCCTCTGACTGTTATGTAATTAAGTTTCCACAATTATTTACCTAGAAATCCACATGATTCCAATGGATCAGAAGGTGATGTCTTTAAAATATTTCACAAGTTTGTTAGTTGACATTGCTTTTACTTTTATTGTTTTTTAATACTTCATTGTTAGTAATGTATTTCAGTTTTATTTCCTATTCACTCGTTATCTTTAACTTTTTATCATGTTCTTGGCCAGCAGTTTCCACACATGTTGTGCATTATCTTTATATTTGTCTATAATAGATATTTTGCACCCCCCCCCAAAAAAAACAACAACAACAACAACAAAAACAACAACAAAAAACATGGCTGGCCATTGTTCATTCCAATATAAAATGCCATGTCTGACAATATTGGTTTAAATATATTTATTCAATCAAGTACATAGCAAGTTTACAATTTGACAATGCATTTTTGGGATGGGGTTGCATTTTGCATTGCACTTTTCCATGCACTTGCCTGTGATGTAATAATTTGGTGCAATAAATCCTATAGTGTTGTACTTAAATGATGATAAGATAATCTATAGGTAAAATGTTTGTTTTTCTATGTTTCATATGAAGTTGTCAATAACTTAGTAAGGTATATAACACCATGTGAGGTATGTAACCCTGTAAGGTATGCATTACTCATTGAGGTATACATGTAACACCCAATGAGGTATGTAATACCCAGTGAAGTATGTAACACTATTGAGGTATGTAACATACAGTGAGGTTTGTGAGGCATTACTTTGGGAGGTTTAAAGCTTAGTGAGGTTTAAAGCTCAGTGAGGAATAAAGCTTAAAATAAAGAATATATTACTCAGTCAAATGCATATGAAGAGTATATGTCACATAATTACAGCCAAGAAGCAGGAGTCTGCAGACAGCGCTGAGCCTCCGTCTGGAGAGGCCATTATCCCCACCCTGCCAGATGTGAAAATGTGTGCAGCAAAAGCCATAGCTAGATCAGCACGCAGTGGTAAGCTTGGATTTTAAATGCAAAAATAAGTTGATTCTTTGACATGTATATTTTGAAAATGCATAGTACATAAACAACCATGGTTACTTTTGTTTCTATTGTGTCTAGGCCTGTATTATACTGAAGGAATTAAAAAATCATGCTTTCATTTTATGGTTAAGTATTCAATATCAGATCTTTCTCTTTTTAATCATTTTAAACAATTGTGGCTCACATTTCCACTCTTTTAATATATTTTTCTTCATTACTCCCTATTAAAAACTTTAATTTGCTTTTATTTATGACTGCTGAGATTATATGCATTTTTAAATATATATTTAAAGTCAACAAAGTCCGTATTTTGAATATGAACTTACTGAACAAGTCAAAATTTTAAGAAAGAAGAAGAAGAAGAAAAAAAAAAGGTCACCTCCTGAGGTTTATAGCTTTCCTTTCTATGCTGTGCAATGAACAAACTTTGGTAAATTAAAGTGTTTTTCAAAGCAGTTAATGAACAGCAACCTATTTGAGATGACTGAATATAAAGGTAAAATCATAGATTTTCTAAAATTGATATCTTATAAATAGATACACTTTTGCCGAAATATTGAATAAGAGTGAATTTAATTGTTTACTGTATTATTTCCCCCTGGAAAATCAACATATTTATCAAAATATAGAATACGGTAAGAGTGAACATATATTTTGATACTTGCAAATTTTGCTGTATATTTCCAGTGGAGAACCGTAAGATCCTGCACGAGCAAGAGACAGAGAAGATGTTGATCCATTTGCTGAGCCACGAGTCCACAGAGGTACAGACGGCTGCAGCCCAGGCACTGGCCATCATGGCCGAAAACCTGACCAGTAGGGACTCCATCAGGGAGTGGGGTAGGTCACGCACAGGTGGACTCGGGCAGTGAATCCTGGCATGTGTTCAATATGCCAAAATGTTATGAAGTTGTCTTAGGACCATATACCTTGCTGTTCATGTGTACCTTATGATGTACATAGGTATACCTGAACTTTGTGGTTTATGACACTAAAACAGCTTAATAGGTGACTGTAAATGAATGGTTGCATTCAATTCAGCCTACTGAACACACACCGATACTGTTTCTGTACAAGGGCTGCATTTAGTTATCGGTAACAGTCTCTAATGTTTGCTTTTGCATTCTTTTGTATTATAGCGTGTTATGCAAGTAGGGAACCAAGTTGCAAATAGTTGTGAGTGTTAATCCATAACTGAGTGCAAGGCTGCTTCATAAAGTGAACTGGGGCTATACAGGAATCAGGTTCATTGTCCTGTTGTGTTCTGCTTTTCAAAATGTTTAAGATCTTTTCATGATGTTGACTTGAGGTGGGGTAGTGGGAACTGTGCAATATTGTAAAATGTAAATAAATAACAAAAAATATGTAAAATATAAAACATTCTTTGAACTGAATACAAAGAGAAAGAGACAGAGAGAGAGAGAGGGTGAGTGAAGAGAGACAGAGAAAGAGAGAGGGAGTTTACCTTTTGATCTGGATTGAAGTTGTATTATTCTCAAGCATATTTATTCTGTTACATGACTTTATTAGGATTTTTTTTATTAGGATTTTCAATAGTTTTATCCTTATTATTTTATTATTATATATGTCAATCAAACAGTCTGATAAGAAACTCACCCACCATTAACAAATATATATTCTATCCTGTTGCCAGAGGGCCTACAGCCACTGATCAAGATGGTAGGGTCGGAAAATGGTAGCGTGAAGGAGGCCGCCACCCTGGCCCTGGCCAACCTCACCACTGCCAACAGCAACAACTGCCAGTAAGTCTTCACATATTCCTCAGTAAACTATACGGAATGGAGATAATTACTGCTGGCCTGGGTGCCACAGGGAACGAAGTTGCATGGTTATTGGTTTGAGGCCATCTTAGGCATCAGTAAATGTTTTGTTGATTTCTTATGACTTTGTCTCTAGTCTCTAGTGTTAAGCTGTCAGATGTTCTCGAGTTCTGGTGATGATGATGACTCTAATGATGATGATGGCTGTCATGTTGATGATAATGGCTCTCATGATGATAATGATGATTTTCATAATGCTGATGATGATAATGGCTGTCATGATGATGATGATTGTCATGATGATGCTTGCTGCTGATGATGCTGCTGCTGCTGCTGCTGCTGATGATGATGATTATAGCTGTCATGATGATAATTATCACAATGATGATTCCTAATCATCCCTGCATGAATATTTGTCAAACACATTCAGATATTGACACACGGAGAATAAAGATATCTTTTATACACCATATTTTCTATTTTATTAAAATCATTTATTTTGCTGTTAAGACTTATACCTGTGTGTTCAATAGAGTTATATGGCAAAAATGGTAAATGTAAAATTACACTCTCACCTTGTTTTTGTGCAGAGAGATCCAGAACCTGAATGGTATTGAGCCATTGATCAACTGCCTAGTGGACCAGAGAGAGGAGGCAGTGGCCAACGCAGCGTGTGTCCTCACAACCTCGCCCAGATAGAGACCCTGAGGGCAGACGCTCAGAGCAAGGGTGTGGTGCGGGCCCTCATAGAGCCTCTCAACTCAAAGTAAGCAATTTTTAAAGGTTAAACATTTTTCTTTTTTTTTGGTGGGGAGGGGTTGGGGTGGTGTAATTTTAAATGGTAGGTAGATGACTCTGTTAAAGGTAAAGCTCATCATGTTTTTTTTGTGTCACCTTCTGTAAGTATAGGTGACACATAGGGATCACTTTTCAGTCATTTGTCTGGCAGCCGTCTGTCTGTCTGTCACACTTTTTCCATCATGCTTCAGCTGGTGACACATGTGTTCCAGAGAACACTTTTTTTTTTTTGTCATAGTCCTTATTCCCTGCATTACGTACAGTTGAACTTTTGATTGCTTTACAATTATTTCTTCAGATTTTAATCTGACATTATGAAAATATAACAGTAGTTATCATTGAGCTTATCATTATATCAATTTATATATTTTTAATTGTAATTTATATTATAAAAACGTCAGAACTTAAAACTTAAGACTTCACAGAGCTAACACTCTGTTACATGAGTATAATATGCTTGGTAAATATGTATGACCTCTTTTGTTCACATAAAGTTTGAACCACCAAATGTGATTTTCATTATTTGTAAATATAGGGTATTCAAGGACTCAAAATTGATGAATAATTCAAATGATTTTAGATTATTTGGAAATGTTATGAGGCATATTTCAGCAATAGATTGGTACATGTTTTATGTACTTTTATCACTAATGAAAATAAGAGTTTAAAGTAGAGTCAACCTGTGAAAAAAAAATATGCAATACATTTTTAACCCGTTACCACATTGATATTCATGTTCAATATATAACTTGATGGCTATTAATTGACTGAATTTTAAATTGCATATGAAATAATGAATTTTTCTGTGCCACACAGACTGTGCAGAAAATGAGCTTCAGTATTGTACAAGCAAACAGAGGAGACCTTTATCAAGCAGCTCCTGTAGTAGCCCTCTGATCCGGGTCTGCTCTGTTTGTCAGTGTGTCAAAATGAAACTACATGGGGTAATGGGTTAATATTCTCAAGTTCTTATACCTAGAAGTTAAAGCATGCTATAAAGGATCTCAGAATGACAGTATATTCAGATGTGTTTTCATTAATTTGTGCATGTTTGTTAATTTCAGAAACACAACTGTTCAAAGCAAAGTAGCCCTGGCAGTTGCAGCATTTGTCTGTGATGCTGACTCCAGAGAAAATGTAAGAAGATATTGCATGTATTTGTTTTTCTGTCATCCTGTGAAACTGAAGGAACAGAAGATGACTGTATCCAAGTATAAGTGTGCAATAAAGAATGCTAAAACAATGACTGGAATGGTGGTATATTGTCCATGTGAAATTGTAGCAGAAGATAATAATTGATTGCCTTTTGATTTGTGCTCTTTTGTGCTTCAATATAATTATTACATTTTATTTATAGCTAAAAGTAGTAAAGGTTTTATTTATCAAATTCATATTTTAATTTGTTTTTGTGTTTTCCTGTATAGTGACATACTTGTGTTTAATACAAAAACAAACAAACAAACAACAACAACAAATGCTGTGATACATTTGTTAAACTCTGGTTATTTAGTATGAAGGTTCATTACTTTCTCAGACACAAAGTACTTATCCAGCCACCATGGGGGAGAAGAACAAGTTGTTAAAAGTTAATTTCCTAATTTATGTAAATGACTTAAGATTATATTTTTTTTTTTGTAGTTCAGAATGTCAGAGGGTCTCACACCACTGATAGGCCTGTTGAGATCTGGTAATGATGAAGTGAGACGGAATTCAGCCTGGGCCATCACGGTGTGTGCAGTGGACGAGCCTACAGCCACAGAGATCTGTAAATCTGGGTAAATACATAAACCTTTACTTGCCAGAGTGTTGTTCTTGGTTTAACCCTTTCACCTTATATAGAATGTATTAATATACCTATGAATCTTTTGGCTCAAATGCATGCAAAATATGAGACGCAAATACAACTTGACAGATTAAAAATCCGTCTCAGTGACACATATGGTGGTAGTGTGTCGTCAATTTCGACTTTTGTGATGTCACTTTCTTGAGAAGACTTGATAAACCCATTAAAACCTGTGTACATTGACTTTTTGTGCATTGACTGTTTATTGGTATATAATAAAAGGAAAATTATGTTGCAGTAACTTTTCATGGCTTTGTAATTTGTTACCAGCAGCGTGGGGAAAAATGATATCTTGCGAGATGTTAGTTTATCCTATGCTGCAAAAAGCTACTGCAACATAATATTCCTTATGAATTGACACCTTTTCAAACAGACCAGATCAGACAGCTTCTTTCAGGGGAAAAATCCATCATTTCATATACCATTCAAAGTTCAGTAAATATTCATTAAGTGGTGAATTGTACAAGAATATTCATGAAGGTAAGGGCTAAAACAACAACCAATCAACTGTGAAAATAACTTCATCAGATATTAAAAAGTTACGTTTTCTCCATAGTTGCTGACAAAAGCCCCAAATCACAGTGGGTTTGAGTCCATAACCATACTTAATTTTCATTTGAGGAAGCCTGTGGTTCTGTTTGGGTGCCTTTGTTTACTAGGTTTTTTTGTTTTTTTCCAGCTGTAATTAGCTGGGTGTTGCTATATGACTGAAATATTGTTGTAGCAACAGTTAACTCCAAAAATAACAACCAAAGCTAACTATTTTAAACTGTTCAGTTTTAGAAACAAATTTGCATATTGCCGATTTTGCCTCAAATAAAACTGTAAACTGTAAACTGGTTATCCTGATGAAGGCGTTAGCCGAAACGTTGAAGTAATTGAAGTTGATTCTTCTTCTTTTGCTATATTTAGGAATCAAAGCTGAAGATTGGGATGTCTTTTTTATTTGTACAGGGGTATGGAGCTCCTTCAGGAAATACAGACTTCCAGCACCAGGAAGAGTCCATTTGCGGAGGCAGCACTGCAGAAACTGCTGGACAGCAACCTGTCAGCTAAATATGCCTTGACGGATGTCTTAGTATGTAGTTATACGGACCATTTGAAGTTGTATAAATCATTCTCAAATTATGCAGATAAGCAAAGTAGATATGAAATATTAAATGACACATTTCATTCATAAAATAATTTATTGCAAAAAAAAAAAAAAATATGTCCAATAAATATCAAGAAATGTGGTGAAGTATTTTAAGTCAAGAAAGTCCTGAATGTAAACATCTTGAAAATTTTAGGGATGAAATTTAAAAAAATAAAATTTGTTCAACTGATTTTTTTTATAATGGTGAAAATGCTGTGTCATTTATTTGATATCAACCTCTCCCAGATCATGTAAGATAAATTCTATTAGTATTTGCGTTGTATTAATTAAAGCTGTCCATTGCTAAAAAAGTTTATTTATATGTTTTGGTGTATCTTAATTATAATCTGTGTAACCCTAAACCATCATTTTATCGATACCTCAGCTTTATGAGACTTAATAACCTGTTTATAAATATTGACCTGAACACACTGTTTCCCTGTTCCAGGCAGTACCAACTTCATTGAGACTGGTTTCTATGATGTGGGACAGCTGAGGCCGGGCACCAAATTCCTGACTCTGGAAGAATATGCTAAACAGGATCTGAATGATAAGAGGCCCATCATTCTAATCAACCCCAAACCAGAGTAAGCATCGGACATAGTAATGCCAAGTGTTTTACTTCAAGCTTTTCTTTACTGACATCTCTTTCATTTAATCTCCTTTAAAAAGAGAGAGTTAAATAAATTGATTTGCGCATGATATTTGCAAAACAACCCCTATGAAACAAACACAATGGTGCTGTGGTCCAATACTAATGTACATAACTGCAGATTGGATATTTGTGGATTTAAAACCTATTTTTCATGGCCTTCCAAACCACAAAGTACTGGTCCAACCCATGGAAGAAAGGGTTTCACATATTAAAGCTAAATAAATGACTTCCTACATATGATTGTGTGTTTTGGCTTGTGAGAATTACTATTAAACATGTATTATTTTCACAATTTGTACATAAATAATTATTAGGTTTTTATATAATGTAGTATTAAATTTTGGGTAAGCTAATTTTGCGAATGTTGCAAATCTACAACTAGCAGTATGTAGAAGATTTGTCTAGTCTAGTCCTTTTATGTTGTAATCTTATCAGAATTATTGAATCACTGAGCCAACAATTCTTGAATCAATAAATTGCGTACTTCTGTCCCCAGTCCGGAGGTGACCCCATCTCCATCAGATATGGACGCAAGACAAGATCCTTCCAAGACCAGTGTCACGGGGAAGAGCTCACGTACTGGTCGGGACTCTAAGACGTGAGTACATGATATCTGTCATAGTCATATCTTTAACACTACCTGTAAATCGACAGTGTGATTCTGACCTTAGGAACTGATCTTAAAATATCCCCTTTCTGTTTTTAGGGAGGGAGTGTTTATTATTTCAATATTCAGTAATATTTGTGTTTTCAGTATAGATATGCTTTTGTATTTTTTGTTTGCATTCAATTATGAATATACTAAATATAAGGAATACTAAAATATAGCAGATCAATATGAAAGCATGTATAAAATTTGAAAACTGCAGGTGAAAGTTTGAGCATAAATTTCAGAAAGGGAGAAGTCATTTATCAGGAATTATTCTGTAGACTTACCAATGGTGTCATCTCAAATGTATCAGATTTGCTAGAGGGTCAAAATTGCTAGAATACCATCAGTAACTCTATTATGTATAAAGTATTTATATATTATAACCTCATATAATTTATTGAAATATTCTACCAACAATACTTAGCACTAATTAATACTTAAATACTTAGATGCATTTTTCATCATTCTTGTTTCCATAATGAAAATACTTGAATACAGGTACACTGTAAACTCCTTATAACGCTCCTCGGAACAACGCTGTATCCAATGTAATGCGGATGTCCATGGACCCCCCTTTTTTTTTTGGAAAAAAATCGCAATTTTCGTATTTTTCATATGTATCATTCTATTGTAGCCGCCATTTTTGTTTACAAACAGCGGTTTCCGGTTATCCGCCAATTACCTGATACGTGTTAGTTTCTCTCGCTGTAGGCTGAAAACCAGTCACACTAGTACACTTAGGTGCGTGAACAATGGTAAACTGTCATAAGTCAAACAGTTAAGAAGCCAATATTTTTTGACATGAACCTGTTATGTTTTCGCACTTCAGCACGTGTCAGCGTAATAATGATTGCAAACTGTCATATGTAAAACAATTAAGAGCCCATTATCATTTACTGTACCGCCGACTTTTAAGTTACTTTCGCACATTTGTTTTTGAAAGGATATAATTAAAGGAGCCGAATTGTTTAAAGTATGATAATTAAAAGATATTAATTTGAGAGAAATAAACTGATTTTACCGGTACAGTGTAAGGTGGGTTGGGGATGGCTTTACTCGATATAGCATACAGTATAAGTGGATGGGGGGGGGGGGGGGGGAGGGGGCGGATTTTAACCTGAAATAGCAATAACGCGGATTCACATAGGGCGCGGATCACCACCTTGGACCCCCAAACCCGCGTTATAAAGAGTTTATAGTGTATTTAATTTCATAACAAACAGTTGTTGGGAACTGGTAACTGTGTTTTTCAACTTTATGTATGTCATTTACATATATATTTTGTAATCCATTAATGATAGAATTTGTTCTTATACTGTATTTAAAATTTTAAGTTTTACTTAGCACTAAGCAATGCTGGTGGAATTCAAGTCTGGCTTGAAATCCACCAACAATACTTAGTGCTAAGTAATACTTCAATACTTGAATTTGGTAGAAACACATTCCACCATTCCTCTTTTACAAAAAACTCAAGTACATGACTAAGTTGCCATAAATTATTAGCTCAGTGATCAACAGTATTTGCTAAAGAATTAAATATTTGGGTACATTTTGATAGAGAAACAAGGATGATGAAATTCACCCCAAATATTTATTACTTAGCATTAAGTATGGTTGGTGGAATTTATGTGCCATAATGTAAATTTGGTAGAGCTATGCCTTTAAGTTTCAATTTGGTGGTTTTAAGCGAGGGACGATCGTAAGTATTTTGTGTGAGAACATCGTAACAATCATGGCATGAATATCATCCCAGTTTAGTTGCATCAACAACATGGATAAAAATCATATGTGTACCATTGTTCAGAGTGATAAGATTTACATATAAATGCAAAAAGCGCCATAAGGTCAAGATTTTTTAATGGAGAAGTCTTAACCTTTTACCTCATGAATATTCATGTACAAATTTATAACTTAATGAATATTAATTGACTGAAATTTAAATGGGATTTGTAAGAATGGGTTTTTCTTTGCCATACAGATTGTGTAGAATCTGTACTTACCATTATTGTATGAGCAAATAGAGGAGACCCTCACGGATCAGACAGCTCCTGAAAGGAGCCGTCTTCTCTGGGTCAACTCTATTTGGCAGTAAAATTAAATGAGGTAAAGGGGTAAATGTGAGCTTATTTTGTTTTATGCCCCTGGTAAATTCTCCCAACAATGAACAAAACGATTACTCACTTGTGATTAAAATGGGGAATGTTGTCAACTACTACATGTACCTGATTTGGTGGAACTAGGAAATGTTGAAAACCTAATAACACAAGATGTTGTGAATAGTTTCACTTTTAGTTAGATTATTTCATCTTGTGAAATATCACTGTCATATTGTTAAATGTTACATAACCATTGTACCATTTGTGACAAGGGTGATTTTTATCAGTGGGCATGCCTAACAAGATTTGACAGGACTGGTCTTAAGTTTATGTAGCTCATGTTCAAATTATCATTATCATTATTTTTACCTTTAAATAGTAAATGATTTTTGCATTTAATTATAAGATGTTGATACTAAAAATGACTTGCATTCCCCATTGTCAAAGATACTTTGTTTTCTTCAGTCGAAAAGAGCATACTGAGCATAAGACCTCCTCAAGGGGAGCTTCCGGGTCAAAGTATGTCTGATGAAACATTAACTAGCACATCTCCTGTCACTCTGAGAGTCTTAATTTAACAGGACCAACCAATCAGAACATTGCTTGTATTTTGAAAAAATAGACCAACCAATCAGAACATTGCTTGTATTCTGAAAAATAGAGCAACCAGTCAGAACATGCTTGTATTCTGAAAAAACAGACCAACCAATTGCTTGTATTTTGAAAAATAGATCTTCCAATCAGAGCATTGTTTGTATTCATGAAATCTTGTTTCATGTAAATGGAGCAGCCAGTCAAAACAAGTCAAGAAATTTCCTTTCATTTTACAACCAGGTCATCCGCCAGTCTTTAAAGAAAATCTTAAAAATTCATGGAACTATAATTATACATGTACATGCATATATACAACCTTTGCAAAAGAATTTCCGAATCCAGTATATCGTACATTGAACTTAATATTATGATTTTAGGATGATAAGTGGTTGGTTAACATAATACCAGTTGAGCCAAATGTAGTGTTTTGGTTGGAGTCCTTAATTTATTTTTCCTAATTAAAAACAATTAAGAATAACAGTTAACTTATTCTGCCCTTGAAATTTTAACAAACATGAACATAGGAACAATTTAACAATGATTTCTGTAGAGATACTCTCAACTTCAGAACTGATAAGAAGTATTGACTAATAGGATTAGTTTGTTGTACTTTCAAGCAACAAATAAAAGTTGACCCTGTCGGCTGTTGTACAGTACCGGTAATTGTACATGAATGCTGATTTATTCTAACTCTCTGACTGCTAATAGCATATATAATCATTTTATTTTTTTCTCATAGATAAAACTCTGTTATCTGTTAAATACTAATTAACTAGATCATTAAAACAATTTCTATACTAAATATAATATAATTTTCTCACTGAAGATGTTTTAAAATTAATTTTCTTTACTCCCTTTATAAAAAAGGTAAGAATCCAAAGAAAGAAAGAAAAAAAACAGAAAAAAAACAAACAAACAGATTAACAAGTAATTAATTTCATTCATCGTTTGTGTTAATTTAATCAATATTTCATGCAACATAATTATTGTTTAACTTTGGAAGGTTCCCTGTTATATTGTGTGAATTCCCAAATCACTTGAGTCACACGTCCTGAATAACACCTGAATTTGTTGATTGAACCCTTTACCACTTACCTACACCATTGACTTTTGTAAAATTGTTAGTTTTCGTTGACATTAAATTTTGTGGACATTAAATTTTGTGGAATCTGTAATAAAGTCAATTTCATTTGTGAACATTAAATTTTCGGAATCTGTGATAAAGTCAATTTCGTTGGAACATGTATTTGAGGATCCATGTTCCAGAAATCGTGAGGTCTTTCTATTTAATATATTTGAGTGGGGACTAATATTTATGGCTCATACCGTCCAAGAAATCGTCTAAAATTAGCATCCAGAAGCCAGATCAGACTGAAAGCAGTTTTTTATTTTATTATTTAAAACAGGTTGAATTCTTTATCTCATGAATATTCATGTACAAATTTGTGACTTGAAGAATATTCATGTACTGAACTTATACCTGAATATGAAACAATGGAAATTCTTTGTTGTTCAGACTGTGTAGAATTTGAGCTACAACCTTGTGAATGTAAACAGAAAAGACCCTGATCAGACAGCTGAAAGGAATTGTCTGATGTGAATCTGGCTTGAATTCCACCAACAATTCTTAGTGCTAAGTAATACTTAAATTCTGAAACTAGGTATATACACTTTCTGCCATTGCTATTTTATGAAATATTCAAGTACACGACTAAGCTGAAATGAATTATTACCTTATTAAGAAATGAAATATTCAGGTATTTTTATTAGAGAAACAATTAAGACTAATGAAATTTGCCCTCAAGTATTTAAGTTTTACTTAGCACTAAGAATTGTTGGTGGAATTTCGACCCTGCTTTGTTTGCTAAGATATCAGAACATGAGGTAAGGTGTAAGCCATGTTCCTTCCTCATCTCCAAGTTTCGAAGGAGTATCAAACCTTGTTAAACCTGATCAGCTTGTAAGTTTTTCTCTGACTGGTCTGATTTTATACTGGTCATATAGTTTCTCTTGTGGTAAAGGGTTAATGTCACATTGAGTGTAATGTATAATTATCCTTAATTCACTCAATACTTGTATGTATCATTTTGTTTATGGAAAAATATCAATAATGTAAATATTTAAAAAAAAAAAAGTATTTCACATGTTTCTTCATATATACCTATTTCACATGTACATGCATACAGTTTAACCTGTATTAGTTGCAACCTGCATTTATTGGTCAACCTGCATTTAGCGGTCAACCTGCATTTAGCAGTCAGTTTTAATATTACCAAAAATACATGTATACAATCTGTTATATGTTTAACTTTTATTTAGTGGTCACCTCTGTTAAGAAACCACTTTCTCTTGTTTCCATGACTGACCACTTAATACAGGTTTGACTGTATATTCTTGAGTTTAAGTACAAGTATAGCATAAAAGCATAAATTATTCATGTATTTATTACAAACAAACCATTATACTTAATGCTTGTCAGTGGATTATAGGGAAAATTAAAAATGGTAATTTAACTTTTCCAAATGTGAATATCATCATTTTTATCATTTTTAATGTGAGGGGGGAAAATCAATATTTTCACAAGTGGTGCAGCCACCTTTGAAAATATTGATTTTCCTCCTCACTTAATGAGTAAAAATGATATTCTACTGAAACTAACAATTGAATACAGTCACAGTACTGGCATGGGGTAATCCAGTTTACTGTGTATGTTTTAATGTTATTAGGAATAAATAAAACATTCTTTTTAACACTTTACCTCATGAATATTCATGTACAAATAATATGATGAATATTTAATTGACAGAAACAAAGGTTGTTTTTATACCCCTGCAAATGAAGTTTGAGAGGGGGTATATAGGAGTCAGTCTGTCAGGCCTATGGGTCTGTTGGTTTGTCGGTCTGTCCATCCATCTCAAAAACTTGTGACGCAAACTACAAATGTACTTCTATATTTCTTAACCGATTCAGTGACGCAAACTACTTCTACATTTTTAAACCGATTCTTTTCAAATTGTGTGTGTTCATTGATAAGTAGGTGGAGAGGTGTATGACATAAATTTCACTTGAGTTATCTTGAGGATTACAGAGTTATTGCCCCTGATTCAACACTAAATATCTTTTGAAGCAAACTTCTATATTTCTTAACTGATTCAGTTCAAATTTTGTGTGTGCATTGATAGTTAGGTGGAGAGGTGTGTGACATAACTTTCGCTTGAGTTATCTCAAGAATTACAGAGTTATTGCCTCTGATTTGACTAAATATCTTGTTAGGCAAACTACTTCTACATTTTTTTAACAGATTCTTTTCAAATTTTGTGTGT
Source organism: Solen grandis (assembly GCA_021229015.1). Taxonomy (NCBI): domain Eukaryota; kingdom Metazoa; phylum Mollusca; class Bivalvia; order Adapedonta; family Solenidae; genus Solen; species Solen grandis. Next base: position 63,885,128 of record CM037777.1, read on the forward strand.
GCATTGATAATCCCCAGGAGAGGTGTGTGTCATAAATTTCACTTGAGTTGTCTCAAGGATGGCAGAGTTATTGCCCTGGTCCCATTTATGAATTATCTCCCTTTGCTTACTTCTGTTTTTCTTGTCCGGAACATAATTGAAAATTATACAAGGTATTGACTTGAAACTAAAAATGTAAACAGATGGCAAATAGGAAAAGTGCAGTGTCCAAGAACTGTAACTCTATCTGGTCCCATTTTTAATTATCTCCCTTTGTTAAATGTTTTTTTTTTTTTTTTGTTTTGTCCCGAACATAACTCGAATATTATACATGTATTTACTTGAACTTAAGATGTAAACAGATGGTGACTAGAAGAAGTGCAGTGTCCAAGAACTGTAACTCTGCACTATTAAACTACTGTGCCAAACAACCATAACTGACTTTCTATCCATTTTAGATAAAGACTTAACTTACTTATTACTTACTATCATAACCAACATACTATGTATACAGGTTCTAATCTATGCTCCGCCTTTTCTATATTAAAGTATTTTGCGGGGGTATTAATCACCTTTAGTGATAGTTCTAGTTTTTCTTTGCTGTGCACATTGTGTAGAATCTGAGCCACAAAATTGCATGAGCAAGCAGAGGAGACCCTGATCAGACAGTGCTGTGTGATCTGGGTTAACCGTTTGCTCTGTTTTCCAATGCATTGAAATGAGTCTAAGTGAGGTATAGGATTTATTTACAGGTACAGTCAAACCTGTCTTAAGCAATCAGTAAAGGGAACATTAGAATGTGACCACATAACAGAGGTGGTCGCTAAATGAAGATTTAACATATTAAAAAATGCTAGTTTGGTAATATTAAAACTGACTGGTAAATTCATGTTGACCGCTTAATACAGGTTGCCTTTAATACAGGTTCAACTATATAAGATTTTATATTCATGTCGTGTAACTCTTTCTGTAGTTATAAGAAAAACATGCATATTTAGGGTTGACTTTAAAACTCTTTTATCTGCCTCTATTTATATATAAATTTAAAACAGATTTGCTGGCAACCCTCAACATGTGCCATGAAAGTCTTGGAATGAGATATGTATTCTTGATTATAGGTAAAAACGACCCTAGTTATTTAGATAAATGCTCTACATGGTTAAAATGATGGGAAGCAGTGTTAATATAATTTTAAGAATCAGGGAATCCAGAACGTGGAAAGAGGAATCAATGCACTACTTAGATACCAAAGTACCCTGTAGTTTAGCTCTTGAATAGAAAATAATATACAATTTTAATAAAAAAAATGGTTTATAACTACAAATATCATAAAATTCCATTAACAACAAATTTGATTTTTTTTTTTTAATTTCCACTGACCTTATACAATGTATATATTATTATGTATTATGAGATTGACACTAAGAGGTATCTAAGCTATAGATTTTTGTCACTGTGCTTTTACAGCATTTCTCCAACGTAAGTAACTGTGTGTCAACTTGTTGTAGGTTTGTACAGTATTCATATTTGTTTCTCCAATCATATTTCATGGAAATAAAAAAGAGAAATCTGATACTTATTGACAACTAAAAGGCCTTTATCAACCATTAATTTGCCATTTGCTAGAGTTTTTACCAGGATGAAATGAATATACGGTAGATACACATACAGAAAAAAACAAAAACAAAAAAAACCCCAAAAAACAGGACTTTGAGTATGATACTTATTATTATTATTATTTAAATTTAATATATTTATTTTACATAGATTATAAAACAAATTATTACAAATTTTATATATAAAATCAATCTCAATGGCCCTGTGGGTATATGGTCATTTTTATTGTGTCCCCTGCTGTAAGCAGAGGTGACACATAGGAATCACTTTTCAGTCGTTTGGCCATCTTTCACTTTTTCCATCACGCTTCAGCAGGTGACACTGGAGAAAACCCACGTGTCTGGACGGGCGCCCTCTCATGTATGTGACAAGGAATCGAACCTGAGATGCATTGCATGGTGACTAACATGCATTACCACTAAGCTGTCCAGGCACCATGCATCAACTTATTCAGGGACAGAAAATTTCAGATACATTTCTTTTTTTTAAATTACTTTCTTATTTACATTATTTTATTTAAAATATTTTGACGTCAAATCAGATGTTTTATAAAAATCAATACTATAATAATTAACATACTCCTAATTTCAAAATTGTAGTGTTTTATGGTTGATTGGGTTTCAGTCCAGTCTTGAGAATTGTACACGCAGTTTTGCATGACGATTAAATCACTTGTTAATATTGTACATAAATGCACCCCAAGACTGTTGGTGTTCCATTCATAATATTTGTAATATTACACGTAACATATATTTGCTAAATTACAGCATGCCTTTCTTGATTGTAAATAAACGGCTTTATTAATATTTTTATCCTGGATATCACCAGATTTACATTGTGGTACTGGGTATATACAGCCCATCAAAATGGTAGGATAAATAGAATACAAATTTAGTGTTTGAATAAGATGAGTTAACTGGTAACCTCTTCTTGGTTAAAAAATATCAACCGTTTGCCAAAATTTACAGTTCATATTTTCTAAGCCTCGTGTTTTTTCAGTGCACAAAGTAGAACCAGAACACCAATAAAAACATGAGATAAAAAAATTGTAAATTGTTTTCTAAAAAAAATTGTCAATATCTATGTTTTAATCATAATAAATTGATATATCTTTAATGATTTGATAAGAAATTGAAGTTTATTAGCTGTTACTGATCCATTCACAAGAAGAATCATGTATAATATAGCTGTTTTATACCAAAGTCAAAATTCATTTAAATTGCAATATAAATATTCTAGGAAAGTACTAATAACATTATCACATTATGCTCGAATCAGATTTGATGGCCGAAGGAGTTCTATGTTTGGAACTCTTTCTCTAGTTAGGTAAGCACTTCTGTTTGGATATTGGAAGATTTTCATTGTCTTAGAGAAGGTGTCTAGGAGCAAATTGCATTCTCTAAAATTTACAATTTTTGGTCTTGTTTTATATGCATGGGAGAATTTTTTGCATTTAGTAGCATCACTTGCTTATAGTTAAGATATGCCAATCTTGTTAAAAGCTTCAAAGTGGGTATTGCTATATATATATTATTTCAATTTCTATTTTAGTGAAGAAATGGAAGTAGTAGAGAATGACCAAGGGTATATTTTAATTAGGATATTGAAAACAATGGATTGTTTTTGACTTTTGTATCATATCTTCCTTACAAACTCCAATCTAAGCCTGTTTTTGGTTTGTGACTCAGGTTAGGAATGTACTCTCTTTTGACTTAGAAGTCTTGCAGTGTGAAGTATAGTCGTGTTTTCATGAACTTGACTATCATTAAAGGGCAGATATTGTTAATGGAATGCTGGGCCGTCTCTCGGCCAGGTAAGTTCCGACACATTGCATTGTGGGAGTGAGAAAATCTGTGATATATGGGCCTGGTCATTGCCTCTTGCAACCGTCATTGAAGAATTGATGTAACTTTATCGTTAGTGCTTTTTCTCCATGCTGATACATGTATCATGCACATTTAAATAAGTTAATAATGAATGCACATCTGGTTTGTTTGGATAAGGAATATGTACACATGAATGAACCTAAGATATTGGGTGATTGATTTGTTGCATGAAGCACGGTACAAAATAGAATTGATTGATCACAGTCACGTGTCTTTCTGAAGTCATTAATCAGTTACATATCCTGGGCCAGAAAATTAAAGTTGAAAAAAATCTGAATTTAGTCTTCTCAGGGAATTCTTAGCAATGTTGATATTATTAAATAATCTGGAACAGAAACTTATCATTCTTATTTTTTTTCCTTATGAACTATCATTTTGGTAATTCATTCATAAACGTGATATTCACTTAAAATGAAAAACTGATTACCAGGTGCTAGGCATACTCTCTAAATTTCTTTGGAAATAGTTTCACTCAGATGGAATTTAAGCATGATATAATTAATGTATATGATATATTCATTTATTTTATGCTTACTGGTGAAATACTGGATTCTATCAGTGAGATAAAATCCATTTCTCACATTGTGGGTGATATAGATCTACACAAAATAATTCCATTCTTTCACCAGTCATTAGCATAAAATAAAAAGAATATTGTTTTGATTTGAGTGGATTTGGAATATATATCATCTCGAATGATACATTTGGCATTTTCACTCCATCTGCTTGCTCGTGAAAATATTAAAAGCGTATCACTACTCGATGGAATTATAATTCCATATCCACTGGAAACAAACAAATATATCCTCTTTATACCGGTATGTAGAAATAGCTGCATGAGTTTGGTGACATATTTGGTAATGTAAATATTTCACTGTACCAGAATGCATGAATATTTTGAAAATGCACAGGTGATGTGTAGTTATCCTTGCAGTGAAATGCATGAACACTGGGTCCCTTTAAAGCATTTTATGAGATAAATGAATAAATTACAAAGCTATTAAGGTCGATTAATCACATTTCATACCTAAGTCACAATCTTTAACCCTTTCCCTCATATATACTCATTTTGACGCCCTCAATAGGTATCACATAAAGCCTGATCTGCAGAAAACCATAGTTAAACCTTACCAAATTTAATTATAAAATCCTCATTTCCAGACCACTGAGGAGCAGCGAACAGCATAAAACCTGATCAGCCTGCGAGTTACTCGCAGGCTGATCTGGTTTTATGCTGTTCGCATAGGTCTTTTCATGGTGTCCTCTATGAGGGAAAGGGTTAAGTGATACAAAGTTGTTAAAAGCATTTTGAATTCTGTTTTATTTTTTACTTTATTTTCAGATAAACATTCTATAAATTGTTGTAGTAAAGGAATTATTCATTTAGCATTTTAGTATTTATATTCTGATACAAAAGTTACCAATTTTAATAAAAACATATAGCTGTGTTAAAAACAGTCTGCATTCATTTTTTTTAAAAAACTTTTTCTCTCTCTTTTCTATTCAATCAGTATTTTATAAATGAATGTAGTAAATGAACCATTCTTTTTGCTTTGAACTTGTATAGAATATCAGAAAACATTTTTAGGCCAAAAAAAAAAAAAATGTAAACTTGTACAAAAATATATATTTTTTTTATTTCTGATTGATAACTATTTATTATTTTAAGTCTTAAGTCAAGCTATCCTGTAATATTCATGTTTACAATGATCAACTTTGTTTCCTTTGTTGTTACTTTGTATACATCCCTGTACAGTCCAATAACTAAATGTATAGTTTGAATGCCTAATTAATGTATGATAGTGATACTACAATATAATCCATGGATGCGCTACTATAAAATCTGCTCTTTCAGACGCTTGGATGTACTGTTTTTTTTTTTAGATTGCAGTCACTAATAGTTTGATGGCATGTATTATATCCATATATATTTATTGACAGCAAGTCAATTACTCAGTTTTAAGGAATATATATTGAAGGAGGAACGCAAAACTAGGCTAAGTGCTTATACATATATATGCACTTAGCCTAGTTTTGCTTTCACTCCTTGATAAATAGTCGAAAAAAAAATGATTTGTAGGTGTTTCTTACTTGCAAGGATACTGCTTTATTTCTTGTATTTTATTTATTAAGATTTTAATCTTTTATATTTATTTACTTTGGTTACAAAACAAGTTCT
>CM037777.1:63890888-63940888 GCA_021229015.1 Solen grandis
CAGATATAATGATATTTATCACCATGGATGGCTTTGACGGTGGTGTATGTGGTCATTTTTGTGGGAGGAAACCGGAGAACCCTGTCTGGACGGGTGATCACTGTACCCTCTCACATACATGACCAGGAATCGAACCTGGGATGCACTGGTGAAAAGCAAAGCACATTTATTTATGGAGTTTCTGTAATGAAAAAATAAAAATTGAATCTTTGGTAATTTAAGAAAATAAAAATAGAAAATGAGGATAAAAAAAACAGTATTATTGTAGGGTGTATGAATAAAAATTTGATCGCCTTTAGTTTAGTTGTGCTTTGAAATTGTATATTATGGTACAACATTTTGAACTATAGCAATTGCTTTAATGTTATTTTAGCATGATTAGAATTTTCTTTAGACCTGCCATTTGTCCAGTGGTTAAAATGGTTGATAATTGTTCTAGATGTTGAAAAGAAAAGGCTTTAGCTTCTTTAATCTAAATATTAGATTTTGGGTGGACTTTTAGTATATTCATTATTTATAATTACTAATGATACAAGATTTTTTTTTTTTTTTAAATTTACATGACATCATATTATTTTTTCTTTAATCTCATATTTTAATTCTATATATTTCATGTTTATTTGTTATTATATTTATATGTTATTTAATACCTATTTAGCCATTATATTAAGCACAATTTTTATGAATAGCTGTCTATACAATGTACTAGATAAACATCAAAATAAAATTTACGATATGAATTTTATATATTCAATCTATATTTAACCCAGAAAAACCCGCAAGCAGCAAGAGCGTGAAGAAAAACAGAAAGAGGAGGAGCTTCAGGCTCAGCTTCAGAAAGAGGCTGAAGCAATATCGGTTGTGGACAATCGTCCGTTCGACCCACCATGTGATCCAGCCCTCTTGAAGTACATTGATGAAGTGGTGGAGAAGATACAGCCCCTGCCTACTACCAGGGAACAAGTCAAGGCCTTGGCAATGTGAGTTTGTAGATAGTGTGAGAGTTGGTTTATTGGTTTAATGTTCTGTCGACAGTATTTCAGTCATTTGGAGACTATGTCTACATGAGACAGATATAGTGCTTCAACATGGCAAGTATTATGCCATAGACATATGGCATGATACCACACCTTGTCACATTATCCTGACACCGCACTATCCAGTCCTGAAATAACCCTTATATGCTTAGCGCAGATTAAGGGAGTTATTCCAGTGCATTCTTTCATGACTTTGGTATGACGTGGCTGGGGATAGAACGCACAGCCTCCTGATTCCAGGATGGATGATGTAGCCACTCAGCCACCGTGACCGGTGATGGTGTAAAAGGCATGCAAACAGTAGTCATGGTTCTTTGATAATAAGAAAAATGCCAGTCTAAGGTCCTATTCATCATTTAATATGATAAATCTGAGTTTTAGATTTTAGACTTAGGAATAGCAAAATTTCAAAGTGATGTTTTACTAATTCTGAGAATATTTCAGTGCCTCTTATTACATTTCTTGATAAATAAAAGGAAATTATTGGGTTAACATAAATTTATCTATTATGTATGAAGAAAATGACTGCTTCAAAGTTTAGAATAAGAGATGGAGATAAATGAATTAGAGCTTTGTACGGTGAAAGACGTCTTTGGCTTATCTGTAAGAAAACATGATCTGTAAATGAAAATGCATTTGCACAGTTTTAATAAAAACTGATTATTATTACACCTAATTAATCCCCAAATCACAAAATGAAATGGAGGGGGCGATGAATATATAGGGATCATAATTACGTGTTGTCTGACTCAGTCGTAATATCCTGTCCCAGTGCAAAAAGTTCAATATATTTTCTTTGTTGAGTTAAGGTAGTGTGGCGGAGTTATTCATCACTTCAGTGACAGCTCTAGTTTATAGCTTTATGTAACAGTGAATGTTTTTTTTTTTCCTCAAAAGCATTTTGTTAATTGAGAATATTTTATCAATAACAGTGACTAATGTACACTTTACCAGTAACCCTTTTCCCCTCATGAATATTCATGTATAGATTTACAATTGTTGAATATTAATTTACCGGAACTTGAAATGTATATGAAACAATGGATTTTGCTTTGCTGTGTAAAATTTGAGCTGCAATATTGTATAAGAAAACAGAGGAGACCCTGATTAGATAGCTCCTATAGGGGCTACCTGATCTAGATCTGCTCTGTTTGCCAATGTATCAAACAAGTCTATCAGAAGTAAAGGGTAAACTTTGTGTGGCAAAGCAATAATCTTTTCTCTTTCCAGATTTGTTGCTGATAGGATGGGTGGATCAATAGAAAGAGGTCAATTGAGCAACTTCGGCTGGGAGCTGCCATTAAGTCAAACCAAGTTTGAGCTTAAATCTAACGTTGTTCCACTTTGTAGAATAAAAGCCGGCATCCACATACATAGAGCATTATTATTCAAGGTAAAACTGTCTTTTTAGTTTCAGTTGTTTTTTTTACTGCTGATTAAATAAAAAGGGATAATTTTTTGTAAATTATGAGGTTACGTGCAAAATACATTAACAGGCATTTCATTCATTATTGAAAGAACAAGCAAATTACAGGTTTTGGTTCTGTTGCTTTTTTCTTAGCCTTTGAAAATATCAGATAATTTAAATGAAATTATCAAATAAAACTTAACTTGGTTTTGACAGTAATAAATTAATACAGTAATAGGCAGACAATTAAATAAAAAAAATGATATAAACAAAGGGAGGCAACCACTAAATACTGTAGTGGAATGCATACATATCCATATACCCCTAATCATATCCCTTTATGATTAAAGGCAGACCTATATCACTCACAGTGTGGGTGATGTCAATGCGTGATATGGATTAAATTTCACTGATAGAAGACAGAATTTCATCAGTTTGCACGAAATAAATCTACATATTTCAGACATTAGCCGATAAAATAGCAGTCAGCTGCACGTTAGTGAGAGGGGAGTACAACAGAGCGTGGAACGAGGTCCTTCTGGCAGACCAGGATTACACTGTGAGTACAATGGCACTTTAGTACCTGTTCGGACACTGTAGTCTAGGTTTCGCATCATTTGATGTGTTTCTTGTTAATTTTTTTAAGAAATAGAATGCAAGAGACACTGCTAGTAAAAATCTTCCTGTTGTCACTGCTGTTTGGTTTATTCGAAAATATAAGTAAGATAAATTTATATGTCGTATTTTGAAAACAAAACTTACCCCGTTCTAAGCCATTTCATTTGGTATTGATATATCAATTTCATGTGTAATAAAATAATACTGTGTAATAAATACCGCTACCAAAGTTTTGCTGTAAGCCAACACAATATAGACATTCTGAGGAATAAAATGATTATTTGATTGCAAGTAATTTGAATATTTGAGTGGTAAAGGATTAAAAAAACTACATGTTTATGTATAATTGGTTGAATTCCACCAACAATTCTTAGCGCTAAGTAAAATTTAATACCTAAGAGCGAATTTCATTAGTCTTGTTTCTCTAATAAAAATATTCAAATATATCATTTCCTTACAATTATTGTTAGTCTTTTAGGTATAAATCATTTCAGCTTAGTCATATACTTGAACATTTCATAAAAAAGTAATGGTGGAATGTGTATCTACCTGGTTTAAGAATTTCAGTATTACTTAGTGCTAAGTATTGTTGGTGGAATTTGAGCCAGGTATGTAAAACATGAGGCTGAACAAGGATCCTAAAAACCGATTTTTTACCGGTTTTGACCGATTTTGATCTCAATCGACCGGTTCAGATTTCAAAAAGTACCAAAAAAATCGGTCGAAAAAAAATCCATAATCCTCGTCTAAAACTTTCAAAATCGGTCCAAACGGTTCATTATAGTCTCTCTTACACACCAATTGACCTACTTCTTGAATTTCCGGTGTGCCCTCGGGGCAGGTGTCAGTGGGGGTCAGGCAGGGACACCCGTCTAGGTCATTATTGGGCAGTTAAGATGAATGGATTGACGGTTTGTACTTAGCGGTTATTTGGACGGTGCCGTGTAATTATCTATGCCGTCATAATGGACCATTGCTTGTTTGCAAACTGTAACCGGTCGACTTTTAAATGCGGTAATTAATGACAATATCAAAGGCTAATAAAAATGTTTGATCTCCTTAGTAATTTGTAATTTGTAAGAACAAAATAAAAGAATTAAAAAAAACTGATAACTGTTTGGTGTTATTACTCAACTTTATATTTGGTATATAAGGGGATGGTATCAGTGACAAGGCTGCATTTCGTTGAAATGGCTCAGCGCAATTTACTTTTAATCACAAATAAATAAAAGTTATTGACAAAAAAAATATATAAACACAAAGGAACATAATAAACAACACCAAAACGACTGCTTCCAACAATTTATTGATTCGTTAGAGTCATATACAGACCGTCATATACATGCACTTCCGGTAAACAAACTTTCGATTTCGTAGAGGTAAATATTGCAGAAAAATACCTTATTATGCCAACAGGATGCTGAAATATAATAAAAGATCTATTTTCACACTGCAAATGATTCAGGGTATGTTGATTGAAAATATCAATTTATTTTTTTTTTTTTTTGAGGCTGAATACACTCTCTGAAACTCAAGGGTCATAGGATAGAAGATATTAGTTGTTTTTTTCAAAATTGTGCAAATATTCAAATGTGATGAGCAGCCAAGTCATAGGATTAAAAGTAACTAGTGTAAGGTTTTAGAAGTCAAATAAATAATAAGAATGAAACATTTGGAATCTGAAAACTCGCTGCATAGACGGAGTATTAACTGCAGATGATGGTTAATATTGTTAAAACTGAATATTATACATGTATTAGATAAGCTACATATTCCAGATTTATTTGGCTTATTGTCATACATACTGGTATTCACAAATCTTATAGACAACTGAACGTCCCTGGGTTGAGTTTCAAGAGGTACTAACTTGGCTCTTCATGACCCTGATGTGTATTCAGATAAAGTGTGTATGGCTGCATGTTTCTATAGGGATGGTAGCATCATAGTTTTAGATTAGTACTTACTGTGTAGTCTTAGTTTAGTTGCTCAGATTGTCATGTATATATATATATATATATATATATATATATATATGTCAACTGATATAAATAATATTTAAAAAAAATGCATATTACATGATTATACATTAACTAAGCTATCTAGGAATAGTCTATAATTATGTAACACAAAAATCATTAGGAATATATGGTCAAGTATTCCTGTTAGGGGCAACATTTTTTTTATAGCCTTCCCAGGTGAAAGTACTGGTCCAACCAGGAACCATTGAGAGAGATTAGTAGAAATTGTAAGAACTTGTTTTCTAATTGACATAAGATTACTTTAAACAAACTAGTGGTATCATTTAGCAAACATCTTTACTGAGTCAACAGCATTTTTTGGTTTGAAAATCTGTCTGATTCAATCTTATAAAGTGTGTATATCCTTTATATGAGATATTATTTACATCTATGTCAATGATGTGAACAAGGATATTATTGAGATTATCAAGGAAATCGATAATGATTTTATTCCCTGTTTCCAAAGAATGACTTTACTACTGATCATGCAGCTGCTCACAAATTCAGCTGAAAACTGAATTCACACTACTTACACATTTATCAAATGACTCCTTCATTAATGACTTTTGTATTAGTTTTAATTTCAAAACAGGTTAAAAAAAATAGAAATAAGAACTAAAGATTAAATAGATAATCATACATTAGTATAATCAAATATTTAAGCATTCTATCCATGTTATTACATATTACATATAATTTATTTAAACATCCTTTTTCCAGCTGGAGGATAGTTTGTTTATGTTTAGTCCAACAGTAAGTGTGTTCTTGGGAAAATGGTTGGACGGCATGTGACTACATCTCATTTCTGTAATTGTTGGTCAAAAAGAGTTCTATTTTTTTGTTTCTTAAGTACTTCTCTTTATCTCCACCATTGTAAAAAAAATGTCTGCATAGAAAGGTAAGATATAATGAGATGAAACTTATAAGTACTCCAACTAAAATTTTGTGTACACTAGTATCTTATGTCAGAATTAAAATAACAAATTTTCAATATTCAGTAGCTGTCTGCAAAACATTGGTTTCAAATGGTAGATTATGCACCAAAATCATTGCAGCAGATGACAAGATTAAGGCAATAAACATTTTAAATATTGATCAGGTATATATTTTGGAAAATATTTTTTTCTTGCAAGTTTGAAATTGGAGTACTGAAAAGTCTTGTTAACTGTATATTCATTTCCTACCAAAAACTTGTGAAAATATAAGACTTCAAAATGTTCATATACCAGAGTATTGTTCTGCTTTTTTGCCAACAATTCTGAAAACTGTATATATAATAAGAAATGGAATTGGGCACATTTTCCACCTGCACTCTTGTATATGTAACCAACGCAAGCTTAGTATTATCACTGCTTTCAGTGTTTTATAATGTGAAAGCTGTCTTTGCCATACTTATGAATAAAATGTAACCATAACTTTTGTTTCTTAATTAAAGGGGCTGTTATTTTAAAATTACATGTAAAATAAAGTTTGTGTATTCATAAATTTATCATTTTTTTAAAAGAAAAGTAACACATATTTTAATTCACATACACATTGCATGGCTATCATTGTAACTTATTCTAGCTCAGACTGATCATTTTCATTAAGTTCTTTCTCATCAGCACTTCACCATGTACAGAGTTTTTCAATTTATAATTTCTCTATATCTCATTTCTCCTAGCTCTGTGGATTAAATGTTTTAGGTCTATTTTGATATTGTTGGTATTGTGAAGTGTGACTTGTGTCTCATAATCATATACTTGAAAATCATCAGTCCTGTAAAACCATGGCGACATCAAGTATAAGATAGTTTATTGTTAAAAAGGCTGGATAGTGCATGCATTTATTGAAACTACAAATGTATGCAATAGTTTGTTGGCAGAGTAATATATGAATAGGATTTGTCTGTTAAAATTTTATACTGTGTATCACACTTGTCAGCTCAGAAATTGGTGGCATTTGTCCCTTCCCACACAATGTCAATGTTTACTATCTACTTTGAAAATTAAGCAAATCAATTAATGAATGAGAGAACACATCTTTTCATATTTTAATATTGTCTATTGTTATTGATGTGTTATAATCATGATCTTTCAAATGCTTAAAATACTTTCATGCAGATGCATGCATACATGGACTAAAAGTGTTTTTTGAAGTCTATAAGGCTTGCATGTACTATAAAATTCCCATGGTCACTTGATGGACCATGATCACAATTTAATGATGGATGTACCTTAAAGATACATGTGTATTCACAATGGCTTAATACTGTAAAAGTATTACAGATGTATTATTGAAAATATATAACACCAAAATATCATATCTCATTCTTTGTGAAAAACACATTTGCTTTTTGTTATAACACATGCAAAGAGCACTTATTATCAAGAAAATTGATGTTGATTTAAATTGTTATGATCATGAAAATAAAACTTCTTGTTCAAAGGTTAAGGAAATTTAACGATTTTATTTGAAAACAATATTAAATTCTGCCAGAATGAAATAGTGTACTTTATTGAATGAGATACTGAATACAAGATATAATGTGTCTTTTTGTTCTTTAAATATTTTACTGCATTAGAAATACATGTATTTTGTTTGCTTCAATTGACATATAAAAATTATCTTGTTTAGAAATTAAGATTTTTTTCCCACAAAGCCATAATAACCCTTTACCTTTTGAATGTTTATATTCATAGACATGACTAAATATTCCTTTTCTGAACTTTAAACGGTATATAGAATAATGTATTCTTATACGCAGACTGTGTAGAATCTGAGCTACAATATTGCACAGAAAATCTCAATAAGACCACCCTTTGAACTGCTGTCAACTGGTCTTAATAATAAGGTGGTCTGATAATGGAGTTTCCATTATGAGGAAATAGATGAAAAGGGACCTGAAAATAGTGGTCTTAATAGAGAGTTGGTCTCTATATTGAGGTGGTCATCATATGAGTTTTTACTATATGAGCAAACAGAAGACTTTAATCTGAGCTTGGCTTTTTTTTCCAAGGCATCAAAATGAGTCTATATAAGGTAAGGGGTTCATAATTCTACATGTATAGGTTATAATGGGTGTCCTATATTTTCTATTTTCCAGCCTGGTGCCCCGAAGTTCCCTCCAAAATTGTTTATCGTAGATCTGATACACGAGCCTGGAAACTTGATGAGATTCGACACGCCAGAGGCACAGACGTATCAAAAGATATAATGTTATATAATTTTATATAGTAAAAAATCATGTAAAATTTGCATTTTTGATGTAAACTAGAGTGTTGTTATAATAATGTTGAAATATTTGTATAAAAAATCATCCTCATTTCATTTTACTAGTCTTTCTTTGTATCTTTTAGCCATTGTTAAAAAGTATTGCTATCATGTCAAAGTGAAATGGAGAAAAATATTAACATCTGTATTTACAGCTTTATTTATAGCTGTATATTTTATGTTATAAGGCCTTAGTATAATACTGTTCTTTTTGTTGTTCAGTTTGATATCACCGATGTTATAGGATATAAGAACAAAAACTTCCAAAATCAGTTGTGTGACTGTGCATTATTCCCATTTCTTTCCTAATATTATGTTATTGTTTTTAATAAAACTGTTTCTGTTTGAGAGAGACTTTATGGTAAGTCGAGATACAAGTATATGTGAAAGTGAAAAAAAAATGTTTTTCACTATGCAAAATGTATACATGTATACATATGTTGTTTTTATTCATATTTTCATGAAAAAAAAATGTGATAGTAACAGTAAAAGACAAATTTATACATGTACTTCAGCTGTTTTCACCATGGTTTGCCTTTCAATAATTGTACCTTGTTTTACAGTCACAAATCAGAAAAAAAGTAAAGTATTGTACATTCTCTGTTGGACAACTTTGCATATATTACTTGTACATTAACATAATTAACATTACGCCAAACCTCCTTAAATATTTGTAGCTGTTAACCAATGAAAAGCTGTACATGCCTTAGATAAACAAATGCATGTGAATCTTGCTTACAACAGTTTCCTTTATTCAATGACTTTCAGCAAACATATGGAGTGAAAGAACACTGGTGTAATGTCAGTTATGCAGCAGTGAAATAATAAATGATGAAGAAATTTTGAAATATCTGCTATTAATGAAAATATGATTCATAATTTGATAGCTTATTCATAATTTTATGGTGAGCCTTTTCTCCAGGATTTATACAAAATTTTCCTTTCCAGTTTTCTGATAATGATCATACGTAAGGATGTTTAGGAGTGAAACTCATGTATGAAAATTTCATTTTATTTTTCAATATAGATCAGTAAGTGTGAGATCAATTGAGGTAAAACCATTGTGTTTTCAGGGTCAGATATATACTAAAAATCAGTATTTCAGTGAGTGAAAAATGGGTGGAAATGAACTGTGTCAAAGTGAAGTTCCAAAAGCTTTTATCTTAATATTTAAATAGCAACAATTTAAAATGTTTGAATTATGCTTCAATTTTAGTGTAACATTAATGATATTTTGAATGACATATTCTGAAGAAAAAAAATCATTAGACTTTCATATCCAGTTTTTGTGGTGTGCACATTATGACAAAAAATATTTTCGCAAAATAAGTGATTCACGCCGTGATGTCATAGTTCTCTGTGTTTTAACAAGACTACAGGATCATAATGGACTGAACTTTAATGACATTCCATTGTGTATTGTTTCAAAGAAGGCTAGGTCAGGTAGACCAGCAATATATTTACAAGATTATTGAAACTCAGTGTCTGTGATATTTCTAATATATACTTTGCAAATAAAACATTCAAATTTGAAATACAGCGGTCTTTATTTCCTATGTGGCATAAACCAACGTACTATTTTTCCCCTACTTCACAGAAGTAAAGGCTATATCAATCAATGACTGAAGTAAATCTCCTCTATATATGCTACACTACATGAGGATCTCAAGATGACGTACAGACGTCTGTATTATTGATACTTTTTGTAAGCATTCAAAATTTGGAAAGTGCTCAAATTATATTTCTAGTGCAGTCATATAGACCACATGGAAGAAGATGCACGGGTATATACAGACTTACCGTCAGTTGGAAGTATTGCATATTGTCTTTGTTATTAATCAAACGGTTATATATATAGATGATATTTGTCTGCTTTGAGTGCATATGGAATATATCTCGAGTAGTGATACACTTTTAATATTTTCACGAGCACGTAGCACGAGTAAAAATGTTTAAATTGTATCACTTTGAGATGAGATATATTCCATATCCACTAAAAAAAACCAACAGATTTTCTTTTTGATTTTATGCAAACAGCCAATGAAAAATATGGAACTATTTTGTGCAGATCTATATCACCCACACTGTGAGATACGGATTTTATCTCACTGATAGAATCCAGGAAGTTGCTTAAGTTTCAGTTCATTTATTTCTATCTTCCCTATAGCAGATTCCAATTCTCTAGAGATGTCTGTCTCTTGACATTTTGACAGATCAGCTGAATTTCCTTTGAAAGACGTTCGCTGATTGGCTGAGATATTAATAACTAATAATGGAAAAACCAGTCTCAAAAGAGAACGATTCAAATGGGTCATCCTCAGATCTTACCGTTGGAAGATTGTGTACTTTAGACAGATTGAGACTATATAGGAATTTTGCTTCTAGTACCACGCCCCATCTGTCCAACACTCATATCACATGAATGGTAAGTTTGGTAAAAGTTGATAATGCATTTTGAGAGGTGAAAGCGAAACTAGGCTAAGTGTTAAATATGCATATGCACTTAGCCTAGTTTTTCTCTCGCCCCTCAAATTTTACTATTGGAATAATGTTTTATCATGACAGACCATTCAGCAGACGAGTGCAAATTGTATCAAGGATTCTGCAGAGTGAGAGCCCTTTTTCTGTGTCAGAGGATAATTATGTGGGAGTATTAATCACCCTAAGTGTTCTGGTTTATACAATTTTTGTGAAATGAGATAGGTAAGTTCACAGCTACACTGTGCCATGTTTTGTGTATGTGCAAAATGATCACACTGAGGCAGTAATGTATCGTTTCATGTAGTCGAAAGTCCACAAAAAACTGCAATGTTGTTGGTTGGTATTAAATTGGAGCAAATAACCTAACAATCATATGAAATTGCTGAGGCATGTGTCTCATACTGTGTTAATTCAACATACTGGGCCGAATTCTACCAACAATTCTTAGCGCTATGTAATATTTAAATACTTAGTGGCGAATTTCATTATTCTTGTTTCTCTTTTATAAATGCCTAAATATTTCATTTTTAGCTCAACTATTCAAAGAATATAAGAGCTATTGTAGTCAGACAACCAAGGTAGATAACTCTTGACTAAATTTAATAACAAGAGCTGTCAGAGGACAGCACGCTTGACTATTCAAAATGCTTGTAAGTAAATCAAATGAAATCTTTTTCAATTCTTGCCTTTCACATACCCTGTACATAATAATAGTCAAAAATGATATACCTTGATAGTCTGATACCCCTATATATTTTTATGATGTCTAAAATCAATCCAATGCCTAGTTACTGAGACATAAGCACAATAACACTGTGCATGCAAAACTTTAACCAAAAATCCAAGTTAGAAAAGGGCTATAATTTGTATAAAATTCAGTCCAAAAGTTATCCTCCTTAGTTTTCTGATGCCCCTGAAGACACTTCTTAACTTTCTAGTCAATTCCACAAGCAATTTCTGAGATATAAGCTGGAAAGTAGCTTGAATGCAAAAATTTTAAGTTAAAAGGGGGTCATAATTTTTAATATATTCCATAAAGTGTTATCTTCCTTTACAGTATGATACCCATAAACATATTCAAGATGTTTCAAATCAATCCCATGCCTGGACTCTGAGATATAAGCATGAAAGTACCTTGCATGCAAAACTTCAACCAATTTTAAGTTAAAAAGGGCAATAATTTGTAAATATTCCATTAAGAGTTATCACCATGAAAGTATGATACCCCTAAACATATTAAAGATGTTTCCAATCAATTGCATGCCTGGATACTGAGATATTAGCATGAAAGTACCTTGCATGCAAAACTTTAACCAAAATTTAATTAAAAAGGGCCATAATTTGTAATATATTCCTTCAAGAGTTATCTACCTTGGTTGTCTGATGCCCCTAAACATATTCATAAACTTTCAAGTCAATACTATGAATGGTTATTGACATACAAACTAGATAGTAGCTTGCACGCAAAACTTTAACCAAATATTCTATTGCATGCAAAACTTTAACCAAAATTTCTAAGTTAAAAAGGGGCCATAATTCATATTAAATTCCATCAAGTGTTATCTACCTTGGTTGTCTGATGCCCCTGAACATATTTATAAACTTTCAAGTCAATACCATAAATAGTTATTAAGATATAAGGTTGATAGTAACTTGCACGCAAAACTTTAACCAAAAGCTGCAACACCGACGCCAGGGCGACTACAATAGCTCTCATATTCTTTGAATAGTCGAGCTAAAAATTATGGCCCCCTTTTAACTTAGAAATTGCATGCAATAGAAAATTTGGATAAAGTTTTGCATTCAAGCTACATTTTACTATCCAGCTTGTATCTCAATAACCACTCATGGTATTGACTTGAAAGATTATGAATATGTTTAGGGGCATCAGACAACCAAGTAAGGAAACTCTTGATGGAATATATTACAAATTATGGCCCCCTTTTAACTTAGAAATTTTGGTTAAAATTTTGCATCCAAGCTACTATCCAGCTTGTATCTCAGATATTGTTTATGGTATTGACTAGAAAGTTAAGGAGTGTATTCATGGGCATCAGAAAACCAAGAAGGATAACTTTTGGACTGAATTTTATACAGATTATGGCCCTTTTCTAACTTGGATACTTGGTTAAAGTTTTGCATGCACAGTATTATTATGCTCGTCTCAGTAACTAGGCATGGGATTGATTTTAGACTTCATAAAAATATTAAGGGGTATCAGACTATCAAGGTTAATCATTTTTGACTATTATCAACACAGGGTATGTGAAGGCAAGAATTGAAACATTTCATTTGATTTACCAACAAGCAGTTTGATTAGTCGAGCATGCTATCCTCTGACAGCTCTTTTTAACAAATATTGTTAGTTTTAAAGTTAATAATTGATTTACTTGAAAATTTTATTAGACAGGAATGATGGAATGTGTATCTACCTGTTTAAGAAATTAAGTATTACTTGGCGCTAAGTATTGTTGGTGGAATTCAAGCCTGATTATGTACATACTTGTCAGGTTTCTTTGCTTTTTTTTTTCAAGGACCTGCATGTGTTGTTTTTTTCAGTTTATAGGCAAATAAAAAAACACTTCAACTCTTATTATTTTATTATATTTATTAGCAATTTTTAAAATAATCTCATAAAAAAAAAAAAACAACAAAGAATATAATGACAGAAGTCCTTGTAAAATCTAGACATTATATATCACAGCATTTTTCCCTGAGCACCATTATCACCTGGGGCTAATTTCACTACACTTCATACAAACAATTTTGATCTTAGTTGCAATACTGCTGACCTAAAAGGGGTCTATTCATTTCATATAAATTTCACAATAAAACAATGTCATTTCATTAATGTGATCCATTTCATTGTATTATGTTAACACTTTTTGTGAAGAAAAAAAATAAATAAGGAAAATCAATATTTTACATCTATGAATTTTTACTTATAAAGATTCTTTTCAAACAAAGTTTGTGAAACAGGCCCCTAAAGACTTAATCTTGAAATAGGACTACACCAACCTACACTTCATGACATATTCTTACAAAACTTTTACCAGAGGTGGTTAGACACTTCCTAATGTCTTGTGTACCAATATGTCCTGCCTGTCTGAACACTGCTACTTCACAAATGTCAATTGTCACTGACAGCTTAAAACGTTACAAGCACATAATTCCCTTAATACCTTTTCCATCATCTTTTAATGTCTCTCCTTCAATTACAAAACTATGGAGAAACAAGAGAGACTGGATAGTTCACCTGATGACAATTTGCTTAAAGCAGCCCCCCCCACCCCACACTTTTTTCTTAAGCACCTAATCATCTGAATAATCGTAATTGAGACTCAGCCAAGTAACATTGTGCCAAAATATTTCTAAATTGGGCAAGTTGTTTTCGACAGGAAGTTATTCAAAGATTTTAGTTAATATATATCAGGAAAACTGGCTTAGCCTTTGGCAGCCATGTTTTTTATCCAGGATCCAAATAAATGAAGAAATATCTTCATGCTCAAGTAAGCTAACAATAGTCACCTCAACTGTTATTTCTCAGTTCTGTAATCCTCATGTGGACACATATTTCTCCGTGCATGTTCATGACACTCCCAACATGACTAGCCATAATTCTCTCTTTACCAGTGTTCACATGTTTCACCTCATGACGTTCTTCCCAAGTAGAGGCTCCAACAGTTTGTCCAGAATCTTCTCTGGTTTTTCAGAATGTCTGGGAAGACCTCTAGCAATCTCAGCTATCATAGAAATAGAGTTCTGAAACAAGTGAATGAACAAGGATAATTCCAATTTAAATATTCCTCCCCCAATACACTTCCTAATACAATTGTGCAAACGTTAGGAAAGTGTGTTTGCGAGAGAGAGAGCGAATGAGAGATAAGACTATTTTTAGAAAGAGAGGGAGAATATTGTTAGAATAAGTATTATATGCTACATCTACATGTATATACAAATTTTTCTACAACCAAATGTCACCATAAAAGGTGACTGATACCTCTGATGTGGTTTTGTCTAGATCACACTACAAAATCTCATAAAGCTATTTTTTCAAGTATCTATTCAGGAACATTAACCATATCCATTCAATACAATCTTGTGCTACCTGTTGTGACTTTGCACAAGAGATATTGAAGTTTAAAGGGGACCCTGACATGATAAAGCACAACAGGATGAGACATCTATTATAATCTCCAGTGAAGGGTAAATAGTGGTAACATTAAATTTTTGGATTTTAATACTAGTTACCATGACAATGTTTTTTAAAAACAATCAGAAATTAGAAATTAGAATTACCATGTGGCAAGATACCACACCCTGTCACATTACCCTGATACCAAACCAATCAGTCTTGGAACTACCCAGTATATATGCTAAGCGCCAAAGCAGGGAGCTACCAATACTATTCTTTAACAACCTCAGAATGTCGCTGTCAGTGATCGAACCCACAGCCTCCCACTCCTGAAGTGGACGCTCTAATCACTTAGCCACCAGGGACGGTACTTTAAGATCTGCAGTTATGTATGTTACAGCTGGATCATGGCACCCTCAATTAATGAGTATTACCATTCTAAGGAGATGTTCCTCCACTTGTAAATCTACCATCTTGTTCTTCAGAATCTTGGAACGTGACAACACAAACTGCCTCTCTGCATCCTCTGTATCTAGCCTTAGTTTCTCCTCCCTAGAGCAAATATGCTTCAATATAACTTTCAGTATATTTTTACATTTTTTCTGGTGCTCGATTGAAGGTCATAATTGTTTAAATTGAATGATTTATATTGATTCATAGTGAATATTAAAATATGCAAATATACAGCAATATGCTAATATTATTCAAACAAAAATTAGTATGTTGATACCTATTTATTTATATTTTTCAAAGTAAAAGATTATGTAATGTCATATAAGGCGGTTATGCTTATATGTATATTAACACAGAAATGGATGAAAATTATGCCAAGATTGATAAATATAAAACTAGTAATTAAGTTATGTCCACAGTTTCTGATGTAAATATATCAAAAAGTTCTACCAGACAGACAAGATATTAGGCTGTTTAAATCATTATTTGAATGCAAAAATTCTTTTAGCTCAAAAGTGAAGGGGAGAAGATGATATACAAAACATATAGGTGTCCCATGTTGATGAATGAATTGAAAGAAAGTCATCAGGTTTCTAAAAACACACATTTTACTTGAGAGATTTCGTAGGCAGAAGGTAGTTTTGAAATCTGATACTATGGGGTAACAGACACATGCAATATCTTGTCCGGTTTGATCCTTTTTTTAAACTGATACCAAAACGGGGGATAACACCAAAATAGAAGAGACTGTCATTGTATGTATATATTTAGACCTTGTGGTCAAGGAAAACCAATGCAAGTGAAAGCACTTATTTTTAAAGGGGTCCTGTATTTTGCAGTACGGACAGCATGTAGAAAAGACAATGGTGGGATACCTTAGCTCTTGCCGAGTTGACCCCTTGGTTCAAGTGTATAGCACCAATAAACGCGCAAATCATTTAAATGCTGCAACAAATGATGAAAATACTGGGAAGCACAACTGCAACCTAACATTTTTTTTATCATAGCCATATGTAAATATGACACAACATGACATCAAAGGATGCTGTGCCACATTTACATCAGAAACAGGGGAACAACTAACCTGCATTCTGGGCATTTTCTTGGCTCATGAATCTCTGTTGAGGCTGCCTGAAAAAATAAATATAATCAACCAATTATTTAACCCTTTACCTCATGCATATTCATGTTTAGATTAATAATCTAATGAATATTAATTTACAGAACTTTAAGCGGCATATGAAGCAAAGGATTTGTCTTTGATGTGAAGTCTATGAAGAATCTTCAATATTGTATGAGCAAACAGAGGAGACCCTGCTCAGACAGATCCTGGAAGGAGTCCTATTTCTGTGTTAATAAATACCTATGATGTGTTGCACATATATACCTAATGGACATGACGTTATGTACACAGCTTATTGATCAATCAGAGGAGAGAATATTACTTTACAGTATAATAATGCGATATATACAAAAACAATTAGATGACATCAGACTACAGTTACCTGCCCCTGGTTGACCAGGTTACTGAAGTACTTGCACAGAAAATAGTGCTACTGTTTGATACAATTATTTAGTGAAAAGTTGGGCAAAAGAGATGAGATAAAATGCATTTTCTGTTGGAGGAGACCAAAAATATGTGGTAGATGTAATATTTTTAGAGGTTTATGGTCTGAATGTGTTTCTTGGGACATAGTTCTTCAACCATTGTTTAAAGGTATAATTTTGCATTTTGTTGTCATGAGATATCCAAACGCATGATATTTGGCTTAACATAAAAATATGAAGCTTCATAACCTAATTATTACTGAAGCCAGAATTTCTTCTCTAAGCTGACCTTATCCAGCACAGCGGTGAGTTGCACACACAATATGTTCCAATAAGTTTCATAGTCTGGTTCTTGGCTGGGGCACCTACCCCTTACATTATGATACCAGTAATCTTAAGAACGACTGAGAACCAGACTAGAAAACACACTGAAACTATTTGTGTAAGCTACTCGCCTCAGGTTTGCTTTACAGGCTCAGAGAGTCCACAAATTTGAAATCTCAGGTGATGTTTACAAAAACATTAAGTAAAGTTAGCTGAGGCATGACAAAGAAAATCAAATGCTTAGATCATTGTGAGGCTCAGAGAACCGCAAGTACTTTTCTGAATACACTGATATCCTGTGCCAGAAATGGGAACATACGTATACCTTCAGTGTCGGAAACCCATGAGCACTCATTCCGCTACTCCATACATCACCAGTGGGAATATAAGTTAGCATTTGCTTGTTATCAATTATTTTAAAAGCCGCGCCACTATTCACAGTCCCACTTGGTTGTGGGGATTTTTGGACCAATAGAAACTCTTGTAATATGCACTTAAAAATCTTACCAACTTACAGATTTTGATTCCACTGACAAGTCTCATTTAAGTAAGCAGATTTTGATTAGTCGATACTCTTATGAATATCTTTATAATGATAAAGTGCTAGCCAAGTACCCAACGACTGACAAATGTAATAGGCAGCTGAGGGTATCTGACGCTGATATACCTCAGAATCTCAGAATGGGCATGAAATTAAAAAAAAAAAAACTTTTCTTGGAATATCACAATTTGACTGTAATCTCATGCCATGGATGCAACATAATCCACCTGTGTGCACCTACCTTCTTCATTGCAGACATCAGATTAATGAGTTTAGCTTTCTCAAGTGCGCTGTCAGGTACTCCAAAATCTGCCAGGTGGGTGGGTTTGGGTGGGGCAAGTGGATGGGGTGTCTCCTTATCCTCATCTCCTTGAGTTTCTATAAAACAGAATCATTACAGGGACTTTACCTTACAGATGTAAGATGAAATATGTTCAAGTCAACCTCATAGCTTCTTATACATTATATAACGTGAAAAGATTTCAATTTTCAGATGAGGTTTGGTATGCAATCACATTCTGTTCAGTGTAAAACACACTGGTAAATCTACTTTATAGTTGATAATGGATACTAAAATTACTCATCAACTATTGTTATTAGTAATAGTATTAAACCAACTGAAATAGCTTTATGACATATCTGAATCCATGCTTGCTAGTTACCAATATAGGTTTTACCTGGTTGGAGATAGTTTCAAATGTTTTAGTTTAAAACTTATTTATCTTTATGTAGATTGGGAAACAAGTTCTTGCAACTTATACTAATCCTTCTCGTCGGTTCCTGGGTTAGACCAGTACTTTGTGCCTGGGAAGGTCATGAAAGGTCCTCACCCCCAGCAGGGTTTCAAACCAACAACCTTCAGATTCGTAATCGTGTTACCTCTGGACCATGGCGCCCTCAAGGTGAAATATGTTTTGTGATAGAAACATTACCATAATGTACACAGAAAATATTTTTTCTATATTTTTTTTTCAAATTGTTCTAGCTTGCTTATTGTTAAAATATAACTGCCGGTTAGTGGTGGTGCAAATGCAGGTACAACTGTTAGGCAAACCAAGGGGGATATTATGTATGCATAAAATACCTGTGACATTGTAATATTAGAATATAAAACAATACACTTAAAACAATAAATAAAGATCACATACTGCAGAGAAAAGAGAGGATGTTGAATTTAGTATGTTACTGTTTAAAGGGGTATTTTCTTAAATAGTTGTTTTAGCAATTTTTCCATCATTTTTATTTCATTAAATTTTGAAGTTATACAACTTATGTCCTGGGGCTGTATTCATAAAGCTCCTTGGCTTTTAAGGAAAATACTTCCTTAACTGGAATATATCTCCTATGGTAGAAAATTCCTTAATGTTTGTGTTCCTAAAACCCATATAGAAATTCTTAATAACTAAGGGAAATCTATGGAATTAAGAAAAATCTTAGAAACTAAGTGATTTCTTTTCCTAAGGAGCTTAATGAATATGGCCTCTGATAAGAAAAATGAGTAGTGTTTTAACTGTATGTCACATAGCAACTATATAATATATATATGAAGTATTTTTTTTTATTTTTAGTTTTTTGTTTAACAAATTTTAATTTCAGTGCAGTTGAAAAATTATTATTGAAATTCTTATGCAATTAGACAAATCATCAGACATCAACAGGATAAATTTGTGAATCACTCTTTAGTAACAACGAATCTTCGATCTGTATTTGCACTACATTCAAAAAGCTAGCTTCTTTCTAAAATGTCTAGTAGGTTTACCATCTGTAGGTCTCCTTTTTCTGGACCTCTTCAACTTCTTAATTTTCTTCTTGCAAAAATGTCTCAAATAATCATCTTCACTTACTGAAATTGAATGAAAGTAATGAAAAACAAACACATATATAGAATAGGTACTGGTATAGGGAATAAAATATTTCACTTTGTAAGTACAGCCCTGAACTAGAAATCTAAAATGAATGGCTGTAATATCTAACAAATTGCCTAAGCCTCTAGCTGCTATAGGGATGACCATGAAATTTTCAAAGAGCATAAAGAAATGGACAGTTAATTCCGTGGTCCTCAAAATAAAGCAACCTAATAATTGTCAGTGCATGTTTAACTTCTTTACCATTCCTAAATTTTGGCATAAAAAGTATGTTATGGTAAAGCGTTTTTCTATTATCTGGTAAATGTCCTATGTGATTTGAAAGTTCAATTTCAGAAAATATTGGATTCAATTATTTCTACCAAAGTTAAATAAAATAAAGGAAGTGGTGAAAGGTTTTGTGAATACAGCTGCTTGCCCCAGGTCCCAAAAAATTATTAAGGTAAAGTCCCTGTAATGGTTCTGATACATCTTGGACCACTCAACCTCTACCAAGAAAACCAAGGCACTCTAATGAAACATTAGGAAACTTTGGTTATCTCCATGCAAAGGCCATAAGGTTTGAAATGTAGTGGAACCACTACAGGGACTTTACCTTACGTTTGATCTTAGGCTTCAAATGAAGTATCACTTAGGTCTCCATTAAATCTAATGGCAATATTTGAGTTTGAAAATCATACATGAGCAGGGTTATCCTTAAGAGGTAGCTGGCGGCAGATTTGACCACCTCAAATCCTTTCCTGGCCAGCTCAAATTTGTCAAATTGTAAAAAAAAAAAGAAGAAAATAATTCAAAGAAAATGAAGAAAAAAAATCACAAGAAAACGTAGCACCCCAAAACACCCTGCCTCCTACAATTTAAATCAAACCTTCTACTCTGATTCTTAAGGAAAACCCTGACAGGGCCTAGAATATTTACTTTAAAATTACAAGTGTCTACCAGTAATTCAAACAAATTAATTTAAAATCCAAAGTTAATTACCTACCCCTAGGGTGTTTATTGAACTTACCATCTTCCTCTATTGGTCCTTGTGGAAGAACATTAAGTTCTGTATAGGCAACTCTTTCTAAGTTCTTGAGTTTCTTCAACATTTTCTGCAAAAATTCTTTTTTTGCTTCCTCTGTAACTTGTGTCAATTCTGCCTCCCTTTGTAGCTGAATTGTTGAATTGGTTTAAATTAGAAACAAGTCCATACATACATAAATTATACATATAATCAAAGGAAAATGTTATAACTCTGACACACATTTCTAGGTTCATAAATCAGCATTTTTTTTTTTTTACTTGGGTTTAATGTCCCACCAACAGTTTTTCAGTTATTTGACAACTTTTTTTATACCACAGACTAACATAGTGCTGTCTCAATGTGATATATCACACCATAAACAAGAGGCGTGATACGACACTCGATCACATTATACTGACCTCATCTACCGGCAGCACCTGGTAACTCGACTCTGTTGGTTCAAATGTGTAACTGTAGTCATCACTCAGGGTTCTCTCATCATCATCTGAAGCAGCTGTGAGCCTGTATAGCAAGTACACTTCACAATTAAACGCTAACAACATTAAACAAGAGGCCCATGATGGCCCTAAATTGCTCACCTGAGATAAATAGGTTGACCCAAGGAACATCTGTACCAATTTATTTTAAAATCTGGCCAGTAGTTTTGAAGAAGATGATTTTTAAAGTTTTCATATTTTTTTTCTTTTTGTTGCCATGGCAACAAGAGTTCTATATGGATCAAGTTTATTTTAGGAACTTTTCCATTCCTGCCAAATTTAATCAAATTCTTTCCAGTGGTTTCAGAGGAAATGTTGATTAAAGTTTTCCCTATATACATATAAGGCCCCTGCCGGCCATGTTTTTTACGGATCGGAAATTTTTTAGCAACTTTGGTAGAGGTTGACCCAAGGAACACCTGTACCAATTTATTTTAAAATCTGGCCAGTAGTTTTGAAGAAGATGAATTTTAAAGTTGCCAGGAACCAGAGTTCTACATGGATCAAGTTTATTTTAGCAACTTTTGTGAAGGTTGACCCAAGGATCATCCCTGCCAAGTTTAATCAAATTCTGTCCGGTGGTTTCAGAGGAGATGTTGTTTAAAGGTTTCTCTATATACATATAAGGCAAATAAGCCCCGCCCCTGGCGGCCATGTTTTTTTACGGATCGGAATAATTTTAGCAACTTTGGTAGAGGTTGACCCAAGGAACATCTGTACCAATTTATTTTAAAATCTGGCCAGAAGTTTTGAAGGAGATGATTTTTAAAGTTTTCAAATTATTTTTCTTTTTGTTGCCATGGCAACCAGAGTTCTTCATGGATCAAGTTTATTTTAGCAACTTTTGTAGAGCCTCACCCAAGGAACATTCCTGCCAAGTTTCATTAAATTCTGTCCAGTGGTTTCAGAGGAGATGTCGTTTAAAGCAAATTGTTGACGACGGACGACGGATGACTGACGACGCACGACGGACGACGACGGACGCCAGGCGATCACAAAAGCTCACCATGAGCACTTTGTGCTCAGGTGAGCTAAAAAAAACAATTAGGCACTATATATTTAAAGATAAGAATGTGAATGGCGTTCAACAGCTGGTGCTGAGTCAACCTGAGAAAATACTCTTTGGGTATCCCAATATCTAATCTGATTGAAAAGTAAAGATGCTGAAAAATAAATCTCTAACTTTAATTGCTATAATTTGTTTGATTACCACAAAGGCACATTCTATGTTCTCTGCTTTGGAAATTGTGATAAAACTGGTGGTCAACATAAATGCAATCCTTTTCTTTAACATCTGTACATTTGGTACAACATATAATGTTGGGCCAAGACTCTTTCATGACCTTCCAATACATAAAGTACTAGTCCAACTTAAGAACTGTCGAGAGGGTTAAGTACTAAATCATAAGAACTTGTTTCCCAATAGACTTAAATAAATAAATATGTTTACACAAATCTATTGTAAAGCAAACACTGTCTAGAAAGTAAAGTTGAAAAAAAAAATAATTAGAATCATGTTTGTAAAAAGGAGAAAATGAAATTTTCCTTCAAAACGAAGGCTTGTCCAGTAATTAGCCGGTCTTACCAAAGCATCTGTTGCTTTACTTGCTTGACCACCAACTAATTTTGTTCAAGTCTTGGCCCTAGTACAGTAACCTAAGTACCTTGGAATGGACTAAAAAATTGAATTTAGCTTTTACAAATCAAAGCAGAGTACCAAAACAAGCAGTCAATATCAGATTGATTGATTGTTCCTTCCAACAATTCATGTTAACTTTGGGATACCCGATATGATGCTTACACAAAGGGATAATCTCAGCTATCAGTCAAATGCAACATGCCCAAAATATTATGAAAAAGCCAAGGACTGCTGTAACGGAACTACAAATCCAAATGAATATATGTTTATATATATTAAAGAAGAGAAAATCCATGGTTCATACAAATTTTCTTAAGCAAAATTTAAGGGGTTTTTAAAGGCTCTTCAATTCAAAATTATGGACTTGCAAAAACCACAACTTATGCTTGAAATTTTAAGGCATGAAAGGGATAAATCTCAATTTTTTAAACACTTTTTTTATGATCAATATTGTAATACTAAATTCAAGGGTTTTTCAAGATATTTCAGTTCATTTAATTTTTTACAAGGGTTTGTAAGGCAAAATGTGATTATCAAGGGTTTTTCAAGACAGAGACATCAAATTCAAGGGTTTTTCAAGACCTGTGCGAACCATGGTATCACAAACAGACAAATTGAAATCACTTACATATATGACTGACCATCGTAATCTGGTGCAACATGTGACCTGTCCTGGGAACCGTCATAGACATCGACTGAAAGCTCGGAGTACGAGACCTGTAGCTATAAGTGTCAGTGAATGAAGACTCATATGATTTTGTTTCAAATGTCTTTTCCTGATCAGAGCCCTGCTTCGTCCAGTCACTTGACTCAAACGTGTCAGAGTAAACATTAGAATCAACAGTGTGGGTTTCAGAAAAATCATACGCAGTTTCTATGATAGTTTCAAGAGCTTCTGTATCAATAGCTGTTTTAATGGTTGTATCTTGAAAATCTGTTGCGGAGATGACTGTTGCAATGTTATCTGATATTTGAGAAACATCCTTTGATTTTGCACTTCGCGGACTGACATCATTCCTAGTGCCTGATGAATCGTTGACAAATGTATCAGAGTAAGAATCTTGTACAAAAGTGTCGGAGTAAGTTGGATCCCTTGAGGATTCTTCAAATGTATCCGAGTAAGTATAAGATCTGTCTCCTAGTGTTTCTGTTGAACTCCTACCAGTTCTTGGTGTTCGGGGACTTTTGGCAATTTTCCCGTCAGGAATATTCCACTTCACTGATCCTTTCTTCATTTTCGAGAAAAATTGTGGCAATTCAACTCAGATAAGAAACTGCTGTATCTGAAAATATATTTAAAACAGGGAGTTGGGTTACCCAAAGAAAATATAGAGGAATATCGATCTCAGAGTTAACAACTTACTAACCTTCTTAAAATGTTTGATACTTTAGCTATGCATCTATCAATGTTTTGCCACAGGGTTGGATCAGTCTAAGGGCTGACCTAGAGGATTTTGATAGTTTTTGGAGTCTATAGATATCACCTTCCTAGGGCATTGACAATTTGTCAAAATCGCCACATTAATATATGCTTCCAAAAGTCTATATCCTGAGACCCGGTACCTTTCTGTTTGTGAAATTCTCCATGTACATATGCCCGCTGCCCCCACCTTGGGGCAAAACACTGATAAGTTAATATAAATATAACAGACCCAGATAATACAGAGGCTGGAGGGAGCTGTCTGATCAGGGTCTCCTCTGCTTGCTCATACAATAAGGCAGCTCAGATTATACATAGTCTGTATGGCAAAGAAAAGTTACATCTATAGCATACATTGACGCAGTCACACTTGACTATTGAGGGACGTAAACAGAAGGATTGAATAGGTAGAGTTGGGATAGTTAAAGGGCAAGATGGAGGAAAGTGTTGCACAGTTAAGGTTTTGCCCCTTTAGTCTAATCCTCTCTGGATACAGTGGCCGCTGCTGACAACCTCATGAATAAGGAGAGGGTTCCCACAAAATTAAAAAATCAAAATTCCCTGACTTTTCCCTGACTTTTCTCTGACCAAACTCAAAATTCCCTGACCAAATTAAGCCCAAATCCAGCGGCAAATACGGATCATCTATGAGCACAAAATGTACTTTGTTTGACGCTATTGGGAACTTATTTAATATTATGCCAATCTGACAATTCAAACTGACTGAAAAAAGCCAAAGGGAAGAAACTGCCTTAGCCTTTTCTTATTATAATCCTCCTGCTGTTTGGTCGACTTTCTTTGATTGTAAAATTCCCTGACTTTTCCCTGACTTTTTCTGAATGTCCAAATTTCTCTGACCTTGAAAAAAACCCTGAAGGAGAATTTGTAGCTGAGCTAGGCAAGTGTTTTAGTTGGGCAAAGGATGATAACCGCTGCTTGAAAGATACCAGGTCAGGGGCCTTCCACTATAGCTGATGGTAGGCTATTCCAAGTGCAAATTGCATGCAGGAAGAAAGAAAAATTATGGTATGTCAAAGATGTAGTTAAGGTTGAAGATAGCTGTTCTTGTGTGCGTGTCTGCATTGGCTTGTTGCTGTGGAGAGGTACTGGTGTGATGGAATATCTACTAAGTCAGGGTGTTTTTGATATTGCTTCAGAATACTATGTTCAAGCATTGCTACGCTGGACTTTAGGTATGTAGCTGGATAAGTTGTTGCTTCAGCTAAGAATTTCATGTGAAGCTTTGTCCATCAAATATTACATCTGGGTATATGGCTCATATATATATAATAAAGATGTAATTGGAATCCAATCCACTGTCTGTATTCCAGGTCAGGTCAATATATTATTACTTCAAACACTGTGTCTGAAGCCAAGTGTTGCATGTGAAGAGAGTATGGGATATGTTTTAGCAAAAGCTTGAGAAACTGCTTCGAAAATCGTTTGAAACAGTATCTGGTTAATGTTACTAAGGCTTCTATGGTTTCAAGCTTTGTTGTTTGGGTATAATGTTAAGGGTATTTTGCTGGGGATAGTTGATAAATGTTTTACACAGGGCTGGTATTTTCTTATTCTGTATGTTTATTAAGGTTGTTTTGGACATTATATTGGCACTGTTAAAATCTTTTATAACTATCTTCAAGTATTCAGTTCTCACCACATTGTTATTTTCAGGCTACATTGTTATTTTCAGGCTATGTACACTAATGCAAATGCAATATTTCACCTCAAGAGTGATGTAATTTTACATGGAAGCCATAGACAATTGGCAAAACTGGTTGATCCTGGTTTCCAAACTGATTTTTTTAATTTATTTAAAATGTTTGGGAAACAGATAAAAACATTTATTAATAAAGAAGAACCCATTTTATACCATTTTCACTAATGTATCTTTTTATCAATTTCTTTAAACCACCTGTTAAATCTATCAATAAAAATCAGGAAACAGACAATGACTGATTTATGTAAACCGACACCTGTTTTTAAAATAGTGAACGTTTGATTATGAATACACTTTTCACCAGTCCTATGGAAAGAACTCATTTAGAGCCATAATTAACTTGTTATTAATCTGATGGCGAAATTATAATACAGCATGCCCTGACTTACCCCCTGTACAGGGTTTCTTACCTCCAAAACTGGCCATATACACCAAAATTGTAGGGACTCTCTATATGAAACGACATCCAGTCAAGGAAAAATAGCAACTGTACCCCAGTTAACAAAACTCAGAGGGTACTTTTCAATAACATGGACAGTGAGTTTGATAGTGTTTCTTGTTCTCATTTGGATCATCTTAAATTTTGCACACCAATCTGTGCTGTTAGGAAGGATACATAACTTCATTGTACCTGTTGTTTATAGATTTTGTCTCTATATGTGCACCATATCCATGTCAGACTCATTTTGAATTCACTGTCAGGAACCCAAGACGCCATTTTGGAAAGTTGTTGGATTTTTTAAGTTTTTTTTTTTATTTGTTTTCAATCACCATTGACAATTTATTACATTTGAAAGGATGACATTGATGCATCTGATGATATATCTAACATAAAAGTGAGGGACTGTTTTGTTCATTTTTTTCTAGCAATAACTTCTTATGCTGGCGAGAACTGGATATTCAAGGATATTGTGGCCGTATCTGATTTTGTCTATTTACTACGTCCGTTTTTACCATATATGAATTACGTCAAACAATCGTGATTAATCAATATTAATTTAACATAATCATATTAATGAATACATTCACTATTCTCGTAGACCGATAGCAGAAAAAAAAACCCCTACCAATATCATGTTAAGACACGATCTCTGCCATACACATCGGTTACTTCCCTTCGCAGTATAAGGGAGATCACTGTCATGCACATACAAAAATCAATCGGAGCATCTCAAGAATGACGGAATTACCCGATGTATTCCGCTTATCACAAATGAATACCGATAGTGCAGAGGTCTTTGAAGCGCTGCGCACATATACTACATTGAAAAATAAATAAGGTTTGCTGTCAAGTTTACCTCCTCCGTCTCATATTGTCATTATTTTTATTTTTTTGTTCAATGAGGTACGCTATATAACAGGGATGTGAAACGCGTGAACGTCGGCCATATTTTAACCCACTTTGGTAGTTTCACTCACCAGCCTTCACTTTTGGAAGATAACGATTCACTGTAAATTTTTTTCGATTCATTTTTTTTTTTACATAATTTAACTATGATATATGCTCACAGCAGGGTTTCATGCTTTTTCAGATACAGTACCGAAGTGAAAAGGCTCATAAATCCTTACATTGTTATTTATCCTGGAGTATCCAGTTCTTGATAGCATTAGAAGTTATGCATCAATATCTTCCCCTCAAATGTCATAAATCGACATTGGTAATTGAAAACAAATTAAAAAAATAACTGTCAAAGTCCAACAACAGTAAAAAATATTTCCAAAACGGCGTCTTGAGTCTCGACAGTGAACTAAAAATGTGTCTATCACGAGAATGGTGCACATATACTGTAGAGATAAAATCTATAAACAATAGTTGCGATAAAGGTCTGTGTTTTTCCTAACAGCAAAGATTGGTGTGCAAAATTAAGATGATCCAAATGAGGACAATTAGAAACAACATCACAGTGTCTATTATATGATAGCTAGGGTGCCCCCTGAGTTTTGTAATTTGGGCTACAATTGCTATCTGTTTTCAAAAAATTTTCAATAAAAAAAAAGTTTGGAAACAAGGATCAATCAATTTAGCCAGTGTCTTATAATGGTTTCCCTGTCAAATTACAACATGTTGCATTAGTGTACATTGTCCGAGAATAACAATATGAAAAGAACTGAATAGTTGAGGATATGATTATTTTAAGAACACATAATTATGTCAATATCTAAATAATATTGAACTAATCTTTTTAGAAAATAACATACTGTAGGTGTATGTTTAAAGTTCTATATGAAATATGTAAAATTATAGCTTGTAATGTGGTGCAGTATTATGTTATTTATGAATATGGAATAATTTAGAGAACACTAGTTGGTTCACCATATAGCCTGTATTTGACATTTTGACCTGTATTGGCCACCATTATCTCTGTTTTTTAACAATATTTTAACAAAAACGTCCTTTGAATCTAGGTGTTTCATGGCACCCAACAGGTTGATTTAAATATTCCTTGAATATTCTAATCATTTAAACTTTATAATATTGCCTTAAATGTGTTTTTAACAATAATAGAGGATGCTAGTTTGTATTCCTCACTTTGACCTGATGGCTGCCATTTTTCTTCATTTTTAATGATTACCTCCTTTAAATCTAGGTGTTTCTCAACAACAAACATGTTTATTAAAGCCATTTCTGGCATAGGCCAATCATTTAATGTTCATAATATTACCTTTAAATGTGTATATAACAACAAAAGAGAATACTAGTTGGTTTAACATACAGCCTATATTTGTCATTTTTACCTGATGGACACCATTATTCTGTTATTTAACTATTTTAATGACATCCATCCTATAAATCTGCATGTTTCTTGGCACCTAACAGGTTTATTGAACTGTTCCTGGCATAGTCCATTATTCATGTTATTACCTTTAAATGTGTATATTACAATAAAAAGATAACATTAGTTGGCTCAACATAATATAATACAACCTATATTTGTCTTTTTGACCTGATGGCCACCATTTTTCTTTGATTTTAACAAATTCTGTCTTGTAAGTCTATATGTTTCTCGGCACCAAACAGGTTTATAAAACTTTTCCTGGTATAGCCCAATCTTTAACATTATTATATTAACACTTAAATGTGTATGTTGCAACAAAAGAGAATGCAAGTTGGTTCACGGTAAAGCCTGTTTTCATTTTCGCCATTTTATTAGAGACTTTATTTTGAAAATGATCTCTTTAAAACAAAATACAAACTCAAAATTAACCCAAATATTACATATTTATTTTATCTTTTGTTCCTCTTAAATTTGTATATTTATCAAAAATTTTGTTTTCTAAATTGAGTCCCAACACGTGATAGCTGTCTTGTGAAGTCAAAAGCGAGGCATAGATATCTGACACGATAACCTTGTTTCACATCCCTGTATATAGAGTCCCTGGTTCAACCTAAGATCTATTTAACAGAATTATGAAACTGTTTAAAATAACATTTTTTCTTGTGACGAAAAGACAAGTGAACGGGATTTGAACAAGACTTTGCTGAGATGCTTAACATCTTGCAATGTATCACTCATAAAAGATATTTGCGATCTAATGAGAAACATACATATTTGGCTTAATCGGCAATAAATTGAAGAGAAACTTGATCAGTATACATATAATTGATTTGAGCAGTTTTAACCATCTCACATTATCTTTTGGTCACATGATCATACACATATCTTATGTAACTTAATAAGAGTTTCTTTTGACTTGCCCTTTACCTATATCAGAGTTGCGGATTTCTGTTAGGTTATTTCAGTCTTTGATTTAATGCGCAGTAAAGAAAAATCTTTACTTAATCTGAATTTAAAAATCTTGTTGGCCACCATATCACTGCATGATCAGGCAGCTTTACAGAGTACCCCCCTCTGCCTCGAAACTGATTTTTTGCATATGAATCCAGTGAAAAGTGCAACATGCCTCGGGTATCAGGTTCATTTGCTGTAGGTACACTTTTGGAGAAATTAGCCCGGGTTCATTCACCTGAGCCCATTAGATATAGTATAATGATGACTGATCAAAAGGAAAAAGGATTAAAAAACAGTGTTAATAAAACTGTTATTAATAAAGTTTGTGTCTGTTTTCTTTATAATTACATAAAGTACATTATAAATATTATAACACAAAGTTCAGAAACACGTACATAAATATATACACACGTACAGACATTTGCAGAAAGTTGACATCTATGTACAGATGACATATCCAACATGAAAAAACACATGTCATATGCTGTAGGTGTAAACACGTACGTTCCAGATATGATTATAATTGCATTAGAATAGTTTATCAAATATGCCACAATGCCTGACACTTGGTATAATCAAATTTACACTTAAACAATACTTTTTTTTCTTCATACAGATTACCAAGAAGGACAACTACAATTAAGTGATTGTGTAGAAGTCGCATTTAACTGGAGAAGAAACATGCTGTCCCACTATCTAGGCCCTCAGTAAACAAAGTTCTAGACGTCCAGTCCCAACAAAGACAGCTGCTTTCATCAGTCACAGTATAATGATTAGTTTGTAAAAAAAAAAGAAGTTAAAATTGAAACAAAAGGTATTAAATCCCATAGTTTGGTTGGTTACAAACATGTCCGCAAAATCAGAAAAGAAACCATTCAAGTGCACTTTGTGTGAGTATACATGCAGTCAAAGATATTACATTGCCATACACATGAGGATTCATACAGGGGAAAAACCTTACAAGTGTACTATGTGTGAGTTTACATGTAGTCAGAGATGTTCTTTAAGAAGACACATTCAGAATCATAGAGAAGACAAGCCATATGTGTGTACTGAGTGTGATTATGCTTGTAAGAGAAAAGCTAATTTGGCCTTACACATGCTGAAACATTCAGAAGAAAAACCATTTAAGTGCAGTTTCTGTACATATGGATGCACACAAAAAACATCCTTGACTAGACACATGCAGACCTGTACAGGAAAAAATCCATTGAAGTGCAGAGTTTGTGGGTATTTATGTAAACATGAATATTCCTTGGCCAGACACATGCTGAACCATTCAGCAGAAAAAACTTTTAAGTGCAGTTTTTGTGCATATGCATCTAGAGACAAATCTGCCTTGACCATACACATGCATACCCATACTGGGGAAAAACGATACAAATGTAATGCATGTAATTTTGTAACTGCATATAGTTCATCCTTGTACAACCATAAGCAGACTTCTAAATGTTGTCAAAAAGAAAGAAAGATTTTCAATTGCTCTTTGTGTGAGTATACAGCAACTCTGAAGTCTTCTTTGGTAACACATATGCTTGGTCATGAAGGAGATTGTAAGCCTTACAAATGTTCAAAATGCGAGTATGCATGTAGTGACAAGGTTTCCTTGGTCACACACATGCAGCAGATCCATGGGAGTGAAAAACCTTTCAAGTGTACTGTGTGTACATATGCAGGCAGTCAAAAGAAATATTTAATAAAACACATGGAGATCCATACCGAAAAAAAAACTCATAAGTGCACTCTGTGTGAGTTCACATGCAGTTTGAAGGGTTACTTGTTCAAACACATGAAAAGACATATTGAGGGAAAGCCACATATGTGTGATATTTGTGGGGCGAGGTATCACCAGTCTGCAAAGTTAGTTGAGCACCGAAGGAAACACACTGGAGAAAAACCGTTCAAGTGTACTATTTGTGATTTTTCGACTAGTTATGAGCGAGTTTTGGGCAGACACTTTTGGACCCATACTGGAGAAAAGCCTTACAAGTGTACCAAGTGTGATTACGGTTGTAGACGGAGACATTACTTGGACAACACAGGCAAAATAGCCATACAGAACAAAGTATCCATACAGAACAAGATACCTTTACAGAACAAAATAGCAATACAGAACAAAGTATCCATACAGAACAAGATACCTTTACAGAACAAAATAGCAATACAGAACAAAGTATCCATACAGAACAAGATACCTTTACAGAACAAAATAGCAATACAGAACAAAGTATCCATACAGAACAAGATACCTTTACAGAACAAAATAGCAATACAGAACAAAGTATCCGTACAGAACAAGATACCTTTACAGGACAAAATAGCAATACAGAACAAAGTATCCATACAGAACAAGATACCTTTAAAGGACAAAATAGCAATACAGAACAAAGTATCCATACAGAACAAGATACCCTTACAGAACAAAATAGCAATACAGAACAAAGTATCCCTTTAGAACAAGATACAAAACAAGATACCCATACAGAACAAGATACCCTTACAAAACAAAATATCCATACAGAACAAAATACCCATACAGAACAAAATACCCTCACAGAACAAGACACCCTTACAGAACAAGATACCTGAGTATTTGTTAGAATTAAGTCAATACTAGTAACTCACTACAGGTGAATAATGATTTACCCTCGTCCAACTGTATGCTGAAAAGTTCCTTGATATTAAGTATTTGGACAGAGGACTACACATGCCTCTCTCTTTTCTTTTAACCAGAATATGTAGTTGCTATAGTAATAAAACTCATGTAAACATTTAATGGTTGTCATATTTCTCCCCCGTTTGTATTTAAGACTTGGATTCAAGATTTTCTTTTTATTAATGAATGAATTTTAAAAAAAAAAAAACATGTATCATAGTTTTGTAGTAAAGAAAAACAAGTTCGTCACAGATATAGTCTATAATCTATTTAGAAAAATATCACTTTGATGAAGATAAAGAGCCAAAGGGTAAAGACATCCATTGTAACATATCAAATGTATTTGCTTATCTGCAGATTTTGTTTTCAATAACACGTATATTCAGAGCATTCCAATCTCATTCTAAGCTAAAGCCTTAATTCATAATAGACTCCTTTTCACACATAGGCAAACAGAGCAGACGCTGATCAGACATCTATAGGAGCTGTCTGATCAGGATCTCCTCTGCTAATACACCAATGTAGCTCAAATTATATACAGTCTGTCTGGCAGAGAAATAATCCAATTATTTTTAGCTCACCTGAGCACAACGTGCTCAAGGTGAGCTTTTGTGATCCCCCTTCGTCCGTCATGCGACGTGCATCAACAACAATTTGGCTTGTTAACACTCAAGAGGCCATATTTTTAGGCCAATCTTCATGAAACTTGGTCAGAATGTTCGAAATTGGGTCATGTGGGGTCAAAAAGTAGGTCACAAGGTCAAATCTTATAAAAACCTTGTTAACACTCAAGAGGCAACATTTTTGGCCCAATCTTTATGAAACTTGGCCAGAATGTTTCTCTCCATAAAATCTTGGATGATTTCGAAATTGGGTCATGTGGGGTTAAAAAATAGGTCACAAGGTCAAATCTTATAAAACCCTTGTTAACACTAGAATGTTTCTCTCCATAAAATCTTAGACAATTTCGAATTTGGGTCATGTAGGGTAAAAAAGTAGGTAAATCTTAAAAAACTTGTTACACTGTAGAGGCCACATATTTGGCCCAATCTTTATGAAACTTAGTCAGAAGGTTTATTTCCATAAAATCTTGAACAAGTTCGAAATTGGGTCATATGGGTTCAAAAAAGTAGGTCACGAGGTCAAATCTTATAAAAACCTTGTTAAAACTGTAGAGGCAACATTTTTGGCCTAATCTTTATGAAACTTTGTCAGAATGTTTCTCTCCATAAAATCTTGGACAATTTCGAATTTGGGTCATGTGGGGTCAAAAAGTAGGTCATGAGGTCAAATCTTAGAAAAATCTTGTTAACACTCTAGAGGCCACATTTTTTGCCCATCTTCATGAAACTTGGTCAGAATGTCTGTTTCCATAAAATCTTGGACAAGCTCGAAAGTGAGTCATGTGGGGTCAAAAAGTAGGTCAATATGAAA
This sequence comes from Solen grandis, assembly GCA_021229015.1. NCBI lineage: Eukaryota > Metazoa > Mollusca > Bivalvia > Adapedonta > Solenidae > Solen > Solen grandis. The sequence continues at coordinate 63,924,672 of CM037777.1, forward strand.
AATCCAACATATGTTGCTCATTTTTTATAATCAGGTGAGCGATTCAGGGCCATTATGGCCCTCTTGTTTTTTTACCATTTAATGTAAATTAATATTTATGATGTAATGAATTTGTACATGAATATTCATGAAGTAAAGACCTTTAAACTGTTCTGTATTTTTACTTTAAAATATATGAAAAAGGAAGCACATATTGTGGAAAAAACTTTTTTGGTAACATTGTAATCACTATATGTATGTATTTATAATAAGAACATTTATATGCCTGCTTTAAATTTGTTGCTATAGACCTTTACTTAGTCTACTCAATTAGTATACTAATAGACTTTTTACCAAAGCTGGACCGATAGCCACTGTCTTAAGGTAATCCATCCATCATTTAATTATAATGATTGCCCTTCAAATGCTTAGAAAGACTGAAGTGCAGATGCAAGCATCCATTGACTTGGGAGTTACTGGCTCTTTTGCTCAAAGGCTATGAAGATTTTCAATTACTATAAAATTCCTATGATCGCTTGATGGACCATGATCACAATTTAATGATGGATGGATTACCTTAACAAATGATCAAGTATATGCTGAGGATGAATCTGATGATAATATTTTTTTACTGTTTATTTTTCAACATATCATAATTCATAATTATATTACTTTTAGACTTTCAAGTCCTGATCAATTAGCTGGATAAGGTGGTGTTGTTTAAAGGCCCATTATATTTCATAATGATTCAATTTTCATAAAAAAAGAAAATGATTGATTGATTTTTAGCTCAGCTGAGCACAACGTGTTCATGGTGAGCTATTGTGATCGCCTTTTGTCCGGCGTCCCCCGTCCGTCGTCGGTGCGTGCGTCCCTACGTCCGGCGTCAATAATAATTTTCTTTAAACATCTCTTCCTTAACCACTTGGCGAAATTTGATACAAATTGCCTGAGATGTTCCTAGCATGAAGCTCTACTAAAGTTGTTCAAATGGTTCTGGTCCGTTGCATATCTGGGTTACAGGAGCTAAAAATAGATTTTTAAAGTGAGAAATCTTTAAAAAAAATCTTCCTCCGAAACCGCAAGGCCTAGAGCTTAGATATTTGGTGTGTGGCATTGCCTTATGGACCATTACCAAGTTTGTTAAATCATGGCCCAGGGGTCGACATTGGTCCCGCATCATGGGTCACTTGATTTTACATAGACTCATATAAAGAAAACTAGGAAAATGTTCTTGTCAGAAACCACAAGGCCTGGAGTTTAGATATTTGGTGTGTGGCATTGTCTTATGGACCGTTAACAAGTTTGTTAAATTGATCCGGTTTCTTTCATAAATTGCATACCTAAGCAGGTCCCAACCATACTTCAATATTAGTGAATCTGATGTATATAATCACATTTTATTGGTACCCCCCACTGAGAGTAGAGTGATACAGTGTAGTGAAAACGGATCGGTTATCATGCAAATCAACAGTGCCAGCATTTGATTAAAAAAGAAAGAAATTTATGTACTATCTCTACTGGCTGAACTCTAAAAAAGGATTTGTAGATCCTTTGATGTTTACATTTTAAATTTAAAAAAAATGGATTTAATAAAAAAAAATGTACGTATGTGTTGTTGAATTAACACACACACACGTAGACGATCGGTCCCTATGGCCATGTGGTTAGAATGTCCGTCCAAGTATCGGTACTGGTATATCCCCCTTTTACTTGGCGCTCAGCATGTACGGTCAGTTCCAGGACTGGTTTGTCGGGTGTCAGGATATTGTGACTGAATGGGGTATCATGTCACATGTCTATGGCGTGGTACTCTAGTTTCACAGCACTACACCCTCCTTACCGTCATGTATGGAATTGCAATTTAAGACACGTAGCTGCCCATACGCAAGTTCGTTACTGAATCTTTACTATTTTGACAAAAAAGGTGTTCAGCTGAAGCTGAAATACATTAAATAAAACTCTTCAGAGCAATCCTTAGAAATCGAGCCGGGATATTTATGCAAGAATCTTCCATTTACCAAATTTATACCGGTATGGCATTTTTAAGGTCCCTCCCCACATTTCAAGTTATACCCCCCTAGTGTATATCCCTATTGATATTTCTATTTAGTATTTAAATTTACAAAAATAATGAATTTAAATGAGGTTAAAATAAAGCGGGTGGTCTTTATATTCATGAACGAGAACTTATTTACATTCTTTGCCAACTGATAAAATATGGTGTTAATGTGAGATAAAAACCATGCCGGAACTTTCTTTTTCTTATAATAGGGGGATAATTGGTGTCTGATATGAAGCATTCCAGTATTTACCAGTCGCCTCCCTTAGTTCTATAAAAAAAAAAATCTAACCTTTTTTTAACATTTGGAAATAAAAAAAAAAATGCATCACTTCTGTATTAGATGCATTTGACATTTACTCAAAACAAATAAGTATCCTTTATTTACTTATGAACAAATATCTTTATATCTCGAATAATATTTTTTTCATATTCATGATCAAGTACTTTTTTTATTTTTTTAAACTAGTATTTCATATTTCCGAACTAGTACAAACTAGTGCGAATAAGTAAAATATTCATTTACGAACTGCTGTAAAATTAACAAAACTATAAATTTAAAGTCACCTACCATTATTCAGCCCCCTCATCGCTGTGGGTTGGAGTCTCGTCAGGGTCACTCGGATTTTTTTCACGTGAGAAACCCTTCAGCTTACTTCCAGATGATCGGTAGTTTAACTACAGTCTATGTCTTTCATGACCATATTGCATGTTTTGTATTTTGTTGCTTTTGTGACGACGAGCTTTGTGCTTAAGTCAAATAAAGATTCTGTTCTGTTCTGCGTCACCCTTAAGTGTCCCTGTTATGGTTCCGCTACGTCTTGGACCACTTAACATCTACCGAGATAACCAAGATACCTTTAAGAAACATTCGGAAACATTGGTTATCTCCTTGAGGTCCGAAATGTAGCGGAACCATTGCAAGGACTTTACCTTTAGGAAGAAACAGAACAGAACAGAATCCTTTATTTGACTTAAGGCGTCGGCATATGATTAAAATAACCGTTCCCGGTGGCCGAGTGGTTATCTAGAGCGTCCGCCTCGAGGGTTCGATCCCCAGCCGCGACATACCAAAGTTGTAAAAAAAAAGATACTGGTATAGCCATCTTTTGCTTGCCGCTAAGCATAGCAGGGTAGTTCCAGGACTGGCCGAGGATCGAACCCACGACCTCTTGCTCAAGTGACAGACGCTTTAACCACTTGGCCATCAGGGAAGGTTTCCTTCTAGTATAATTTACTCTTTTTTTAAATACGAGTACATATAGATTTTTTTAAAGTAAAGGAAAACAGTTTACATGCACCGACGAACTTAGACTAAAAAAGATTCAACCCAGTAAGGCTGTCTGTGGTAAAGGTCAAACTCTCGGTCCTTTTCAAGACCACGTCTCCCTTGTACTGGTCTCTGAACAGATTCAAATGTGCTAGATTATCCGTTGAAAGATTGAACGATTAAACGCTGCTTCATGTACGCTTTCCAAGGCTGCGTGTCTTTTCTATACTCATCTAGTTAAGCGGGCGGCGGAAGTGAAGCTCATATTAGAATAAATCAGAGAAAAACATTTTTTCGTTTTCGCGTGACCTTCTTGGCCGGTCTCGATTTCCTCAACGCCATCGGTCTTCTCTGGCTTTGATATTTACACAGGGATTCTCGGGGAGGGGGAGGGGCTTGAAAACGTTACAATTGACCCCACCCCTACCAATTCAAGCTTCTCCGGTATCATGAAAAAAGTTTTAAAACTCTCCCGGGAAATTGAAAACGTTTTTGTATTCCCCGAAGTATATTGAAAACGTTTAAGGGTGTACAGTGTTTACATAACACACGTGAAAATCAGAAAATAAATCTACTGAAGAAAAACAACAACTGTAGCATACGCCCTTAACCTTCACCTTTTCAATATTCCAACCAAAGAATCCCAAAACGTTTTCATGTTATCCCGTGTGGGAGGGGGTAGAAAAAACATCACATATATACAATGTAGAAAAATCAAATATGTCAAGATGTTAAATGATATACAAAAACATTACGCCAATATCTATTTATTTCACAATTATCTCTAAGTGCATGTCGAAGCATTGATTAGACGCTCATCTCCGTGTATACTTATATATATTATAATGGCGCTTGATAGCGTTCTATTCAACTCTTTGATTCCAATACCAGTCTATAGCATGGTTATATATTATTCAAATGGATCAATTAGCTTCTGGATTTTAGAATTGATTTTATACGTGTAATATATGTATACCGTGTTTGCATTTACTTGGTTTATCCATATTATAAGTGTTTTATTGTTCCGTTATATACAATACAATATTATGAATAATATATAAATACTATTGAATTGTTCCGTTAAATACAATCATTAACTATACTCGTACAACATTATCTGTTCTTCATCAACAAATAAATTGCTTTTGCTTAACATCGGAGTTTACTATATCAGCCGTTCAGCTAATTAATCATTAATACACAGAGGCACCCGGGTGGAACAACCCAGCTCGAAGACATGTTCGGGGGCACACTACAGTTAAATGACAATCTGGACTGGGCCGAGCTGCAGTCTTCAAAGTCGAGCCACTCTAAAATCCTTGACACACAGACCTGCAATAAATAAGACTCTTTATCAGAGAGAGTGATAATAAGGCATCTGAAAAATGCATTAAATTATTTTCACAGTTGACTTTTGGCCCTATGATGGCTTGTTTTGGTCGCGAAACCTGATGACAAATATTCCTAAAATGGCTGTACATCTTAATATCAGTAGTACAAAACGCGCGCCACTATGCATATATACTATATCTAGTTTGCTTTCCCAAAGATAGTAGATTCCAAAAATAAAACGATAAATACCACGTTTTCAGGCCGACTTTTTTCACAGATTTTATGTATTTCAACCCACATTTAAAAAGTCTGCTAATCCTGCATTATGCAGAGCTAACGGGTAGTTTCGCATTTACCCCCATTTATTCTTACAAACGTATAAAAGGTCATGACCTTTCCTTTATCATTTCCAGAAACATGTAGGTCTTTACAACCAAAACACAGATTTGAGTATGATAATAAATGTGACTCTCAAAAACAAGGATAAATCTGAAATTTACCTTAAATCAGTAAATTCCAAAAATATGGCTAAAAACTTTAGTGTGCCTTCTTCAGTGTGGCCTTTATTGTGTCGTCTGCTGTGCACCAAACTTCACTCAGTAGTTACCTCCCATTACAGTTGTAGATGGTGATCACTACATGGAATTTGAGGTGACACGGCCTACAGGTTTTAGCCTAAAGCATTCTAAATAAATTAGGCAACTGTAATTTATTGAAATAACTATCAATACCCCGTGATATTTGCCAATGTCATTCCAAAAGACAGGCTACAGGTCCTAATTATATAGTAGATACGATATTTGATCCATAAGTCCTTGGACCTTTATCCGCTAAACAGAAGATTAAAACGATCAGTTTGACATTAGTATGTACATACTTTTTTTTTTTTTATTTTTTTTTTTTTTATTCCTTTATTTCACTCATTCCATTTTACAGTAATGGATAAGAGAGGTTATAATAAGTACAACATATAAAGAGGCTCTAGAAGAAATAGAAGTAGTAACACAATAATTGAGATGATTTCACTAATACATTTTGTAAATATATATTCTAATATATAAGTAATTCAGTTGAACAGATGGAGAGTCATTGTTTCACAATTGCCATTTAAAGAAAACAACAACAACAAAACATCAATTTAAACATGTTGTCAGAATATCTTCCAATTAATCATTAGAGTATAATATTACCTTATCTTAGTCAAAATTGATTGTACAAACTTAAATAAATTTATGTTTTGTCTTTTGTTTTTTGAGTTCATTAGTTTCTCTAATTTAAAAATATTTGGGTTTCTATAAAAATAGGGCTTTAGATATTTCTTTCTGTCATCTGTTAAATTATTGCATTCAAAGAGATAATGGAATTCGTCCCCTAATTTATTGACGCAATGTGGACAAAATCTTTCATTTAGTGCGATTCGATTCCATTTACCTATTTCTACCTGCATTCTATGATTACGAGTTCTAAATCTGATTAAACATTTTAAATATCTTGAAGGAGTTTTTATTAAATAATCTTCAAAACCAAATTTTGTCTTGAATATTTTATAAAATGTATTATTGCTTGAGCTGTTTACAAGACTATACCATTCGTTAACAAATAAATCTTTTAATTTTTGCCTTACAGTTAGTTTCAGCCATTTCGGGTTAATAGTCGATTGATTACTCCAAATATTATTCAACCCACATTTAATTAAAATTGATTTAACTGAGTAAATCCATGGATATTTTTTCTTAAGAGATTGGTCTTGTAGGTGTTTTGATTCATGTACGATACTGTTATAAATTTTGGCTGATAGTTTTAAAGGGGTGTTTTCAGGTGATAAATGTAACTTTGACCAATAAGCTATTACCCTAGTTTTAACATCGACTGAAAGGGGAAGTGTTCCTGTTTCTCCATAAATAATGTAATTTGGAGTAGATTTTTTTACATTTAAAATATGTTTTAAAAACTGTAATTGTACTCTTTCTAAAACTGTATTATGACCGTAACCCCAGACTTCGGCCCCATAAAGTAAAATCGGTTTAATAGTTTTATTGAAAAGTTCTATTTGTAAATCAATAGGTAAAGATAATCGGTTTATATTTCTTAATAAGGAGTACATTGCCCTAGTTGCTTGATTTGCTAAATGTTTCCGGAATTTGATACAATGAAACGTATATGAGATCTAGTACTTAATTTGCTACCATATATCAATACTGATTACACTTAACGGATTTTCTAATTGGTCTATTAGGAAATTTTTCAAAGTCCTAAGTGACCAATTATAAAAAACTGGCGTAATAGCTCAGTGGTAGAGTGTGCGCTTTCTGTAGGTCTTGGATTCGAATCCAAGCCAGAGAACTCTTTTCCGGTGACCGCGTCATACCAAAGACGCATAAATATGTTACCAAATGCACCCTTGCTAGGCACCCGGCAATATGGAGCCGGTATAGGAACCCGGAGGTACTCAGTACTGGTTCTACCCAGGAACTTGTCTCTGGGGTTTCGGTGTTATACACCGGGCACGTAAAAGAACCAAAGGGTCTATTCTTAAAACTAGCTAGGGTATCGCATCCGGACTCCATTGTATCAAAACACTATTATGCTGTCTCTTTAGCAAAAAAAAAATCCTTCACCGAAAGATCTAAATAAGATAGATAATAATCAGATAATTATTGCTCACCATTACAAAAGAAGTAGGTGTTATAGTCTCACTAAAGTTAATCGTCACTGCGACAGTATATGCCAGTCATATAGTGGCGTCCAGCTAATTACAGGTGGAGGAAGACCTCGAGTGCACATAAACACCCGGGGAGGATCATCGACCTAAAAGGCGTCCTCACAGGATGTACAGTTGTGGTCCTATCGTATAAGGTTAGAGACTATAATGACTCGACCTCAAAGGGGAAAGGGTATATATATAGCGAATAATTGTTTGTTTTGGTGTAAGATCGATAAATAATTTCACTGAGTGAACATAAACAGTTGTATTTTCACGACTGGAAAAGCATCTTTTTACGTTCTCGAATGGATTTATACATCGATCTTTCACCAATACAAACATTTTTGTTTTTTATTTAATGCTTTAAATGTCAGAAATTAGCTTTGTTATTCACAAAATACGTCAAAATTGCCGGGATTACCTCGCGTGTCGTGTCGTTATTTATGACGCCATTTCTTGCGTAAAACCCAGCACAATTGACGCTCCGATCAGTTTATAACATAGGGTTGGGTTCAAGTTCTTGATATTTTCACTGTTCAAAACTGAAATTATCAGGATATAATCCACTGTTATTTCTAGGTAATCCACCAAAAAGCATTGAATTTCAAAAGGAGTTACGCAATTGAAACGACATGATGTACGTTTACATTGAAAAAAGTTACCTACCTTCTTATTATATTTAAGGACATTGATTTTTTTTACGGGCAGCAACGTACCGGGTACCTTTGGTTCGAATGACAAGATCTACTGCACTACGGCGTGCAAGATGGGTGTTCCCACGTTATCGACTCTCTAAATAGAACTTAAAATGTAATTATAATGCAAAATGATTATGATGAAGCACTGGAGAACTTTCTTTCTTTATAATGATCATTTGCAACATCCACATTCAACTTTCTAAAATATGATGCAAATATTGATACCATAATAAAGGTATGACCAGGAAGTGAAAAGGTGCTTCTCAGCGATGTCAAGTTTAAGGAAAGACTGTCTGTAGGATTTACATGTTGAACTAGCTATAAATGTAATTCAAATTTCAACGTTCAAGCAGGCATTATGGGTCATGTGACGCCGTATGAAACGCTTTCCTGCAACTCTAGACAAACTCGCTCTTTGGTTCATGATAAACCCGCCGGCAGTCCCTCAGTGCCTTGAACGCTTTGATTTGTTTCATAATGTTCTATTCATACTTAAGTTGGTCATGACCTGGTGTATACAATATCATTGCATTGATACGCTACTGCGCGCGGAGCGATACAAAATGGCTGCGGTATTCATGCAAACTAACAATGTCTGCTTTTGATTTACGACTACGTAAGAATGGCGGCAATGGCCAGTCTTACAAGTACAATAGCTGCATTGGTCCATCAACGTCGAATACCCCCGGCTTACTTATTCCGTTTCACTACATGATCTATCGATCGGCCGTAGGATCCTTTACCATATGATATTGTATAAGCTTGCAGCGGTTCAGTAGTGCATTGTTTAAGTCAATTAGTTCATGCCGAGTAAACATTTAGGATTTGTGTGTTAAAATCTTCAAATGCTCATATTTCATCACAATCAACAAGCTTGCCAAATTTTACCTGAAACTCGTGATTAAGAACCGTTTCATTAAATATACATTGACATCACCAATCTGTGAAAAAGCATCCGTTCAGAATAATTTACCATCTTAAATACTGCTCAATAACGGATAGAGATAGGTCAGGCATCTCCATGTTAAACGTATCTTTTAGGTTGCAGTACTGTTCAGAAAATAATGTAAACATTATTTTAAAAAATCGTGTTAGAAAAGAAAAAAACAACTATTTATAAGTTTGTCGAATTTCGTATTCCATAATTCCGCAGCATCCGTTCTAAATCGAATCATGCACATTTGCATAAATGAACGAAATTTTAGTTACACAAATAACACATGAATAGAATGTCTATAGCACGTCCGTATACATGTGAGGTTGTTTATTTATTGTTGCGTTCAATGTGTTTTGCGTGTCACGTGACTTCGTTACGACAAGTTACGGAAATTTCCACGATCTTCGGCGAAAATAAACTCTTTTTTGACTATCCTAATTTAGACAAATACTTATCGACTTGAATAAAACGCTCAGCTAGTCATTTTGAGTATTTGATTGAAAATAAACGTTCTCTTGACATCTAAAAACGTGATTTTGAACAGTATTATAGCTTTTTAAGCGTGCTTCCATATGACTAAATTGCAAACAATCCTTTTAAAATTTATATAATATATTCGTGTGTTTTGTGTGAACTACATTAATTCTAGACATCGTTAAAAATACATTTTACCGTAATCCCTGTCCATCATATTGTTCCACACTTTAGGTTTTGGAAAAATTAAAGAAAGATAGTTTTAAGTTATCTGGCTGCCAGGCTAACAACGAGGCCAAATATCTAAATACTTATACTTGCGAAAACTGCATATATTTTAATTCTTCTAGTTCATGTTATCAAAGGCGAAAATAGATAAGATGGTTGCTTACGAAAGTTGAAAGGGACTTTTATTTGCCAAATATATAGTATTTAGAAAGAAAATAAATATCAACAAAAACAAACAGAAAATTAAGGACATTTACTGTTTGTAACTGAAAACGTGATTCATATATTTCTCATAATTAGAATACTGGCTTTTGGCATTTAAATGTATTTCCAAGGGAAGTTCCTCTTCATTATCATCATTGATAACAAAAGCGAGTTGATCGAACTACGAAATTTGAAGGACTTTGTCGAGCATGAACGTCACATAAAAGTAGTAAAAGAAGTATAGTAGTATTTTGTCGTTGCGATTGTTGTTGCTTCGTCGAATGCTCATCTGATGGGCCTTGGGGTTTTGCGTTTGTACTATGGTGTTTTAATGTGTGTCAAATTACATCATTTCATTGGATCCATCGCGTTAATACTTAACCAATCAAGTGTGGTCGCTTGATACAGTTTTCTTCAATCAGTTTAACATGGCTTTCAGGCCTCCACACCGAGGAATATTCAATTTACATATAATGCACTGGTTAATATCTTAGGCAAGGATTGCTGTTACAGTATTAAAGCGTTCCCTCACAGCATGACGTGGAACGAAATAAAACATCCGTGGGCAGTTGTAGTAGTAATAGCAGAAGATAACAGCTGCTGACAGCCACTGCTGGTAGAGATGTGAGACCTTTACGGTTCGATAGGCGTGTGTTTCACCTCGGCCATTCTAGGTTGCAGGTATGGTAGGACGAGGACGAATCCGAGTATAACAAACCCCAGACCAATTAGAGGCCAGCTGAAAAACATCCAGGCAAACATTTCCTTTATCAACTTTCTGCTATCTTTTAAGTGTATGTGCCATATTTGTTAATATACCCTTATTATATACTTTGTTTACATAGGGAAATAAGTTTTTATCTGTTCTGCAGAAAATTGAATAATCAAGGTTGAAATCAAAATAACCAATCTCTAGAACGCAAATAATCAAAACATTGAATGATAAATATGTACATGTACTATTCAAAGTTTGCTAAGCACCAACCATTGCATGGTATTTTTAACACAATTACAATATTTTGTGGAAGTTAGACAAAGAAAAAGTGTTTACATTACAACAATTTTTTAGATTAACTGACTGAGTAGTACATGTATTTAAAAATTATTTAATCATTTTTTAAATAATTTTATTATTAATAATAATAAATATTACGACTAATTATAATAATAATAATTAGAGAGAGAGAGAGAGAGGGAGAGAGAGAGAGAGATTGAGAGTCTGTATAAAAGTTATAACATTCATTTAGTTTTAAAGTTCTGAGGGTGCTTTGCTCCTTTTCACAATCTGCAATATCGTCATATGCGTTTTTAATCACCCAATTTACTATCTCAGTGATGTGTAAGTTCTTTATATGTAATTCTAATGATATAAATGTGCATATACATGTTCGTGTATAATAAACTTGTCGCAGAAGCAATGTTTGCATTTCTTGTTTCTAAGCACAAAAAATGAGTAGGCTCCACACACATTTTTATGAGCACAATTTGAAATAATTAAAAGAATACTTGTAAATATTGACAATTGCAGCAGACGACAGTAATAATATATATACATGTCAATGACATTGACTGCTACTACGTTGACAACGAGGACGGGGGCGTTGTTGATGTTGTTGATGATGATGATGATGATGGTGATGGTGGTGGTGGATACTTACTGAATCTCGATCCATTCAGAGTTAAATGAAAGATTCTGATGGTAGAGACTCTTTTTCCTGTCATTACAACACACAATGCGGGTCACCGACGGGCAGCAGTACACGTCCGAATAGCCGACGAGTCGAACTCCCGGCGGACAGGTAAAAGCTGGCCACAGGTTCCCGCTTGAGTCGTTATGGGACGGGCAAGTTTCAGAGTTGACTTTGCAACCTGTAAGCGAATAAAAGTAATATCCGAAAAATGTGGCAAATTTGTAGCTGTAGTTATGAAAAATGATCATTACCCACCCGGCAAGCAAGTTACAAAGCGATGTCCAGCTAATTACGACTGGAGGAAGACCCCGGATGCACGGAGGCATCCGGGTAGGACCATCGACATACCGCAAGTCAGATGGAAGGCTTCCTCACATGAAAATCCGAATGACCCTGTCAGGATTCGAACCCACGCGGTGGGGGGCTTAGTGAGTGTTAAAGTCAGTGACTTTACCCTCTCGGCCACAGAAGCCCCTAAATGTTTTTCTTTATTAGATTTGCTTCATTAGATTAGCAAGAATTATATTAACATATTTTACAAGATTTATATACAATTACTTATTCCATGTAAATATCAATCGTATCATACCAGTGTCATTTTTCATTTACTTAAATTTCAATAAACAAAAATATAGATTAAAAAGATTTAATTCTTTTATAGATTTACAAAAAAGAAAATGTAGAAGATTAGAATGCGCTGTTTAAAATTCATTTTTGAATAGCCATGCTAAGTAAATGTAATGGAAATGTTTAGTAAATGTACCAGACAAACTAAAACCACTCCAGACAAGATAAAAATAAACAAATATAGTCTTTACACTTACAAGTAGAAAACATCAATAACAATTTTATATAGAATCCAAATTTATCCATTTTCTTGCGAAGCATAGGCAAAGCCTTCTGACAATTTTTAGAGACAATGCTTTCTAAATATGAAATTAATAAAACCAATCATGATGTCAATAATTAACTAAATGCATTTTACTTTCTGTATTCAATTTTGATTTCTGACTTTATCATGGGCGGACTTGAAGAGTCGTAAGCGACGCACCCTTCCCCCGATGTTCCTTATAATCACATAGATTTCCTTTAGTTATTAAATATTTCCTATAGTATTTTATATAAAACACCTTAGGAGATTTATTCCAGTTCAGGTATTATTTTCCATAAAAACTATGGACCTTTATATGAATAGGGCTGTTTCCCCGCACCCAACCCCAAATATGGCAATTTTATAAATTGTCACCCTACGGTAAATTTTAGATTATACATGTATTATACTCCCTTACCCAAAGTCTTGTATCCGCGCCTGGTCTTGAGTTCTTGATTAATTTATGAAATTAATTAGTTCTACGGCATTAAAGCATCTAAACTGTGTTTAGTTTCACATAATATATAAATATGCTTTTGCTCATTTATTCATACTGGTATTCCCGTAAATCAAGGATGGTTTGTGTGAAATTAATGTGTGTGAAATGGGACAATATGCCAACTTAATCTTTAATGAGATATCTTTATTAAAATCAGGGAAGCCAATACCCGACGGCATTTTAAAATTCACTAGGCATGACTTGATTACGGAGGTCGTAAATTTGCACAGATGTATGCTACCATTATATTTTATACACGGTTCGATCAGTCTGATATTCAATTAACACATGGATTGTAGAATCACTGTCAAAAGACAATCTTTACGAAGTAATGACGCGAAATGTCAACAATATGTACATTTTACAAGTCTTCTCCACTATCAACTTCCGGTTTGTTTTTCGGTGATTCTGATTGGATGATTTAAAACATAGATCTATGCATGAAATTTCCCATAATCTGTCGATGACAATGTCACCTCGTTTAATCAAATCGCTTGATTCAAAATCTTCAACTACAACAACAACATACGCCCCCTAAAACCGGAAGTTGATAGTGAAGATGTACAAACTGTTGATATTTCGCGTTATCACATCGTAACGTTTGAGTTGCCTTTTGACAATTGTGTTAATTGGATTTCCGATTGATTGAACCGTGCTTAGAAAATGATGGTAGCATGCATGTGTACAAAGTTACGCCTTTCGTAATCAAGTTATGTCAGAATCCGTTCCTTATCTTGTTTTAATATACAGTACCGGAGAAAAAAATCGTACATGCATATTTATGATAATCAGGACTACAATAAAATTTGCAATTCTGCGGTTCTAGTGCCAGTGGTTATGAGCTGCTCTTAATCATTAAGCTCATGGCATTATAGTGTTTAGCTTTGGAAATAGAACACAGTGCCATATTTGGAAACGTGACCCCTATGTGTAAAACGTGGAACTAAACAGCAAAAACAATAGATAATTTACCAAACGATTTTTCGTGCACAGTTTTAAAGTTTCGACGATTAGATCTATCTTAGTAAAATTCTGCAATCTTTTAGAATTGGAAAATCTTCAAACACGCAAACATACACATTCTCTCTCACAGTTCATAGTAGTATGATATTTAACATGTGTAACTTTAAAATGTTCAGTCATTTTTTTTCATCACCTTCTACAAGTATTACGTATGTTTTACTTTCAGGTAAATTCAACTGTAAGGTCTTGTGTTAAAATGATCCATAGCTGACTTGGGGGGCTGTTTGCCGTTCAAACTCATTAAATCCAGATCGCCGTCTCCAAATTGTTTTGACAAGGCGCAATAACACTAAAGTGAAATAGACACACAAATTATTGATACAGGCACTACGCATAAAAATGTCACATGACGCGCATGTCGTCCAATCAAAATGAAGGTTATAAGTTAGAACAAAGACCTAAACCCAAAGATAAGAAACTCATATAAGCGTGTGAAGGAAATCTCGTATACCCTCGGCGCCACCGCGATATTGTGAGAAAAAGCCGGTGCGCTTGTACTGAAGCCTACGATGATCATCTATAGCATAAGGCGCACGTGAAGAACTTGGTAAACTTAAACACAATAAATCCAAGAGTAATCAATATAAGGTCTTAATGATTGATTAAGGACTGAAAGGGAAATATCTCAGGAAGGAAATATTTCAATTAATGAAAAAAGATAATCTTTGCTAATATTTCGGCAAATATTACCTTTATGACGAAAAAGTGAAAATAATGCTCCAGCGTTTATGTTTGTACTGCCGCAATATTTTGTATTTTTCCTCTTCATAAAGGCAATATTTTTTGTAGGGAGTTTCTTTATTTACTAGTATTTAAATTGTAAGAGCGTCCGCCCTGGAATCGAAAAGTCGTGGGTTCGATCCCCGGCCCGACATACCAAAGTCGTAAAAAAATGAGATCCCTTGCTTGACGCTCATCATATAAAGATATTTCCAGGGATGGTTTACCCGGTGTCAGAATAATGTGACTAGGTGTCAACGGCGTGATACTGTAGTGTGACAGCACTGCATCTGTCTCAAGCAGACATAGTCTCGAAATAACTTAAATACCGTCGGTGGGACGTTAGACCCAACAATCAAACAAATGACCATATATTTATTTTTATGGGATTATTTTCTATAACAAAACAAAAGTGCTCCAAGTCATTAAGAATTATCGCATAGACTGGGCAATCCCCGCAACACTAGTACATGTATAATCTAATACAAAATTCGGCATTATTTTGGATTATTTTGTGTAACAAACGCTGCATTCGAATGAATCTCTCCCCTCTCCCCTGATTTTACAGTGTTGGCGTGTCAAAGTTTTTTATGTCCATTTTAGTCTTTAAATTTCACAATTTGACTGGATTTTGATGACCCATACAATTGTCAACTCTACTTAAAATCATTTTTTTCCCAATGTTTTCGACGTTGTCATTATTAGCTGTTTACAAATGACTGCAATCATAAAGTACTTTATAAGTTTAACTATTATTTTATTTCAGTCACGCTTTTACCCATGTGAGTAACGGTATTTTTCTATAACATTGGTTATCTTTATATTTTGAAAAAGCGCTACGTTCGACCTTAGACCTTAGGGGTCAATGTCATTTGATGAAGGTCAGGTTACCTGTCTGGTAGAGCTTATCAAGGTGCATGCACCAGTAAAGTTTGAAGGCTGTAGGGGGAAGGATTTCCGTGTTATGGTTAAGGTTAAGTTTTGTGACAGACAGACGTCAGACAGACAGACGAAAACAATATGCACCGATCTATCGATGCGGTGGCATAAAATAAATGTTAAAAGGACCCAAGGATAGGACAAAAACACCATAGTAATTTCTATTTAGATATTTTACAACTAGACAAAAATGACGATTCGTTGTATTGACCGGTGTTTTGCTATCGCTTAGTAACACAGAACTGGATTTTCCGCGGGACACACCTTCCCAACTCTCGTTCTGGCATGAGAATATACGGTATTTCGCCGAGTTTTTAGGCGGCGATAGCCGTCTTATGCTGAAAAACGAAATCAGGCCTTGCTAATTTGCATATTTTCCACAACAATTTTAACTGTACCTCTCCGCGCTTAGTGCGGATCCATGCAATGCGATTCTGCACTAACGAATACGAGTGGAATATGTTATACAGACGTTTAAATCATAACCGTAACCGCTTTTAGTGTGATACTGTTTGTTAACATTTTTTCTTTTGCCATTAATTTGCACTGGAAGCATCAATTTTAAGCGTGAAAAAAATATCCATGA